>WOVY01003399.1:0-38083 GCA_013436015.1 Rhipicephalus annulatus
ATTAGGATGAGATCCTAGCGCACAGTCTGTCACACAATACGGCCGGCCCACGCGAGCGTATCAGCAAAAATGTCGTCTCTTGCTAGAGCTACGCTTTTCTAATCTGCTTTGTACAATACGCAAGGCGCGATGCCCGAAGAGGGGAAAGCGTACAGTAGGAATCGGACTTGGACTTGTCTGGAGCGGCAAAGCGCGTGGATGATGCGCGTGGATGAGCTTACTCATTTCACGGCCCTGTTACCTTTTTGTCCGCGACCGAGGTGGTTGCGCCACCTATTTGCGTACTTAGGAACTGAATTTGCGGGACTCCCTTTCTCATTTCACAGTGTGGTTACCGCTTCGACCACGACCGGGGAATTCGGGAAACCGAATGAGGCATGCAGACGTCACGCAGCTGCAGAACAGCTTCTTTGTTAAAACTATATTCTACTTCACTAAAGTTAAAAAATTTAAGGAAGCTATTCAGCAAGCCTGGGTATGGGAAGACAGCAGTGTTAGCTCAACGCGTGACTTCTTGTTGCAAGAAGATTGTTATAACAGAAAGACGCCAAAGGGACAAAAGAAGACGTGCGCTAACTTCCAACTGAGTTGGAAGATAGCGGTGGTCTTCTTTTGTTCCTTTGCTGGAAGTTAGCGGTTCTCGCGCTATTACAAACGTGATGCCACACCAACTAGCCCAAACCGCCACGCTTCTTGCTTCGATACCACGCAAGGAATGAGACTCCAAGAATTGATGGTTCCATTGGTGCCCTATAGCCTTTGTAACGCGCTTGCTTGGCGTAGTCCAGCCGCTCACGAACGAGGTTCGAAAACCGAACACCGCAAGTACTAAAGAGTAAAGACTAGCGCACGCTGTGACGCTTCGATCACTGGACGGCACCACCGTGAACTAGTCAGTGGAAGTGCAGCAGGGTGAATCGAATGGACCTTTAGCTCTCTATGGATGTGCCTCCGAGAGCATGAACGTGGACAAAGCCGTCCGTCTACAAACACGCAAAAAACTTCAATTATAAACGGAAACTAAGAAACACAGGTAAACACTTAAAAAGTTTACTTCACGCGTTGAAAGACTTTTAATTAGAAGCAATGTGATTGTCCAAAACCTTTAACAACAGAGCAAAGTTCGGACGCGGCTGAGCGGTGAAGCAGAGAAAATTGTGAGTTCGGTCTCGCCAATTACGCTGGCTTGACGTAGGCTCACTGGTGACAACAGAAAAACGCTGGTGGTTGAGCTACCCCCGCTTCTACTGTTTTCCTTTGCTCATTGCAGTTGCGGGACGGCTTTATGCTCTCCCACAGTAGAGTACCCGGTACTCTAAATCGTCACCCCTTTTTCTAACTTCCCTATGGCACACAGCTCGGGCCCGTAGCCATCCAGAAACGTTGCCCGTAGCCCGACTGCTGCTGTTAAGGGCTCGTCAGCCCTTAAGTCCGCAGGCGTTGGGCTGTCGTTCATGGCTGGTGAGCTACGGTTCTCTTAGCAGAAACGCGATGGCAGGAGGCCTCGGCTGGTTGAAGTCTTCGTGGCTCGGGTCCACAACCCGACGGCCCATCTTCAGCGCCCGCTCCGGTGGCAACCTTCCACTCGTCTCGTTCCCCTAGCTCAAACTCCCGTGCTGTTCTTTGGCCTAGGCATTCTCTGGACCTCGGGTGAAGGTGCTCGGTGTATTTCACGATTGACGGTCGTCCGCGACGTCCTCTTTTGGACGACCGCTCACTGATCGGGGTCCAGTCCGAGAACTAGTCCGAGTTGTCTCCCAGTCCTTACTTCTCTCTATCAATTGCGATTCCACCTGATCTTTTTGTGAAACACTAATGAGGTGTCCCACTTTGCTGGAGACAGCAGCGGGGTTCATTCTTTCTTTAAGATGGTAGTCTTGAGGTACTTTAACGCGAAAATTTTGGTTTGTCTGATGGTGTATGCACAACGATTCAATCACCCGGCGAAAGTTTTGGCCCGTGCTAAAGACCCACTAAAATTGATCTGGTGGCATGCATTCATACTTGTGAACATTGTAAATTAAAAAGCAAATATTACGCATATTTGAGGTGGTTGACCATAACTACAGTGGCGAGATTCCGCGGCGGTTACCAGCAGCGCAAATGTTATGAAAAGTGCTGAACAGTGATACTTGATGTTCCTTGGCTCCCAAACTACCATATTTTTCAACGCATGCACGCATCATAAGCGTAGCCTGAGAGATCTTTACCGCTGTCAAAAGCAAACCGCAAAAGCAAGAGTGGGTTGTGAAAAAGAAAATATTTTAGGTAAAAGTGCGCTAGACTGTGGCTTTCCACCATCTATGGAATTTTTTCAATGGAACTAGTCAAAGACCTTTTCAACCAGATCTCTTTTCGTCATTGGATAAATAATTCGCAGTGCATGCAGAGAAGAAAAAAGAAGGCACTAAGGTATGATCCCTTCGACCTTTGGCCTATTCAACGGAGTGGGTAGGTGCCCAAATTCCAAAAACCTTGTTCGAAATTAGTCATTAGCCTTACTGAATGCGATGTTCCTTGTATCTCTCCTCTATTAGGAACAGTAATACTTCATGTTCCTGTGCTCCGAAACTACAATTTTTTCAACGCATGCACATATCATAAGCGTAGCCTTAGAGATCTTTAACGCTGTCAAAAGCAAACCACAAAAGCAAGAATGGGATGTGGAAAAAAAAATATTTTAGGTAAAAGTGTGCTAGACTGTGGCTTGCCACCATCTATGGAAGTTTTTCAATGGAACTAGTCTAAGAACTTTTCAACCAGATCTCTTTTTGTCATTGGATAAATAATTCGCAGGATAGAATTTCGAAGCGTCAAGAAATGCTCGCAACATGGAGTGTTCTTAAAGCCCCGAATTTAAGGATTTTTATTAGCATCGACGTTTTCCAACACCTCCTGCGCCAACATGGCGACACTGCTAGTTTCGGTTCCTCGCGCAGTTCCATGCCGACACGCCGCCCCCCCCCCCACGCACACACACGAACGCGCACGCGTACCCCTTGGTTGATGGCAAGCCAATGAGGCTCGCACCTTGTGGTCACGTGATCAGTGCCGAACCAATTAACGAGCTCCACGAACAAAGCCAGCAGACGTTAGCAGGACAAAAAAAAGGTGTCGGAGCTGGCAACGTTTAATTTGTGGCTCGCTGTTGTTACCAGGCGGTCTTGTCGTTAGTGGGCTCCGGCGTGTCGGCAGGTCTACCCTAACTACACCTGTGGAATTGGAGTGACCACTCGATCTTCTGCCATCGCCAAGTGCACACGCACAGACGACGACGAAAAGCACCGGCTCACGTTTTCTCGGACAGCGTAGCCCGACGTCGTTATTCTTATCAGAGAAAAAGATTTTTAGTAGCCCCACTACAAAAGCTAGGAATACGAGTAAATTTACCAGTAATTTTATCATTTGGCGGAACATCATTTGGTTATTGCCACAGGGATGTATGCTCCGCTGTGTTTGATTACATCAACGCAACTAAAAGATTACCATGCTAGTGAACCACTACCTTTTCAGATCTTTAGTTTATAATTCGTAGTTATGTCTTTCAAAAACAAAAGATGGTTTGACCGCTTGCTCAGCACACATTTTTTGTTTTTGGGAGTATTATTTTAAGCTTCTTTTTCAGATTGGCTTGGTTTTCAGTTTAGTTTCATTTAAGTATCCTGCCGCCCGGTTCTTGGCCCATCCCCCTTTGTGGGTAAGCGCCATCCATCAGAGGTCATCAGCATCATCAGCATCAGCCCGAGCCGTAGTACATTCGCATTACAAGTCTAGGAAGACGAACAGCATGGCAAGGAAAGTTGCCGTGATGCGACCCCGCAGTGAGTGTCGTACATTTTCTCCTTTTACGCGCTATCTTTTCCCGTGTTTACATACAAGTTCCCCGCGCTATCTCTTTCGCGAGGGCCTTCTGTCTTTCGCATAAGAGTTGGTCTAGTTAGTGGGCATTCATGTTCAGGACGGGGCATGCGAACACGAGAGAGAAGTCGAGAGCCCGAAAATGCTGTTTTGGTGTATCGACTTCACTCGCGTCCGTGTTCGAACGACGCCACCTTTTCAACTCTTTATCTGAAATCCCGCGCAAAAAATTTGGAAAGCGTAGCGTCCCTTGGAACCTGTTCTTCTTCGAAGGCAAAGCCCAGGTAACGTGCTGTAACACTTTCGCTCTCGCTTTCGATTCGTGTTCTGTTCAGAGAACTCCACTGACTGCTTTTCTTTTCAGAACTCAATTACCATACGCGACCGACACTCCGCAAGAAAGAAGGCGGTAGCCCGAGTGTTTGTTTTTTAAAGGAATGAAACGCACACAGCGTCTTCTTTTTCTTTCGCTGCGCGTGGCTTTATAGCCGTTCCATTTTGCGCTGCAGAGCTGTCACAAACAGTGTCGTGTTCTCGATCTATGCTAATCGCTTTTAATTGTTGAGGATTTACGTCTCGAAAACCACGATATGATCAATCGTTATTTTTTTAGTTTGTTGTTTTGCTTGCGGAGTTTCGCTGATTTACCCTGGTTCAGGGAGTCTCGCTGGTTTTCGATGAGGAGGCGCGTCATTAATATAATTATGCGAACCAGGCGGCGCTTGCTGGTTAGGGATTTATTCCTTCGTTGATATGATTAAGCATGATTGACTCGTAGGCTGTTCTGCTGCCGTTTAGGTTTAATCGTTTGACGTCAGGTTCTATAGCTTTCTCGTTATTAGATGCGGAAGCATCTTATACTCGCGCCTTGTAGTGCGCCGTCCGCACCGCTTCTCGAACATTTGACAGCTGACGCGCGCGCATGCGCCGTCGCGCCGTCGCCCACCATCTGTGCCGCGCGCCCTTCTCCTTCGAGATCATTCGACAGCTGACAGCGCATGCGCCGTCGCGCCGTCGCCATCTGTGCCGCGCGCGCGCTTCTCGTTCGAGAACATTCGACAGCTGACAGCGCATGCGCCGTCGCGCTGTATATATACTCAAGGTCGGCGCTCGCTCGCTCAGTTGCCGCTCGTCCGTTGGTTTGTACGGCGCGTCGACGTCCGAAGTCGCCGTGAAATGAATGCCAACGAATCCACAAACAGAATGATCGACGTCCCTTCGACCAGCGCCGCCCTTTCGCATACGTGTGTACGTGTTCACTCATTTAACACCCCGTCCTACAACCACATTAACCAATTTAGCCATCGACCCAAGTAAGTCGCAATTTAACACCCCATTTCACAACCACGTTAACCAATTTAGCCATCGACCCAAGTAAGTCGCACTTTAACACCCCGTTAACCAATTATATGCTCCGCATCCTCCTCAGTGTTCCCCCGAGGGAAGCTGCGGGCAATTTTTTCTTTGTTTAGTTTCCCGCTTTCCTTGCAAGCGTTGCAAGGTAAACGTGTTCCGAGTTTTGCCTGTTCAAACGGGACTTGAGGTATATCGATCCTTTATTAGCATAGTTGCGCCAGTTTCCCACCTTACTAGTTAGTACGTGTTACCAGACCTGCTGGTGGGTTAGTTGCTTACTGGAGCCTGATGAGTTGGTTATTTTTGTCACGGTATACTGTAGTTCTTGCGCGTCATGTTATAGGCGGTTTGTCACGCAACTAGTTACACGCGGTGTTAACTCGATTACGGGAGTAGTTGCGTATAGTGTTAGGCGTGATTTCAGTCAAGAGACCAGACCACTTGTTGCGCTTGGCGTTGCGCGTTTTTAATAACAGGACTATAGTTCTTGTTTGTAGTGTAACGTGACTTCAGTCATGGCCCGGCACTAGTTGCTGTGTAGTAATAATTGTTTTAGCTGCTTGACTGATTGCGCGTGGTATTAAATTGGTATTGGGACTATAGTTGCGTGTAATGTTACATGATATTTGTCTCGGGATTAGTTGTTGCCCGTGCTGTTACGTGATTTTAGTCACGACACTGTTTGTAGCGCTTGGTGTTGTGCGATTTTGTTTATTTATTTATTTATTTATCAATACTGCCGATCTCTCTAGCGGACATATTTGCAGGGAGGGCATACATAATGCAAGTTGTAAGGAAATTAATAAACAAGACACAAAAAAAGACAGAAAAGAAAACAATTGATTTCACAGAAACTCCTTAGCATGTACATATGATTCTATCACGTATAGACGATGTATAATAACCATGGATGACTCAGATGGTTCCGTTCTCTTATGTTTCGGGGGAAGTGAGAATCAATTTGAATTACAAAAGTGTTCAATTAGTTTTTGTGAGGGCCTGTATCGTGTCAAGCTATAGCACGACTGAAAGAAATTAGCTTTGACGTGTCGATGTTTGTTACCACGAATTGATTGAAACAAAAAATGTTAGTCTTGCTTGTAGTGTTAATACATGAGCTCTATTTAGCAACTCAGTGAGAGAATTCATTATCTTGTATTTATTAAAGAAACCTCGCTGCCTTTCTCTGCACCTCTTCAATCCTTGCGATGTGTTCCTTTGCATACGAAAAGCAAGCAATATATGCGTACTTCAACGCATGGTATAACGAGCATTTTGTATGCCAGCAGCTTTGCATCTGGTGCCAGATGAAGGCGTCTTCTTAGAAATTACAGCATATCCACGGAGTGAATGATGATGAGTGGGGCGAAGCTTCGGACCATTTTATCGGTAAACCGTGAATCCTCCGCCCGTCTATCTGTTTGTTTGATTGATCGATATGTGGTGTTCAACTGTCTGTCTGTCCGCCCGCCCATCTGTCTGTCTGTCTGTCTGTCTGTCCACCCGCCCATCTGTCGGTCTGTCTGTGTGTCCGTCTATCTGTCCACCCGTCTATCTGTCTGTCTGTGTCAGTCTGCCTGTCTGTCTGTCTGTGTGTCCGGCCATGTGTCTATCTGTCCACCCGTCCCTCTGTCTGTCTGTCTGTCTGTCTGTCTGTCTGTCTGTCTGTCTGTCTGTCTGTCTGTCTGTCTGTCTGTCTGTCTGTCTGTCTGTCTGTCTGTCTGTCTGTCTGTCTGTCTGTATTTGATTCAGTGATAATGGTTCACTGTGTTCACAGTCATTGGTTCTCGGAGGTGGTTCAGTGGCCATGGCTCATACGCAGTGCAGGAGAACGGCCTTGTAGTCAAGGACTTTTTTTGATATCTATACGGAAAGTTTACGTTGTAGTTTTACGCAACTAAATGCATGCAACGATGACAACGAAGAACCCTCCATCCACGTGACCTCCCATTCGCTAGCCTGGGGCTGAATTTAACTATAGAAATAATACTTTCCTTTGGTGCTTGCGATCTGGGCTTCAGCCACGAGAACGTTTTCTATACAGTTTGCAAGTACCTTAATGAAAGTAAAAGAATTAAGCTTTTAATTGCGTGATTAATATTTGTGCAAAAAAAATTTCAACATACACAAGAGCACTGTTTAACCATGCTGATTCCTATTCAAGGTAATGAATAAATGTCTTATCTGAACGAGTGACAAACAACTCTTGCACTCCTTTCATTCTGCCTAGGGTGTCTTTTCTTTTTTCTTTCTCTTTTTCTGGTGGGTGGTTTTAATATTAAAAAAATCTTACTTAAGTCGTCGATTCTTGGCCGATCCCCCTCAGTGGGTACGAGCCATGGCTGTGGAATAATAATCATCATCATCACCACGTGACCATCCGTGCTCTCGTGGCGCTCTGCGGTGCCTTGTGTGATCGAGCGCGCGGTGCGTGGCTACGCCTCACGAGTGCCACTGAACAATGGAGCCGCTTTCCCATTGGCTGTAGCGTCTGCCCCAAAAGCACGCTCATCCCTTGGCGTTTTCCCATTGGTCAATCGCCCCCAACCCCACCCCTGGGTTGCGAGCATAAGTGCGTGGCTTGAGCCTCAGCCCAGTCCAGAAGGAGCTCGTTCGCAACCGGTGCCAGCAGGTCCTTCGCTGGCACGCTTCACTCCACCGGCAGCCGCCTTCACCCACCGAATGGTCCCGAAGGCAGTTGTCCCCCTCCCTTTCGTCGTAAATTGGCGTCGCAAACACGGTCTTTGATCCCGATGGAGGCCGTACTGCTTCAAAGACAGCCTCGTGCACGTGGCAGAGGTAAGCTCTTTTTGTTCGATGGCGATCCGCATTTGTTAGTGGTGTCTGGGACAGTCGGGGTTACTAGTACGAATGTTTACGAGGTCAAGGCATTTCTCTGTATTTCCGATAGAGAAGAGCGGCGTATGCACTGTTGCGCTGTGACAAAAGGCGGCTTAGATTATCACGCTCACGTGAATTTTTTGCCCTCGCCATGACGTCTGCACAACGCTCTCGAGCGTCGTACGTTTGTGTGCGAGTGAGGGCATTGGAAATATTTGCATCATCGAGTTGAGGGAAAACGCGACGGTCGTGTATCGTCGCTAGAAAGACTCGTGATAGGTTGTCCTCCGTCCTTTAGCAGATCCTATGTTATATGATCATCGCCAGCAACTTTACCTCTTTGCATTCTCTCCAAGGCTTTTCTAACTTCTTCTATCATTACTGGTGGGAGGCCATCTGAGTTACTGCTAGTTCTTATATCAAGGTCGTGGTTGACCCGGCTACTGTACAGATCTCTGTAAAACTCCTCCACTTTTTAAACTATCCTATCTGTATTGTTAGTTACTTTGCCTTCCTTATGATTTAGTGCATACATCTAGTTTTTTTCTATCCCTAATTTTCTCTTCACTGCTTGTACACTTCCTCCGTTCTTCAGAGCGTGTTCAATTTTCTCAATGTTATACCTTCTTACATCTGATACCTTACGCTTATTAATCAACTTTGAAAGATCTGCCAATTCTATTTTGTCTGTTGTATTTGAAGCTTTCATGCTACGACGCTTTTTAATGAGGTTCTTCGTCTCCTGGTACGGCTTGCCAGCGTCCGGTCTAAGTACCGTATCTCCAACTTTCACTGCACAGTCCGTAATGATACTCGTCAGATTATCATTCATTATGTTAATTCTAAGGCTGCTTTCCTCGATAAGGACCGAGTACCTGTTCTGAGGCAAGACGCTAAATTCATGTACTTTCCCTCTCAATGCTAGCTCATTTATTGGCTTCTTGCGCATCAGTTTCTGTCATTCCTTCTTCAAGTCTAGGTGAATTTGAGACCGTACTGACCGTACTAGGGCCACTGCATCGTATGCTGCCAAGCACTTCCACATCCTGCACGAGGCCTGCGTGCATGTGCACTCAGTGTATAGTCTATTTCGCTTTACTTTCGACATTAGGTCGTTTTTGGTAGAAGTGATTGGTTATTCTCTCGTTTTTGGTAGAAGGTATTCAGGATCTGTAAATTATTGCGTTCTGCAAATTCTACTAATAACTCCCCTCTGGCATTTCTAGTACCGTTGCCATAATCTCCTACTGCTCGGTCCCCAGACTGCTTCTTCCGTACCTTGGTATTGAAGTCGCCCATCAGATGTTAAACCCTATCAATTGATCACTGATGTAGAATGGTGTTCTATATAACTTCTAGGTGGTGTTCACGTTTATTTATTTATGACACAATTACATGTCGCTTTTATGGCGATCTTGCCCTATGGTGGGGTGACTACAAAGAATGAGCTCTAGAGACTTCTTTTAAACCATTTATTCCTCAACAGCTGCCGCGGTACAGGTTAGTATAGACAGATTTGGAAGAGACTGTTGATTTTTATAAGGTTAATGAATAATCGTCAAGGGCAAACTTCGCAAATGGGTGTGTTAAGAATGAAATTGCATGATTTGAAGATATGCAGTAGGCTGCACTATTGACGTTATCTGTCCATCGGAGTTTCCCTCAACAGAGAGGATGCTGATCGAATCCCGCTGAAGGCGCAAATAGGAGGACGAATACATAGTTTATATAACAGTGGAAACAGTGGAACATCTTAATTACTGTTTTTAAAGCTGCATTTACGTACTATCGGCTCAGAGTCCCATCGGCTTTTCAGAAGGCACATAAACCGAAACGTGCGCGACTTACGTCGGTTCCCAATAATGAATGCGACACTTTGATTGATTGATTGATATGTGGGGTTTAACGTCCCAAAACCACCATGTGATTTTGAGAGACGCCGTAGTTGAGGGCTCCTGAAATTTCGACCACTTGGGGTTCTTTAACGTATACCCAAATCTGATCACATGGTCTTACAACATTTCCGCCTCCATCGGAAATGCAGCCGCCGCAGCCGGGATTCGTACCCGCGACCTGCGGGTCAGCAGCCGAGTACATTAGCCATTAGACCACCGCGGCGGGGCAATGCGACAATTTCGGGAAATTTCTTGTTTTGCAGCAGTTCAACTTGTACCTCGTTGTTAGGAAAAGAACGCAATGTACTTCGAAAGTTATACTCTCGCTCAACGATACCATCGAAAACAATACCACCGAAAACGAGATTCTCGCTTAGCGATACAACCGCACAGCTACCACATCAGTCTGGCCAAGAAGAAAGCAGCAAGTGACTTTCAGGCTTAAGACTAGAGCTCGCACTTACAGCGAGCACCATGGAATGATAGAGGCAAGGACTCCAAAGTTGTCACGTCAAAAAAAATAAGGCAGATCCCGCGTTCAGTGGGAATCGATGATATGCGAAGAACGAATGAGAAATGTTGATATGTCACCTTAAAATCAACACAACGTTAGGAGGTGGACGTAAATTATGCTGTACAAGACATTCATGGGAGGATTATTATGTTTGAACGTGTCATGTACCTTCGTCGTCTATTCGCCGCCACGTGCTAGCAAACTCGGTATATGTTGAGCTAGAAAAAGGTCGCTTGCGCGCTATAAGCGTAGCATGAAGTCATATTTTACAAGACACGCATATAGTAATTATCATGTATGCACATGTCATTTACCTTCGTTCTCCATTCACGTCACGTAACACCAAATTTGGTATATGTGAAGCCAGCGAAACGGCTGAGAGCGCATCATGACCGTGGTGTGTTGTCATGTTTTATTGACATGCTTACCAAGATAATCGTGTTTGGACGTGTCATTTACCTTCGTCGTCCATTGACGCCTCGTAATGCCATATTGGGTATATGTGAAGCTAGCGAGACTACCGCGAGAGCTCTATGAGCGTGGCGTGTAGTCATGACTTACATGACATGCAGGCCATTATTTCCACGTCAGGTTCCTCTTATGTTCTCCGTGCAGTGGGGTCATACCATACTAGTCTTGCAGCATGTCATGTGAACGAAACCACTGCAAGAGCACAAAGACCACGAAACGTAAATAATGACACTTATGCCTAAATGCCACCACTTTCATGTTATGACTATAGTCACGCTCGTCATACAGTCATGTTATGCCATACCAATTTTGGTATCGATACCATCATTGAAACAGCCAGGAAAGCTAAAAGTCGAAGGCGGATAGATAGATAGATAGATAGATAGATAGATAGATAGATAGATAGATAGATAGATAGATAGATAGATAGATAGATAGATAGATAGATAGATAGATAGATAGATAGATAGATAGATAGATAGATAGATAGATAGATAGATAGATAGATAGATACGCTCAAAGTTGACGAAGTTCTCTAAGAAATGCTTCGCGTTTGAAAGAGTTAGCTTTCATGAAATCGCAAGCCACGAGCCTGCCCATGTGTCATGCCCACATTCGAGATGGACGGACACAAAAAAGAATCGGTGGAAAATCCTCCTCTCTAAGGCTCACCTTACCCACGGAGCAAGAAGGTTCATGGTCTCCGTCTTCACTTCTTCCCGTATTCGATGAGGCCTAGAAACTGTGGTGCGTCTCTGATGAAGGAGCCAACCAACCCAAGTTCAGACACCAAACATTTCTCTAAGGAAGATGTTCGCTGTAAATGTAATTTATTCTCTTTCTTTTTCAATGTTTCTCTTACACGCAACATTCTCCTTACTAGTATGTATATTGGTCGTAGTCTGCTTGTTTCCGTTAAGCGTGGCTTGTTTAGATGCAGATAGACAGACCATCAGTTTTATTGATGTCTACTGTTGACTCGGTTGTTTTCGAGAGACTGATGAAAAAAGGAGAAACATTATCTACTCTATACTTTTTATATTTTGAAGCAATGAACAGAAGAAATAAATATTTGTGTTCGAGAGACTGATGAAAAAAAGAAGAAACAATATCTACTCTATATTTTTATATCTTGAAGCGATGAACAGAAGAAATAAATATTTGTGCTAAGATGTATTAACGAGAAAACATCAGAGGAAGACATCATTTCGATGGCCTTTCTGACGTCCTTCAAGAACAAAGTGCTTGCTACATTACAGGAGTCACTACGGTTCAACTTCCATCAACAGTTAGGAGTATATACGCTTAACTTCATAAACGCTTGCCTAAAATGTTTTATTAACTTACTTTTAGAATGACAGGCTCATTCCCCTCGCTTGGCTTTCTCAGTCATATCTACACAGAGATCGATTCAAATTGTCCAAACTGCAATTAAAGTTAGTGTTTCTTTAGAGCACATGCTTTGGCAGTGTCCCGTGCTACCTAACAGAAGCTGACTGGGGACAAGCCCTCCGCAGCTCATCACTTCATACACAACTCCAGGCGATCCAGAATGGCTCAAAAAGGAACGGAACATCACGATGTCCCAGCCCCAATTTTCGTGCGGCCAGCGGTTTCCTCAGGACACCAATAAGGGTTCGCGCGAAAGCTTTTAAGGATGAAATAAAGCTATTTGTCTGTCTGTCTGTCTGCCTGCCTGCCTGCCTGCCTGCCTGTCTGTCCTGTCTGTCTGTCTGTCTGTCTGTCTGTCTGTCTGTCTGTCTGTCTGTCTGTCTGTCTGTCTGTCTGTCTGTCCGTCCGTCCGTCCGTCCGGCTGTCTGTCTGCTGACCGTGTTCAAGTAAATAGTCTCCGAAAATGTGGCGCTCATGACATGTTTTTGTTTCAGAAAGCTTGTATTACGTAGGATTTACTTATTTTTGAAGCTATTTTTGAAGGGTAGGAAATCACCCAACTGCACCTAGCTAATGCGATCCAGCAATATTTTAAAGGAAGTCCTACAGCCTTAATCTGTGTGTGTGTGTGTGTGTGTGTGTGTGTGTGTGTGTGTGTGTGTGTGTGTGTGTGTGTGTGTGTGTGTGTGTGTGTGAGTGTGACAGCGAGTTATTTTTTTTATCCTAATATACACTCGAATATAATTCCATGCGATACCTCCAAACTAAGAGAAAACAGAGGCATGACTTTTATCAAAATCACAGCAATGCAATACTAGTTTATTCAGTCATACATTGCCTAGTCAAGAGCCTCTACATCCTCTTGACCAGGCAATGTATGACTGAATTGGCAAGAGGCTCGACAGCCAATTTGATTCTTAAAACAACGTCGTAAGAAATGCGACAGTCCATAAGCAGTGTGGAAATTTCGGCTAAGGTTTTTACAATTTTTTAGTAACCTGACTGTAAAATTGAGCTCGCCGAGTGGCCCCACTGTGTGCCGGCCTTCAGAGACCATGATTTGAAAACTCAGGGGCACTTACTTGTATCCAAGGACACGCTTTTTCGCTTTCGTGGAATATTGAGCAATGCGATTGTTTGCAGTGTAAATCTCAGAAACGTCTTTTCTCTGCTTTATGCACCACATTAAGGCCTTTGTGGGGCATTTCTTGAAAAGATAAGATTGCGACTTCAGTGTAATTCTCAGAAACGTCTTTTTTTCTGCTTTACGCACCACATTAAGACCTTTCTGGGGCGTTTCTTGAAAAGATACTGAGATTGCGATTTCGGCAAATGTCGGGATGCTTTTATGTCGGACGTTATTGGAGAGTGTTTTGAAATTACAAAGTGGTGATTTGTTGAACATCTAAATAAACCCAACAATGAGCATGTAGTAGCTTTTTACAGTGGGAAAGAGCAAGAATAATGAGCTTAATGCAAAATGAGCAATAACATTGTGTACAAATTCCCAAATTTTGTTGTTTTTTCTGAGCTGTGTTCGTTTTAATGCTCACCTCAATGTCATTGCTAACATTTACCACCTGATCTTTTTGACTGATCCTCGAGCTAATATGCCCGAATGGTCTTGAATTTCTACCTATCATACCCTGTAACAACTTTTTTAGTCTGGAAGGATCATTTCATTTGTACTAGCAACAATGCATAAACTTTACTGAGATTCCTGGAAATGTGTATTGCTAGATATTTATTTTCCTTTCCACCATTTTCCAAGGTCATATTGCCATCAGGTTTACTTCTATTACGCGGCATATTTATTTATTTGTAACGTGACTCTTTACGACTAATTAATAACGGCCGGAATAGGTTTTGCTACCATCAAACTAGAAGCATCGGCCTATTGTTATCTGCATTAGCGAGTCCATTTTATCGTGGTAAATGCATGGTACACAAGCGAAGAATTAACACTTATTTTACATAGTCATTGACTTGTCTCAGTGTGCTTGAATTATTGAGCCGAGAAAGAAAGAAAGAAAAATAAAGAATGAAAGATAAAGAAAGGAAGAAAGAAATAGGAAAAGGTTGGAAAAGAAAGACACAGAAAGAAACAGACGTCGAGAGAGAGAGAGATAGAAAAAGATTAGACGAAAAATTTAAGGTGATAAAAAAAAAGACAGCGAGCATAGAAAGCACAGCATAGCCAATCCCTCTTCAAAGTCATCAATGCCAGACAGATGCGCCCGATCAAGCCATTCACCACCCTCTCCTCTAGTCCTTCACGGCTCTCGACCATCGCCTGGCATCAGCGTGTGCTTCGCGGTCATTGGGGAGAGAACCCCTCATGCAGCGCCTCAGAACGGCTCTCTCATGACGTAAATTTTAGTCAATTGTATACAGATCCATGGGGCGGCGCCTTGCATTCCTCGTGTTCACAATATCGGTAGGCACGCTGGCTCTGTAAAAGATACAGTGTTTTGACATAGCGTGTCACCGTTCATAGCGCTGTGCGGGCAACCAATGGAAAGCGTCACTACAACGCTACTGCATTAGCTGCGCAGTGATGCTGCGGTTGCATTCCTTCGAGCCACAAAGATGGAGCACGGAAGAACAAACCGGACAGACGTATGATATTAGAGTGGCAAACACGTATATCGCATCTCCGAGGGAAAGCGCTCGGAAGCACGTGTTACGCAAGCGGCGCTACCCATTATGTTGCGTCGCATCACAAACCCTCCCTGAACTGAGGCGGACTGACGGCTTCCGTTGAGAAGCGCGCATTTGCACTGGTATTGAAAGAAACAAAGGAGGCGTCGGTGTATAGCAAGGGGTTGGAAAAAAAGAGGTGGGGCGGGTAAAAAACCAGCTATGCCAGGGCCAGCTACGCGCGAACCAGCTCTGCTCTGACACAGCGTTCTCGATTTCAGGCAAGCAGCGTTATTGGGAGCTTGCTCCTTTTGCTGGGGGGTTGTCTCTCGTCGTTGCGTGGGTGTATACGCTAGTGCTGATTGCGCTCGCTGGAGGCGCAGATGTGCTTCTCGTTTCAAGAGCACTCACTAGATGGCACGCCACCACTCAGGCGACCCTCGCTGGCCTGAGCGCTGCGGGATAGACTCTATACTGGAAGGCCCCGGATTCTCTCAAGTTTTCGCGATGGCCGTAGATGGTGAAAAAAATTGGCCAGGGCAAGTTTTGACATTGGTGCGTATAGTGGAACTACTAACTCATCTTTTAGCGGTCGGATAAGTTAGTGCGCAGTTCTTCTGCTAGGGCGCTACATATAATTTTTTTACTTCAAGAAATTGTTTTTTGCAAGCTAATAAATCGCTTAAACATGTAGTTTTGGCTCACACAAACAGGTAAGTAATTATACATAAACGTCATTTGTGATTCTGCTTTCTAGATGAAGTATAAACGTTTTTAATTTACAGCGACAGTTAACTGGGCTGAAATCCTATCTCTATCGATGTTTTCCATGGCTGTTGGTGTTCGAATTGTTCGGTGGCAAGGGCGGCAACAGAAATTATGAATGCGGAAGCGGCTTTCGCTTCATTCGTAGAGCTTGTGCAATTCTTTTACCGCAATGGTACCTGAGTCAGTTTAAGGGCGAATCCACGAATGCCGCAGTGACCAAGATCGAGGCGTCCGTTTGAAGCTACGCTTACATGGAGTCGATCTGTTGATTGCGCACCATAAACAGGTAAACCAACACTTCGTAATGTTCTAGTGCAAAGGTCCGACATCGCTTCTATGATGCACTATCTACATCAAATATTTCATCATTTGGAGCCATACTGACGAATATATAAATCACATTTTGTGCTGTGTCAGCTTTGCGTAGCCATGCAACTGTCATACACGACACGTCTGGTGTGCTGAAGTTTAGAGGATTGTGTATTGAGTGTGATTTCATATCATGTACGATAGCGCTATACAAAGCCTGGACCAGTGGTTCTCTAAAGGGGGTGTGGGTCGTCAGAGCAATTCTTGGGGGTCTCGATAAACTTCCCGCAAGTCTCCATAGGCGCCAGCAGTAATGACTAGTGGTTTTGGTTCGACTCATGGCCTTTGTATTCGGCATCTGCCGGATCACTCTAGGTAAACGGCCACAGAGATAACTTATACTCGCACAATAGAAGGTAAGCTGTTAGCCACCACGGAAACCGGCGGCCGGTGTCGCCGCGGCGCCCGCGCTACGGCATCGCGGGACGTTTCCATCATCCCACCATCTGTGTGTAAAAGGATTAAACTTGTTTACTGACGGCGAGGAAAGCTCAAACAGTAGTAATGCTAATTTCCATGTTTTCCAGGTGGCATATGTCGCCTCAAAGCACGCAAAAACACACACACAAAAATACGGTTCATCAACCGCACACGCAGCGACCCTTCACCTCGCCCCCCTCCCCCCGGGTCCCCCTTGCGCATTCTGCCTAAGGTGAAACACCGATGCGTAACCCGTCCTTGTCGTGGTGGCAAGGTTCCCTCGCGGATAACCATTTTTGTATGCTAAGTGAAAGCGGGAGGAGGCACCGCCACTTGCATGTAGGGAAGCGGCCCTTGGCACGGCGACGCGGTGCTGAGCTCCATAATGGGCTGCAGTAATTAGGCGTCTCATTCAGCCTCTAACCAGCAACAACGTTTCCACCCCTTCAGGACGCAACTGACTTTCAAATACGCTTCTCCAGCCAGGTTCAGTTTTTATTTTTACTTTAGAAAACTGACGGCCAATTTCGTCTCTTCTGGAGGTCATTGTGTCACTGTCCGACAAGGCACCATGGCAAAAGGCGTAAAAGCGGATGTGTTCTCTCTACGGTCACTGTCCTTCTGCTGCCTGCTCCACTGATTTTGAAGGCAGCTTCCCCGTAACCGGGCTCTGCCGTGTCTTCCTGGAAGACAGAATTTAGTTGTTGTTTTTTTCTTTTTTCTCAAAGCCACCATCACCACTACTACTGTCTGTCGATGATTTCGGCACCGTTTGTATGCGTCACTAACCTTTTTTTATATGGCCCGGGCGCCGCCAAAGTTGATGCAATGGCCGAGCTGTTCTGCGAAAGCTTTTCCTTCTGTGTTCAAGCTGCGTACGTCGTTTCTGTGCTGGCGTGTTCTTACCCGAAAGTTTTTGTCTCACCTAACTTGGGGAGCGGAGAATGGCATATGGGAATCGGCCCAGGAATCTTTGTAAACTATGGCACCTGGAAACGTTCTTGTGGGGGCCGATCTTGTAGTAGCAATGGTTTTGAGGCCAAAGAAAAAGCGCACAATTCTGTCTCCCTAGTGGGGACCGCTAGGCGCCTGCCAAAAGTATTGAAATGGGTTTGTGTGCCACCAGGATATCCTCCTTCCCAGTCAACCTAGAACCTAGAGGGTTGCTCGGTATTGTCTGGATGTGTGGGTTGCAATGGGAGAGGGATTCTTGAGAAAGGTGGCCTTGCTGGAGACGGTTCTTCCTGCGGCTGGCAACACAATAAAGCCAGATGTATCTCTGCAATATCTGGAAAATAAACGATGCAAAGAGGAAAAAAGTAAAGATAACGCGATTTCCTGTGCCATCAGGCGTTGGAGTAAACGCAAGGAGTATTGCTGTCAAATTATTGATGTCAGCAGGCGTCTGCTACCAGCCTCCATCATAATATGGTTTTATACTAACTTGTTATTCTAGAATCGGAATTTCATTATTAAGTATGATTGAAGTTACAGGCATTACAGAAGGGGGTCCCAAAGTCAAGGTAATGTATAGTGTCTTTTATACAAAAGCGCTTATTATAGGAAACACATCATAGCAATAGTACCGAAAGGTAACAGTCGTAACAAAAAACATCACAATAGCAGGAAATTATAGAAATGACTGCATGAAACAGCATTAGTGGGACGTATCACAGAAAAAGAAAAGTAATAGTAGTGATAAAAATAATGATAATATTAATAATACATTGAAATTACACAAGAAAAATAAAAAGACATACAACCATACATACAACAGTTTGTTAACATTTATCCAAAATACACCAACACAACAAGGCATGTATTAAATGAAAGAAATGGAAACTTCTGCTTAGTCTGCGCGAAGTAACATCATTTTTAGTTTTTTTTTAACTTCTGGAATGATCTTGTAGTTTTTCATAAAAAATGGAAGAGTGTTCCATAGCGAAATTGAAGCGAATGTTAGAGTTTACATACCATAATTTGTACGAATTGCGGCTAACAGAAAGCAGGGCAGAAAGGAGGGCAAAAATGTGCAGCGTATCTCAAAGCTTTACTTAACCATGAAAACAACTAATGTATAGCAGGGCACAAGCTCATGTTTTCTTTTTCGGGCGGATTGTAATACCCCCCCCCCCCCCCGAAAAAATATTTCTGGCTACGTATACGCCACTGGACCGGCAACATCGGTACCAGCGTGGTAACACGATTCAGTTAATTCAGTGACAATGCTTCGACTACATTCAGTGAAATGGTAGAGTGTGTAGTGCATCCCCCCGCTATCACTCCGATTTTGCTGACACTTCAAAGGCAGAGAGGAGAGAAGCGGCTTGTCTTAATTGTGAACACTATATCTATTACTCTGCAGGGACCACGTGAAAGCTGGGATATTTCAATCGAGGTGACAGCAAAGCGCCCTGAATAGTTCTGCTCTCGCACTTGAGAAACTTGTGCGTCGGTTGTCGTTTGTAAAAAAAAAACTGCGTGTAAAACATACTGGTTGAGATAGTGGCCTAATTAAGAACGTGCTCGTGTGCATTGTAAACACTCGTGGTAAAATGACAAAGCGGGAATTTGCGCTGTAATAAAATTAAGTTACCCAACCATTACTGCAAGTGCTTCACCTTTTTTTTTGTGGGCGAGATGAGTGCCAAAAAAAGGAATATTCGATTGAGTGATTATGGAAAGAAGCAAAAAAAGGTACCTTATTTGTGTCTGCATAAAAAATTTAAAAAAGAGAGAGAAAAAGAGAAGCGGCCGCCTGCCGAGGTGGTTGTGGGTGGAACCGCTACACCCTCGCTCACTTATTGCAATCATGCGCGAAACTCAAGGCACCTGTGTAGGAACGAGAGAGTGGTAGTAGAAGTGGAGGAGAAAGCGAAGGAAAAGAGGGAAGAAGCTTGTGACAGGCCACAAACATACAGTCGACGACGTTGTCTACTACTGGGAGAGAAAAATACCACGAAAGAGAGGGTGGTATGCACGAACCCTTAAAATAGAAGAAATTCCACGCAAGCGCTCAGTCATACCGATAACGTGCCCTTGTAAACTTTATCGATGCGCAAACATGCCAGGAAACCGATGCGCCACGAAATGGTGCCGCAATGTTTCTGCCACAAGCGAGGGATTATCATTCTTCAGATTCCCTGCTGACTCCAGATAACTGTCAATGTCATAAGTTGTTCCATGTTTGTGTCGATCTCTTGTGTTGTCATTGATAACAGTGCCCATTACGGATGTCCTTTTATGTTTGTCAGTGTTTATATTTTCCTTTTACGACAAACTAAAGCTGAACTGCTCGTGATAATTTATATTGTTCCGAATATCCAAATAGGGAAGAAGTTCGTGATATAGAATAAGTAAGCTTGAAGAGTTGAGAGGAACACAGGCGATATAGCTCTTTTTTAATGCGTCAATGAAATAAATACTAGGCTGTAATAAGAAAAAATATTTGAGCTGTCTGCTAGTGTATGTCGGAATGCTATGCGATTTTTCTGACCAGATTCTGCTCATGTGCGCCTTGATTAAATTTTGTCGCTTTTCTGTCGGGGGTCCTTCTGGTGCTTCGCCACGCATGGAGCGCGCCGGGTGCGAAAACTTTCGCTTTCGTCATAGAAACTCCATGACGAATATAAGTATGCAACTTTTGCATTCGTAAATATAGGTGCGCCAAAAATTGGTATTCACTAAAACTTTTGAACTGCCCTCTAATGAAAATAAATAAATAAATAACGCGTTTTTGTTAATTAGGCACAACAGAGCGAGTTCAACTGCGGCAAAGTATTTCTGTTTCAACATCATGACAGCCAGCCTGACTAAGAAATTTGTTGCATAGGAGTAGCGCGCCGACTTCGATGAATGCTTCTTTAATGCGCAAATTTAATGGAGCACGCACGCAGCGACGTTCCATGGGAGAATGTTTATTACAAATCTGTATATTCGATGGAATCTGTGTTTATATACTGGGTGTGTTTTTTTTAAATTGAAATCTCATGACAATTCTCGTTTTCGCACGAACTCCGCGTCCACGCTGCAATACTTTGCCGCAGTCAGCATGACATTATCGCGAATAATGAATATTTTAAAGTCAACTCTTTAATTATTGACCCGAGCACAAGTGTCTGTTTTTCAAAGATTTAGTGCGTCCTAATAATGCAGTGGCGCGTAGCTTGCGATATTCATCACCGAACCTGACGGGCGAAAGCAAAGCCGATCACGCCCAGCGCGTGGGATGCGCGGCGGGGCGTGATCGGCTTTGCTACGTGATAAATACGTGATAAAGAAGCATTCTTACATACGTCAGCACACACCTTCTTGTTTGCGTATGATACATGATGCATGTCCGTTTCATTCTTATAAGTTATAAAGCGGTGCTATTATTATTTGACTGCAAGAAACGTCGCAGTGGCCACACCATAGTTGTATGCTTCCCTGAAAAGAAAGGGTCGCTACTCCAGTTGTTCGGTACACAATTTGACAGTAAACACTGCGCAGAAAAGACAGGTGATGCACCCTCAATATTGAGGGGACAAGCAGCTTTCCAGGAAAACGCTCTGCCGCGGTGCGCGCCGCGTCATTTAATTTTTGCACGTAGTTTCATACGATGATTATCTCTAGAACTACGTGCAACCTTTGTGATTTTTATAAAAGTAAGTATGTCATGAATGGGCAGGCCCCATAATATTGTAATAAATACTCCTGCCCTCAAGTGAATCATTCAAAAGTTAATTAGAAAATAACCCACTAACGCTTCTGGGAACACTACCCGTTTAATGACTATTCTTACACCACGGCTACTCGAATAATTTTCTGCAGTGACAATTATGCTGTTCGTTTTGTGTGTATAGCATGCACATTTTCACATATTAGTTTATAATAATCAGCAACAACTCTCGTACAAAAAATGTAATTTCAATTTTTCCTTTACCAGGGGTAAGTCCATGGAAATTGAAATTGCATGCAAGAAAATCATCATTTGTACATCTCCCAGGAAAGTAGGTTGAGGCAGGTAATTGCAGAATCATATAAGGGGCTCAGCTCAAGGAATGCACAAAATAAAGGGTCGCATGTTAATATATTGGAGTAGTGGAGGGCCCGCCACTAAAGGAAACCTCCAAGACCTTCCTCTCTGTTTAGGTTTTCTTTTCAAACACTGGAGGGTATTTTTGTCTCTAGGGCAGCAGCTTGGATTCATTATGCTTATGCACCAGAGCTGAACGATGCCTACAAACAAGAGCTGAGGAAGGAAACACTGTGCGATATCCACTTCACACCCGAGATGTTCCTAAAACCAAGGCCACGAGCACTTGGCAACTGCAGAAGACTCAAGCCAACTGCAGTGCCCACTGTGCCCATTTATGACCAGACATTGAGGAGTCTTGTATCAAAAGGTAGGCAAGTTTTTTTTTCATTTCGTAGCTAGGTATTGTGATTAGATGTGAATAGCAGAAAACATAAGATTCAGCTTCAATTGCTGGGCTCTACATGGGGCCTCAACCATTTCAAGGTATGTTTTTAACTGTTGTTTGGTTGAGAATGTCCAAATGTGGCATGATCTTTTTGTAAGGTATGGCAGGTAATTTACCACCAAAGTGCAGTAGCGTATTAGTTTTTTTATACTTTTCCAGGACTCAGCTCATTATGTATAGCTTTCAAACAGCCACCTTTATCGACAACAACAGACTGTGAGACTAAATTGGTGTATTGCACACTGTCCAGCGTCCCTTTATTTATAGTATTTGCAGCTGTCCCTTCAGAGTAGTCCACAGAGTCCATAATAGCAGCGGCTGCTGCCTTGCAGAATTCTCTCCTGGCCATCAGTATGTTGCTGTTCATGTTACTAGGTTGAGATATCTCCATAAGGCAACAAATTATATTGTTAGATATTTATGCAAATATTGGTGCTTCGTGCAGGTCAGCTGCTACCTACTGTTTATTCTGACCATCTGTACTACAAACCATAAGCTGCATTAGGTGAGTGCAGCTAAAATTGTTGTAGCAAATTCTATGTTACTAGGTTGAGATATCTTCATAATGCGACAAATTATATTGTTAGATATTTATGCAAATATTGTTGCCTCGTGCAGGTCAGCTGCCACCTACTGTTCATGCTGACCATCTGTACTGCAAACCACAAGCTGCATTAGGTGAGTGCTGCTAAAATTGTTGTAGCGAATTCTATGTTACTAGGTTCAGATATCTCCATAATGCAACAAATCAGATCGTTAGATATTTATGCAAATATGGTTGCCTCGTGCAGGTCAGCTGCTACCTACTGTTCATGCTGACCATCTGTACTACAAACCACAAGCTGCATTAGGTGAGTGCAGCTACAATTGTAGAGAATTCCATGTTACTAGGTTGAGATATCTCCATATTGCAACAAAATCTATCGTTAGATATTTATGCAAATATTGTTGTTTCGTGCAGGTCAGCTGCCCCTTACTGTTCATGCTGACCATCTGTACTGCAAACCACTAGCTGCATTAGGTGAGTGCAGCTAAAATTGTTGCAGAGAATTCCATGTTACTAGGTTGATATATCTCCATAATGCAACAAAATCTATCGTTAGATATTTATGCAAATATTGTTGTCTCGTGCAGGTCAGCTGCCACTTACTGTTCATGCTGACCATCTGTACTGCAAACCACTAGCTGCATTAGGTGAGTGCAGCTAAAATTGTTGTAGCGAATTCCATGTTACTAGGTTAAGATATCTCCATAATGCAACAAGTTATATCGTTAGATATTTATGCAAATAATGGTGCTTCGTGCAGGTCAGCTGCCACCTATGTTTATGCTGACCATCTCTACTGTAAACGACAAACTGCATTAGGTGAGTGCAGCTAAAATTGTTGTAGCGAATTTCATGTTACTAGGTTGAGATATCTCCATAATGCAACAAAATTTATCGTTAGATATTTATGCAAATATTGTTGTTTCGTGCAGGTCAGCTGCCACTTACTGTTCATGCTTACCATCTGTACTGCAAACCACTAGCTTCATTAGGTGAGTGCAGCTAAAATTGTTGTAGCGAATTCCATGTTACTAGGTTAAGATATCTCCATAATGCAACAAGTTATATTGTTAGATATTTATGCAAATATTGGTGCTTCGTGCAGGTCAGCTGCCCCCTACTGTTTATGCTGACTATCTCTACTGTAAACGACAAGCTGCATTAGGTGAGTGCAGCTAAAATTGTTGTAGCGAATTCCATGTTACTAGATTTAGATATCTCCATGATGCAACAAATTATATTATTAGTTATTTATGCAAATATTGTTGCTTTCTGCAGGTCAGCTGCCACCTATTGTTTATGCAGACCATCTGTACTGCAAACCACAAGCTGTATTAGGTGAGTGCAGCTAAAATTGTTGTAGCAAATTCAGTCCCCATTGCTTGGTTTTTTCTGAGTGAATAGTAATAGTTCCACTAGGGCTAAGAGATGTTTACATTTATCAATGCAATCCATTAAAAATTTGTTCGAAATAATGCTTTGATGCTATGTAGTAGATTTGGTGCATCCCCTTTACACTGCTACAGCCTTTTTATGGCTCTTTTTATAAACGTAAAAACCAGCTAGATATGCACCCTTATGCTGGGTTTTTCATTTCTTCAAGTATGTACCTACAAGCCCAGCTATAGATTCTCTTTTATAGTTTTCTTACTGAAAGTAGGTTTCTCGCAACAGCTGTGTCGATCCCACGGTGGTTTTAAAAAATTCATAACACCACCTCTGGTTCTTGCCAGTTCAAGGAACACCAAAAGAATTCGGGTCCAGTACACAGAACAGGACACCTAGCTTCTTCAAATCAATGCTCTAAGCTGTTCCCACCTCTGTTCACTGAAGATACTCGATTTCTTATAATGCATTCACTGCTGCAAAATTTATTCTTTGATTTCATTCCTTTCATTTAGCATCACCTGAATTGCCATACTTCCCTGCAACAACAAAAATCGGTGGTGTGCCTGATGGTATGCTCGATAAATTTTATATCTTAATACACTGCAGTGCATGGACTAGCAGTGTTTTGTGTACATTCTGTGAACAAGAAAATGTTGTTCATTTCTTTAGTGGACACATCAATGCTACTTGTGTCATCAGAATCTCCAGTTTATTGCAGACTTCAAGACTTATTGAATACACCGCAGTCATATCTGCTCATACATAGTAAGTTTTCTCAGACAATTATTAAGATGTTTCGTAACACTTACTCAACTTGTACTCTTTGTAGGCACACCTCGAGCCCGAACCAGAGCTTGAGTGTCTACACCACACTCCTTCACATCTCGGATTGAGGGTGCTGCTTCCATAGATGATAAGATTGATTGCTTACTTTAATGAAGCAGTGTATTTCTTTTTGCTATAGCAGACATAGATTCAATGTAACTGTGTCCTTTTTCAGAAATCCGAGACTTCCCAGAATTCTCTCCAGAGCCGTCAACATTAGGGCATGAGACTAGTAAGTTGACACTTTCCCAGTACGGAGCACGACACATTTGCTCCTAGTTTTAAACACAAGTATAATGACATACTCTACTCTTTTGCGGTGCCCCTCGAAATGACTCCAGGAACATCACGAGGGCTCTCATCCCTGGGGCACAGGAGCCATTGTCAACAGCACAAAACTACTCGTAGTAGTTTTCAGCCCTCTTTTTAAAGCAAAGTTTTCAGTTAGCCAATTACATAGCAATGCCAGTAAGCATGCTTTATTTCTTCAAAACAAGAGGGAAATATTTTCATATATATATATATATATATATATATATATATATATATATATATATATATATATATATATATATATATAATGACACCACAGCTGGTTTGACACAGCTCATTACTTAAAATTAATTCTTTAACTTAAGAAATGCACCTTTATTTCATGAATGTTACTATCTGCCATGGCCCGCAAGGTGTGCACCTACTTTGGCCAATCATATACAGTGACTGTGTCACACATTCATTTTCTGTTTGTTTGTTTTCATTGTCTTGACTTGCAAAAACTTCGTATTAGCTTTTAACACTAGCCTGCCCTGGTATTTAGATAGTTTGCTAATGATGGAATAAAATACAATTGCATTTTCGTTTCTACCATACTTAGCAAACCATTTAACCAATGCCAAAGCCTCTCGCATAGCCTAAACCATAGTGGCGTGGCCTTTTGATTTTCCAGGAACTCCACGTCCAAGGATGAGATCCAAGAAGGTGCTGACTCAATACTTTAAGAAGAGGCTTCAGCGCTTCTGTGACAAGAATTCCCCCCTCCGTCATATAGATACAAGACTGCAAAAGCCCATGAAAGCAACTCGCTCACAGCTGCTTTTCGAAGCGGGTGGGTACCTAAGCAAGGTCTTTTTGGAAATTCTAAAAGTGCAAATGCATCTGCAACCACTGAAGGAACATGAGAGAAGATGACCGGTGCAATTTAGACAGTTTGCTCTCAGTCTGTACTTTACAAGCCCTAAGGCATATAAATATCTATCACAGGTGCTAAGCCTTCCCACTGCAAAGACCTTAAGCACGTGGCTGTTTGGCATAAATATAAAGAGCGGCATAGTGCCTGACGTTCTTGAGTTAGTCAAAGGAAAGGTGAAAAATTGGGAGATTCAAGACAGAGCTTGCTGGCTAATTTTTGACGAAATGTCGTTAAAAAGAAACCTGCAATATTACGCCAAGGGAGACTTCATTCATGGATATGTTGATAATGCCAGAGAAAGAACAAATGGTGTAGCAAACACTGCAGTACTTGTGTTAGTTTCTGGGATAGCAAAGAAATGAATACAGCCTGTTGCATTCTTGACAGGAAATGGGACAGTTCGCTCAGGACCACTGTTAGTGTTATTGAAAAAGCTAATCACTGAGCTGAAGGCATGTGGCCTCTGCGTCAAAGCACTGGTTTGCGACCAGGGTAGCAGCAATTGCGTTATCGCAAGGACCCTAAGTGTGAGTCCAGAAAGGTCTTTTTTTATCACCGATAAAAAGATTTATATCAACTTTGACGTCGCCCACCTTTTGAAATGTACGAGGAACAATCTCAATCTTTGCATTGGGGATAAAGTTGCTTCCTGGGGGCACATTAAGACTTTGTATGAGTCAACACATCACCTAAAACTTAAATACCTACCCAAGCTCACTGACAAGCACATCTACGAAAGTGCATTTGGTAACATGAAAGTAAAGTGGGCTTCTCAGGCGCTCAGCAACAGTGTTTATCTAGCGATAGAAGCATTCATAGCAGTTAATGTGCTTCCGCCTCAAGCCATAAGCACGGCTGAGTTTGTTGAGCAAATGAATCACTTGTTTGATATATTAAACAGTTTTTGTGTCAATATAATGAAGAGAAAAATGAGATGTGCAATTAGTTACTCAACAGACCACATTGAAATCTTGAATTCTTGCATTGCTTGGATTAAGTCTTGAAAATTTCAAGTACCTAGGCAACTGAGAGCTATTCAGGGATGACAGGTGACTATAAAAGCAATCTGTAGGTTGTGGGAAGACCTACAAGAGTCCTATAACTTTAAATTTTTGTTCACTCGCCGTCTGAATTGCCGTTCCGTCCCTTAGAAAACTTGTTTGGGATCATTCGGCAGCAAAATGGCTGTAATCAAAATCTAAACACTTTTCAGTGTACTGCGAGCCTCAGACATATTATTGTCGGTAAGCTATTTGAGCTGTCTGATGGCAGCAACTGTGAAGCAGAGAAGGCTGTTCTTCTAACTGAGCTGAAGAACTTAAGACTTGATCAGGGAGGTGCTGCAGTGGCAGACGCTTCTAGCTCAAAAGTTTCAGACATTGAAGGCACTGAAGAGCCAGCAGATATACTAGAATCAAGCATAGTTTGTTATATATCAGGATAACAATTGGAAGCATTTCTGAAAAAGGCACCATGCTCGCACTGCAGGGACCTTTTGAAAGACAAAAGCCAGGATCTGTCTTTGCCAAGCCAAATCTACATGATGTTCAAAGCAGTGGAGGTGCAGGGGAAGACTCCAGGAAATTTGACAGTGCCTACAAAAGCAGCTTTTGATTTTGTCAGAAAACTAGAGAAGGCATTTTCTGTTCAGATAGGTATTGTAGCGCACTTGAAAGGGGTGTCAGAAATATTGCTATGGATGATGATGGAGGTGACCAATGGCCCATATTGCAGTGATCACTGTCACAAATCGGTTCTGTAAATGTTTGTACTTATTAGGATTCTCTGGTATTTGAAATTTAAAAACAGAGAAATAACCCAAGCAAAGGTTTGGAAGTCTGCTAGAAAAAAAAAGCTGCCAAAATTCATGTAACAACTTGAGGCCTCTCTGTCTACTCACGTACATTTATTCCACGATTGTTTTGAGCATAAGAATAAGCAATCCAAGGAACTCATGACTTGTGATTGTGATTATGGAGTGGTTTTTGTGAATCCATGATGTGAATGAAGTGGTTACTTGATAAGCAGGAACGCACAGAACGACTAGACCATACCTATTAGTTTTGGGGCATTTGCCATCTGACAAGTGGGCTCCATAACCAAGCATGGTGGGAATCATCCCAGCCCATTTGTCCACGCTGAAGATGCAAGCTGCAACATATTTCGTGCTACGAGTCAATAATTGCCTCTTATGAACACAACTTAGCCGATTGCTTCTGCAGAAAGAAACTTGAGTTAGGATAATTCTACAGGCATTTCAGGGTGCATTTATTAGGTTTGCTAACATGTTTACCAGTTGTTGCAATTTTAGAACCCTACCTTATTCGTTTTTAGATGACCGCTTGCCGAAATTGCGTGCCGATACCGTCAAAAGGCACACCATAAAGTGGGTACTCCGCATTAATACGGCCCACCTGAGGTTTTTTAATGCACACATTAGGTACACCCCAGAACGCCCGTCACGGCAGCCACATTGGTTTTTTCGCCTAGTTTTTTTCTAGACTACAAAGCAAATGCGGCCGTCCTGTGTATCCACATCCTCCTGCACCTTACTCACTACACAGGGTAGAAACATGTTGAGCAAAGAGCCACTAGTTTATCAGAAAAAATTTGAATTTTGGTGGTTTCATAACGTTAAATCAAGAGTTAAACAGATCGCAACCTAATCGTATTCTTTCGGCAAATCTATCGGCCAGTTGGAGGCGTACGCTGCGACACCGGCTAAACTTGCACACCTGCCCCTCATTTTTAGCCATGTTCTCTGTTCTAAATTGTCCCTCTCCGGTTACTCAGCGTAATCCATGCTAACGAGGGACGGGGTTGGGGATACACAATAGGTATAAAAGACTTCCGTTGGGGGCTCAAGCTGCCTATTCAGACTCCGTGGAAGCCTCGGAGAGGGTAATGTTAACTCCCCCAAGATTGCTCGCTCGCTCCGAGGTGGTTTGAAGCAAAAACATGGGGCGAATTTTCGCCCAGCCGCCGATTCGACGACACGCCGACGACAAGTCCGCGGATGCGTTTTGCTGGGGTTTTCGGTCTCTCATCAGCCTAGGAAACTGGGATGGTAGCCCCTCAGGCCCTGCGCATTCTCCAAAGCGTCAAGAGTATCATGCCCCATTCTCTCACTTGGTTTCCCGCTCACCTGGGGTCGATTGAGAGCTCTATCTCTAACCCTAACGAGGTTGCACACGAGGCCACGCGAGGACTCACTGACCGCGCCAGCCTCCACAGTCCCTTTGCCTCGCTGGGAACCCTTACTTACGCTCAACGAAATAACAAAGCACTTCTATCTGTCAAGAAGGGTATTCCCTCTCCCACACCCGGCCTTGTGCAGGGCGCAGGCAGTCACCCTAAGACAGTGCGTATCCTAACCCTGCGGTTCTTCATGCCATCTACCCTGAACGGTGTCCAAGTGCGGATTGCCCCGCTTGTGGACTGTTAGCCACATTCAATCATGTGTTGTGGGAATGGGAAGCCATCGGCCCCGCCCTCAGCGAGGACAGGCAGGCTGCGCTCTTACGCAGCCCCGAACTTAAGGATCAAACCCTGGCCGTCCAGAGTGCCCGTGAACGGGCCGCCAAGCTCGGCTTGACGGTCCCAACGTGGGATTAGCCGGGTGGCGCGGGGTCTCCCCTGTGTCTTCTCAGGACAAAAATAAAGTTTTAATCAATCAATCAATCAATCTCATCAAGTTACACTACAATGGCATGCTGTCTTTTGAGGCGTCGTCGTCGTCAGCCTAGTGTGACCATGAGGCCTGGCGACTTCGTCGGCCGATGGTTTGCGTCTGCCTCGTGTTTTCGCCGGGGTCATGTCAGGGTCGTGTCGTTCCAGTGTAAACACGCCTTTAGCAAAGCGTTGGAAACACTTCCCGTTTCGTGCAAGCGTTGCATGCATGGCCAGCGCAGCGTTATAAATGCTACGATCCGTAAAACTACTTATGTATGCCTTTTCCAGTAAAAAAAAATACACATACATATTTATTGACGTGTTGTTATGGTGCCTTTGCTAGATATGCGCAATAATTGCTTTTTAATTGACAATCGCACAAGTATGAACACTGACTCCTTGAGCAATATTGGTGGGCGCTGCGGATAGGGTCGGCCGTTTGGAGTACCGTTTGGTCACTTTGGTTTTATTTATGGTACCGTTTATGGTGGACAGACAAGGCAGGCAGACACAGACAGACAGACAGACAGACAGACAGACAGACAGACAGACAGACAGACAGACAGACAGACAGACAGACAGACAGACAGACAGACAGATGGACGGACGGACGGACGGATAGACCAAAATTTTTGCGTCGAAGGTCCCCAAGAAAGATTTAAAAAAAGCATTGTGTATATATAACGTGTTTATACAATCACACCACAACGAATCTCCTGTCACGTCTTTCTATTCACGAGTATTCACGGATTTAACCTTTGAAGGAAGCTCCTTCATCATAATTCACTTTGTGGATACGCGTTTTTTTATTTTCATTTATTACCGCAGGGCTCAGTGGAGGCCCCGGCATAGGTTCCCTCTGCGACCCCATTCACCCTCCCTTGTGCTTATAATCCTGCGGTCACAACGAACTAGGTGAAACGCATGAACGGGTGCTTAGGAGCACCGTTGTAAAACGTCGGCGCTATATCCATATAGAATGATAAATTGGAGCGCTTCTGTGTGAGCACAAGCTCAAACTACACGAACTGGCGAATGTAGTGGCGGTGCTTTCACGGAAGACGGCAATCTTCTTCAAAATCACCATGAGGACAACGAAAGCTGCTCGTGAGGCTCGCTTCGTTCACTGATATCAACAGAAATTCGAACAACATAACGTGAAACCACTTTTGTACACTCCATAATTAAAAATTCAGCAGTGGCTTAACGCTTGCAGTAGAAAAATCGACGCTGCTTCGCTCTAGTACCAATCCTGTATAAAAATACAATTGATCCGATTTGATCCGAGATAGCATGATGCGAGTATTCGGTAACCAGGAATCACAGTTAGCCTTTAGCGATACCATGGCATTGCCATGGGGAGCCTGTGCCAAGTGAAAAAAAAAAGAACTGCTAAAGTGAGCACGCCAGGTGGAGAATGAAGTGAAAAGGAAAAACAAGAAAAGAACGACGATCAAGTGCGGTGAAATATTTAATTATTAGTTATCACTCCTCGTAGACGGATGAATTGAAAAACTTTGTTATAATCCCTCGGAACACGCTCTACATATATAACATTGCATATTTTAATTAACCCCTAAGAGTGCATATTTACCCATGTATGAAAAAAACATTATAATCATTGTGATACCGCTATCGGGCCACATGGTGTACTGATTGATTGATATGTGGGGTTTAACGTCCCAAAACCACCATATGATTATGAGAGACGCCGTAGTGGAGGACTCCGGTAATTTCGACCACCTGGGGTTCTTTAACGTGCACCCAAATCTGAGCACATGGGCCTACAACATTTCTGCCTCCATCACAAATGCAGCCGCCGCAGCCAGGATTCGAACCCGCGACCTGCGGGTCAGCAGCCGAGTACCTTAGCCACTAGACCACCACGGCGGGGCTCACATGGTGTACTGGGTAGTCGAATGAGCACTGACGTCGTGATGTCCTAAAGGCATGTTGAGCTGCGATTGGACCACATGTGCAGAGCGCAAGACAAAAGAACGCTGGTACTGCGAGACCAGCGGACCAGAAACGAGACGGTGGCGATGCAGAAGCCATCATGAGACTTGCCTGTCAGTATTGGACGCGACGACTGGCACGTGGTCGCTGCTTCCGCAGATTTGGAAACCAGTTGCTGAGTCTTAGGGTGGGTTTGCTTTCGGCGAGAGCGAAGAAGGGGCCCGTGTGTGATGGGCACCTTAGAGAACAAACCAGGCAACGCCGACAGGCGACCATGCACGCCAGCTTCATTGCCGCCTCACGCCCTAGACCTTCTCTACTGGCCGGTACAATACCCTCCACAACTTCGTGATCGAGGCCACGTCAGCTGATGGTGAGAGCGTTGACATTTTCCTTATTCTCTTGACTCGTTGGACATGCGAATGACAACCCGTCACCATGGTCTCTAGTTATGTTGCTCCAATTGTTACCCGGAGGTCTCGGAATCGAATCCCGGCGGCAGCAGCCGCCTTTCCGATGGAGGCGAAAATGTTCGGGGCCCGTGTGTTTAGGTTTAAGTGCAAGTCAAAAAAAAAACCTCAGGGGGTTTAAATTTGCGAAGCAATTCACTACATCCCCTTTCATAAACATATCGTGATTTTGAAACCCCATCAATTTTCAACTCGCTGGCCTCGCTGGTGTTAGTGGCGACCACTACCACCACCGAGGCCAGCGAGTCCCACCAGCGAGTCAGAGATCGGCGACAACTGCTTGCACGGCAAGCTCCAGTGCCAAACCCACTCAACAACAGGAAGCCGAGGGACACAAAGAGCCATCCAAGGTACCAGCAGTGACGACGTCGTCACTCCCACCAGCGAGGCCTTACAACACTAGGCGGACGAATGCGGCGAAGACCGAGGTGGCGGCTTCCAAATGACACGGGAAAACAAAAGGTATGGGCAGTCTTAAACACGCATGGTTCCATTCCTTTCTATCGATTAGGAAAATCATTGAAAAACGGGTGCAATACGAAAAACACGCGGAACAACTAACCAAATATCTATCTCACCAAATTGAACCTGAGGGCCTCCACCTAGTCTGCAACCCCTCAATGTCTACACTAAGTGAAGCAGAGAGGGGGAAGTGGAAAAAATATAACTGGAAGCGTCCTTGCAACTGACTCGGGTCATTGCGGACCATAGTGAGCGTAAGGCCGCCGAATACAGTGTCGCAGAGGCCACGCAGAAATTAGTATCTAATCTTGGAGACCATGAGGCAAGAGAACTGGAAAGATATGAACTGAAAAAGAGAGGCGAAATTCCAATAGTAAAAGATAAAAAATTCTATCGGGACTGCAGAAGCTCCACTGCCCTGCAACAGGAAAATGGGAATGAGGCCTTACATGAACGCCAGGGACCACGTGTACCACAACCTAACTTTGAGGAGAAAAATGTGAACTCGAAATTACAGTGTAATCCTAATCAAAACAGCCTTACTCTTGAATATGACGCTGACACTCCCGTGCCACGTGATAACCAAGAGCAGCCAAAAACTTAAGATAAAAATGTCCTCAATCTGTCCAACACAACGCTCACACCCACTCAGTTACAACTTTTGGTGAGAGGCTTAACCGTTTGTCCATCATCCGGTAGCTTCAATGAATTTGAACTGTACCAAGACCTCGATAACTTTGCGCATAATCTCCGCCTTCGTGAATACTTTCATGATCGCAAGGACTGTACGGACGAGAATAGATTGATTGGTGGTGGCAAATCATGGTGTCCAGGTGAGCAGAGGGACAAATACCTCGATATGTAAATATCAGCAGTTCAAAAAAGATATCATCACAGCGTATAAAAAAAATCGGCCATCTCGAAACAACATATCAAAGTCAGAACGAAGGGCACTCGATGAACTACGAAAAAACGCTGAAATTACCATCAAACCGGCTGTTAAAGGGGGCTGCATAGTAATTCTAAACACGTTGGACTACTTAAAGGAAGGGGAACGACCACTATCACACACAAAAATCTACAAAGAACTTTCAACGGACCCGACTTCCGAATTTGAAAGGGAGATAAAAGGAACCCTAAAAAATCTCCGCCGGGACGAGAAAATTACCGGCAAAATGTTAAAAGCAATGTTACCAGCCCATTCTCTTTCCGGTCGATTATATTTGCCCCCCCCCCAAATTCAAGAGCAGGCAATATGGGACGTCCGATATTATCCAGTAACAGCACATCAACTAAAATATATCAGAATTCATCAATTCCTTATTAAAAAACATCCCCCAAAATTTTCCCTATTACCTAAAGGACACGAACCACTTCATCTGCGAAACTTCAAGTCTCAACATCCCAGGCGGTAGTTTTCTGGTGACCATGGACGCCTGCTCACTGTGCACCAACATACCTCACCATGACGGAATTGCGGCTATCGTCTCCGAATATGTAAAATCTGACTCATCAACTGGTGTAAGTGGCGAGGTACTGTTTACGCTTTTTGAATGCGTACTTAATTATAACCATTTGAGTTCAATGGCAGGCATTTCCTTCAGGTCAGTGGCACTGCAATGGGCACGAAAATGGCCCCAAACTTCGCGAGCACCTTTATGGCTTCACTTGAAATCCCACTCATTGAGGGACGCATTTTGAAACATTTCTACTACGGAAGATACTTAGACAATAATTTTATGATATGGAACCACAATGAGGGAAGTGTTTTCCGCTTCATAGAGGATTTTAACAAGTGCCACCCGTCAATTAAGTTCACGCACAGAATTTACAAAACTAGCATTAACTTCTTGGACGTCATTGTCACGGTCAAATATGACCGCTTGTCAACAAACCTTTACAAAAAGCCTACAGACCGTCAAATGTACCTGCATTTTAACTGCAGTCACCCAAAGCATTGCAAAACGGGTATTCCATTTTTTCATGCCTACGGGTACCGAAGAATATGCACCAATATGCGGGAATCTGACAGACACGCAGAACACCTAAAGCATTTCTTATTGAAACAAAATTATCCGAAAGACATTATTGACGATGCCATACTACGTGCTCGCAACGTGAACCGGGATGATATAATTAAGGGACCAAACAGAGTATCTAAAACGACTTCCCAAACAAACCTTGCACTAACTTACTCCTCATCAGCGCCACAAATCAACAACATATTTTCCCGCCATTTCAGCATAATCAGACAAAGCAAACGACTAACTTGCATTTTCGCGAAGCCGCCTCACGTGGTGTACCGCAGGGATAAAAACCTGAAGGACATTCTTGTCAGAGCAAAAACGAACCCCCAAAATTCAATCACGATGCCATCCCTGCAGAAAAGCTCGATGAAGGTATGCCCACAGATGGTCACAAGACGTGAATCCAAAGCGAACTTTTCGGATTTCAAATTCTGCATAACTGAAAGCCTTAATTTTGACTCCAGTAACGTAATATACATGCTACATTGCAACATCTGCGGACAAGAATATATCGGCCAAACAGACACGTCATTTCGGCTGCGGTTCAATAATCAGCGGTACCACGCCAATTCACTCCCGAAGCTACCTTAATCTAGACATCTGCGCCTGCCAAACCACAGTTTTGAAAATATCAGCGTAACTCTTTTGCAGTCCGGTTTCTCAAACAGGCGCGAGCGCGAACAGAGTGAGGCATATTTTATTTTCAAATTTAGAACATTAGTAGCCGACATCAACGAGGACCCCGGAAGACTCTCCTGCCTCCGAGAAGTAAGCCAGGAGGAAATTGTTGACTTATTGATAGCTGGAGACCATGCTTACTTTTTCTGACTGACTTGTACGTGTACACTGTTCTTTCTTGTTTTTTTTGCTTTTTTCTTTTTTTTCACGTGCCCATACAGAATGTTTATGCTCGCCTACCACTTGATGGCCATTGAAGGCAAACAGACGGAGATGAAAGGTAAAAAGCCGACCGACCATGAAGGGAAACCCTTTCCTCACGCACGCGGTCGCGGAGCCCTCCCGCCACCACGGCGACAATCTTGGGTGGCCCGACACACGTCGAGAACTGGCCAGCACGGGATAAGTACCGGATGTGGACGTACACCGACATTGTTTCGTGCTCAGTGTTTCCAGTGGTCTTTCCTTTCTTTTTTTCTTTTCTTCTTCTTCTTCTTCTTTTTTTCTTTTCCTCGTTTTCATTTTCTTTCTCTTTTTTCTTTCTTTCTTTTTTTAGTTCTCTCTCACTCTCGCAAGCATTTTCAAGGCGAGAGGGACGCGGCAGCAACGAAGTTTGGAAGTTCATGTTAGTTAGAAGTGTGTCTTTCGTGTCCTTCTTGTCTCTGTGTCGTCGTTTTGTTCTCGCGCTATAACAATCGTTATCTTCATGTTAGTATAACTTTTCCCCTGATGAAGGGAGGACCCCTCCCGAAACTGCTGGGAAGTAAATATATTTATCCTTGTTGACAACGCTCCCGTTGTGCCATATCCCATACCTTCACGAAGACTAACTGGCCCATTGAAATATTACTCCCACTATATCTATTTATTAGAACCAATGGAATGTATATAAGAAGCAAGAAAAGTGGATGAAAAAATAACCAGACGTGAGCAGGAATCGAACCTACGACCTTCGAATAACCCGTTCGATGCTGTAACCACTGAGCTACCTCAGCGGCCTTCCCTCCATCCACTTTTTGGGGTTTATATGTGAATTTAGAAGTAGGAGTGACAGTCAGCGCCATCTAGCACCCAAGCGACGAGTGTGAAAACACTCTCTTATGCGCATGTTTGGCGTCACGTAGCACGTGAACTTATTATGAGCGGGCAGCTGATTAATACTTCCTCGTATACAACCTAATGACACCAAGTCTGCCAGTACGAGACCCTCGTTTTTAATGAAATAAGGGAAAGAAGTGTGTACCCAAGGGCTCGTTTTTCCATGTTTTAACACAATATTAATGAGATCTAACAGACAGCAATGCCAAGGAATGTACAGGGGAAGATCTAACAGACATTGGTCTCGATCAGAAGTGCAAGTGCGACCAGACTCTACCTACTCACATAAAACTTGAATCGCTGCGAATATGCGCTGAAACACCTAAATGCGCGCAAAAACGCCGTATGTTCTCATTTTTTTTTCCAAGCTCTCTTCAACTCGGCTCCCTAAAACGATAGCGTTCCGTGCAGCCGACTTTTCTCCTTACCTGAACAGATTCAGAACTGTGCGAAATATTTCACTGCGCAGCATAGTACGTGCATATATGTTTCTAGCGTGAACACCAGCGTGAACAGGAGCAGCTTCGAACCACACAAATCTTCAGTGATTGGTTCACCAGGGATGGAGGAATGAACTCCGATTTGCTCAGAGCATAGTGATCCATAATCAATTTCTCAGAACACGTGAACTCCGACGAGAACTGCCAGTGCATGCAACACGAGTTTTCTTACGCTCTACTGTGCCCCGTTCATGCCTGTTGGTTTTCTGTTTCGGGTATTCTGATGCGATTCGCTGGAATTTCACTACTGCCAGCACCTACTTCGCGTTCAATAACGTTTGTGGTATTTCATCACAACGCGGCAGAAACTACCAGCCTTCCGTATGGGCGCAATCACACACGTGAGACATCTCGCGCGAAGAGTAAGATAGTGAACGAGCGCGGCCTTAGCGGCCCCTGAAGTGAAGCGGAGGAAATGTATACCTGCGAATCTTTTTGCCAGGCGAGAAACGAGGGCTAGTGTTAAAGTGAACTTTACCAGCTGACATGTATCGTCGCTAAAGTTCTCGTTTCTCGCATTTAGAGTCACTGAATGAACATTGCTTAGCTTGTAACTTCCTAGCAATGCGAAGTCACCCACATTTTAAATACGCTGCCTACACGTATTGCTTAGTCGTTTTGTCCTGGGTCAATCAGCGCCCTTCTATGAGGCTCGATGGTCGAGCCGAAACACCGCACGTAATAACGCTTAATATTATTTCCCGAAAAGCGATGCTTGCTCCCGTGCACACTGACAACTGGCGAAAATAAGAATGCCGCTTGTCACAGACAGGCAGTTTCATAGAAGTAGAGTGCCAGTGTCTGGCGTGGAAGAGCACTTTAGGCTTTCGGTATTTCTGGCGTTTTCTGGATTATTTCATAGAACTATGGATAAGCGCATTAGGAGGCATCGGCACACCTTGAAGATGCTTTCTTCGCTTTTTTGCCACAGAACATTCCGTAATCTGCCATTCTTCCCACTGCCGAGAAGTTTACTAACGTCTACACTCGAACATTATCTCAACCTCAGCATTGCAAGGGGAGCTAGCAGTATACACTGCAAAATGGAAGCGAGAGGAGCGAAAACGCTGAGCATGTCTGCGATGTACTCGGCTGCCCATTGCCCAGAGCTATTCTTCCCAAACGTGTACCATCTTCTAAAGATTACGGAAACCTAACCCTGCCCGGTGAGCATAGCGGAAGCACAAACGCTTTTTGTTTATCGCTAGGACACCTAAAGTTGTACCTTAGAGCTAAACAACACATGAAAGATTGTTTGGCATCGCTCTCTGAACATCCACG
>WOVY01003400.1:0-87778 GCA_013436015.1 Rhipicephalus annulatus
ACGACCCCATCGTGTGCGATTAAAAGAACCATGAGAAAAGGGGGAACGGTCAATTCGAGTAACTTTTGCACAGGCGTGTCAAATATAGTTACTCAGTGGTACGTCAAGATGCGTATTCAAGTCTTTTAAATTATGTAAGTTACGTGATGCGGTGGAAAATTTTCAGAAGGAAAACCGCCGAGCCAAAGGCTGAAAGTCAGCATCGAATTAATTTAATCATTGTGCGAAAATTTGCGTAAAGGTAAAAACCAAGAAAATGTGTTATTTTTTTTTAGTGTTTCAAAGGTTTAGTTTAATATCGTATGCCTTTACTGTCATGTGGATGTGGCGTGAATTGGCATTTAAGGAAGAAGATATTAACATAGACCAGATGATTTCGTAAAATGGTTAAGTTTGGCGCAACACAGTGCAGTTGTCGTTGCGCGTGATGAGAATTGAGAGCCATTGGTGCACAGTTTTAGCGAAACCCTGTGCAATTGTTGGGAGGTGCTTTAATGAGTATTGCACCTAGGATTACTTTTGTGTTGTACACGGTGTGTTACAGCGTAACGTTCGAATGAACATTAAGACAAAATTGTGAAGGATTAAGCTTTTGGTTAGTAGTGCCATGTAGCTTGCAACGCTGTAGGAATGAGAGTAGTAAATAAAAAGCTCAGGAGAGCTCAGTGTCTTTTTTTTCTCTCAGAAGCGTTTGCATAAGCTGGTAACTTTAACCAAATGAACCTTTTAAAAAGCAATGTTTTGTTGGCTATATTTTGAAGAGCGATTGGTCAAGTGATCATATGAGCGAAACAGTAAGCTTTTTTTTAATTCTGAGCAAATTAAGAGTATTTTGGCCACAGTGTCGGCCAAAGATTCAGAAAAGCTTGATAGCTTTATGTCTCAGTGGTAGACAATTATGGGCGGCCGTAAACAAAGACGGACGTTGGGACAAAATTAGCGCTCACTGAATCCGAGTTCCTGACTGATGCTCTCAGCGGGACAGAACTGGTGTAAGTAGTCAGCGACAAAAAGAAAGAGTCTGCCGTTATATGTCTCGACGACAGTGGCAGTGTTATCTCAGGGGAGGGCTAAATTTAAAGTAGATACAGGCCATTGTCCCCTTGGCTGCAAACCATGACATCGAGGAACAGTCGCCTTGTGAGGCGGAGCTTGATTCTTCGAAAATATCATTTTGGCATTAGGAAAAGGGCAAATTGAATGGAAACGCTGGCGTGCTCCGTCGCTCTTTCTAAACCATTCTGGAGTGCTCTTGGTGTATCAAAATTGATATTTTAGTTTTTTTTGTCGTGCATCTTATTATGTAAATTTGTAAGGTAGCACGTCTGGTTTTTCAGCTCAAGTGAGTCCTGAGAGTTCTGAGAGTGAGCTTTTGTTAAAGCTAGTAATTAAAATTGGTTTGTCATCCCTCTTTTGGCTTGGTTTGTTCGAAGGGGGGCCGAGTGCTTGCTTGTGCATGTGGTCCAGTTTCAGAAACGGTGTCGAAGATTCGGCCTTTACTCAGACCATGCCACAAGCGAAGACGAGTTCTTGGGATTCGACTACGGACCCTTTCGTCGTCCCTGCGAGCAGCAGTGTTGACCGCTGCCCTCCGTGACTCATCTGGCGAGGGGGAAGCTGTTATGACCGGCGTCAGCAGGCGCCATGCTGTCGCTGAGAAGTGTAGCCGGGCCGCGTTCCCATGCCTGGAACCCAGGTTTTCTTGGAACCAGCGTCGAGGAGCGGCGCTCTTTTAATCCTCAAAGAAGTAGCCGACTCGCCGCTTGTCTATGCCCGCCAGGTATTGTCCCGGCTAGCCGGCGGATGAGACATCAGGTCGCCACGAAGCTGTAAGTCATTCCAGAGGGGACAACAAAGACAGCATATTCCTTTGAAGAAACGGCGACCGCCGCCACAAAGTGCCCTGCTAATTGAGCGGACAGATTGGCGGACCGTTTGATGTCTGCTGTCCGAAGCTTGGGACCCCTCGAACAGCGACATACACGACGAGCAAGAGCCTCTCTGGCGCCACCTTTAAGTGCAGTGATCTTGACTCGAAATTGGATGTTCACGTGCGCCGTGCCTGCTCGTACCTTGCACCGGTTGTGTGTGTGTGATTGGTGTTCCACTGGAGAAGGAGGAGCCCGACAGTGCTTATAAGGACGCCCCAGAGTGCGGGACGTCGCTCTGGACCCAAAAAGGTTCAACCACCACGTTCGTAGTTGTGATGGCTCTGAACTGTGTAGCGGTTCAACCACCACGTTCGTGGTTTGCGAACTCTTAACTTCATGCTGTAAATATTTGTAAATAGTGCCATAAACCTGTTTGTTTTTCGTATCCCCATCTCGTAAGCGTTCGTTTCCTCAACCCGGAGCTACACCACGCTACCACAGCACCCCGGGATCACAACAGCGTGTATGAGTCTAGGGTTTCTGCATGAATCTGTTTGTAATTGTCTGAAATGTACCACTTGCGTTCTGTTTAGCCTTTCGTGAGGAGATGGGTATATGCGTCTTTGTAACTGGTAATGTGTAGTGATGTCGTGAAACCTGGTCATACGATCCTCCCATGCCCAGATGTCTGCAGTTCCCCGCGGGGGCTCGTCGTCCTCCGGCGATGCTCGGTGAGAAGGCCTCGAGCAACGCGGTGAGCCGCTTCGTTGGGGGTGCTCAGTCCGGTATGTGCCGGGATCCATAACAGGTGCCTTCGGTTATCGATGTCGACCTCTCCTGGATGTATGGGATGTCGTTGGAGTATGTGAAACGCCTCTTGCGAGATGCGTCCGTTGGCAAAATTGCGAATTGCTGTTTGCAAATCACTAATCACGTATGTGGCATTGGTCGGTGTGAAGGCCAGTGCTATAGCCGCTTCCTCTGCCGCTTCAGCGTGTGCCGTGTTCACAGTGAGGCTTGTGATGTATTTGCCACGATGGCCGGTAACTACCGCCACGAAACTCTTTTTATTGGTATAACGCGCGGCATCAGTGAAAACCGCTTCAGTGTCGTTGGAGTAGCTTTGAGTAATGCGTTGTGCCCTGGCTTTACGCCGTCCCGTATGGTGTTGGGGGTGCATGTTGCGAGACAATGGGGGTACGTATACTTGCTCGGGTACCGATCTTGGAATTTCGACTTTGATGCCGTGCTGCGTATGGTACGTGATGCCAAGTTTTTCGAGTAGATGTCGGCCTGGGCGGGTCTTGGATAGGCGCTCGAGCTGGGAAACTTGTTGCGCCTCCATGAGTTCCTCGAGGGTGTTATGCAACCCTAGCTCTAGGAGTTTGCTGGTGCTAACTCCGGGCGCCAGTCCCAACGCGAACTTTACGTCTTGCGTATCAGGGCGTTAAGCTTGTCTTTTTCCGCAACTGTCCATTTGTGAAACGGTGCCGTGTACATTAGTTGGGAAATAACAAAGGCTTGTATGAGTCGTATGACGCTGCCTTCGCACATGCCCGCATGTTTGTTCGTGATGCGTCGGATGAGTTGCATCGTGCTGGTGGCTTTTGCCATTATCTTGCGCAGTGCTTCACCATTGCCGCCGTTCTGCTCAATCATCATCCCCAGTACCCGGATCTTCTTTACCATTGGGATTGGTGAGCCGTTTGATGATGTTAGTTTGATTTCTTGTTTTTCTGAAGGTACGTAGTCTTTGGGCGGGCGTCCCTTATTCACTGGTCTATATAGCAGTAATTCGGATTTTTCGGCCGAGCAGGTGAGTCCCGTGCCTACGAGTAATGCTCCACGCATTCTATGGCCGCCTGTAAGCGATCCTCCATCTCTCCGTCACTTGTCGTCCAGATCGTAATATCATCCGCGTATAGCGTGTGGTGCAGTCCATCAATTTGATGTAATCGCTCGGGCAACCCCAGCAGGACGAGGTTCAAGAGCATCGGCGAGATCATCGAGCCCTGCGGTGTACCCGAGCTTCCAATGTTGATTTGATTTGATTCTAGTTGTCCCACTCGCATGCGTATGGTTCTTCCCGTGAGGAAGTCTCGGACGTAGTTGTACACTCGCATTCCGAGGTTCAATCTGTCTATTTGTCTCAATATGGCGTCGTGACGAACGTTATCGAAGGCCTTCTTCAGGTCCAGGCCAAGGATGGCTCTCGTTGAGCACCCAGGATTTTCTATGATTTGATGTTATAGTTGCAGAAGAGCATCATGTGTGGAGAGATGTCTTCTGAACCCAATCATTGTGTGTCGTAATAGGTTGTTGTCCTCGAGGTAATCTGTTAGTCTATTGAGGAACGCATGCTCCATCACCTTACCTACACATGATGTTAGGGAGATAGGGCGCAGGTTCTGCAGCTGCAATTTCTAGCCGGGTTTCGGTATAAGTATGATCTGCGCTTCTTTCCATGGCTGGGGTAACTTTCCACTCACCCAACACTTGTTAATATAATCTTTGAGTTTCTCTAGCAATCTGTAATCGAGGTTGCGCAGTGCCCTGTTAGATATTCGATCTAGGCCTGGGGCTGACTTGGTATTGAGTTTGACGAGGGCCGCCTCGATTTCGGAAATTGAGAATTCTGCGTCTAGGATGGCGTTGCCTTCTCCCCTGTAGTCCGGATGTACTTGCGGGTGCGTTTGGGATATGTAATGGAGTTCCGCTTCCCGTAGGAAATCTTGCTTCGTTCCCCCGTAAGCGTGTATGATTTTGCATATGCCTAGCCTCTGTGCGGTCTTGGTGTTCGCGGGATCTATGAGGTACCGCAGTATCTGCCATGTGCGACTCGTAGTGAGCTGACCATCCATCTGCGCGCATTTCTCTTCCCATTGCTGTTGTTGCAGGTTAAGTGCGTGCTTTTCTATTTCTTTGTTGAGCTGTGCTATTCGTTTTCGCAGTCTCCTATTATGTCGTTGTGTTTTCCAACGGCGATGCAGTTGGGTCTTGGCTTGCCACATGTGCAGTAACCGGGTGTCTATTCTATCAAGCCCAGCTGTTGACGGCATCATTTGCGTCGCCCTCTCGATGTCGCGCCGAAGTTGGTCGGTCTATTGCTCAATGTCTTTGATGTCTTCAATCTGTTGCTTGTCTCGATTTTTTCGTAGTAGTTCCCAATTGGTGATCTTCATTTGGCGACTGGCATTGTGTTCCTGTGGGCCGCCTTCTGCTTCTATAGAGATAATGTAATGGTCACTGCCCAAGTCTTGCATAGTGTTTCTCCAAGTCACCTTTCGTGTATTGCACGTAAAGGTAAGGTCCGGCGTGGTGTCAGTGCTGACGCTGTTGCCCTGCCTAGTTGGTGCCGTTGGGTCAGTGACCAGCTCGAGGCCGCGGCGAGTTGCGCCGTTTCCCACAAATGCCTGCCTTTCGGCTGATCATGTTTGTAACCCCACGCCGTATGCACCGCGTTGAAGTTGCCTCCAATGAAGAGTTGTTGCCCCTGGGCGATATCGATCGAGTGCTCGTTTGAAGAGGACGTGAAAGCGGTGTTTGCGGTATCTCGGACTGCTATAGACGTTGAGTACGAAGATGCTGTCGGAAGCTTACGTGGTGGAATTAGCTCTACGAGGACGTTTTCAATATCCTTGACTTGGGTGTCGTGTTCGATAACCGTGAGCTCTCGCTTGACCAGTGTGCACGTTTGGATTTTCCTCCTTGCCTGTTATAGACTGGTACCCTGAAAGTTTGGCGGGGCCGTTTGTTTCCTGCAGTATGATGACGTCTGGGCGTTCGGGGATTGTTTTCAGGTATTGTTGTAGGTGCGCTCGTTTGTTTTTGTATCTTCTGCAGTTCCACTGCCACATTGTATGTTTTTGTTTCGAAGGGTGTCTTGCCATGGTTATGTGGTACTACATGTGTGGCGCCGCTTCGCTATGCGACGTCACCAGCACGCTGTTGGCAGCTTCTAATCTGGACAATCTGAGATAAATGCTCTCCAAGCTCTGTTGAAGCGTACGCGTGATAGTCGCGGTGATAGTTTCCTCGAGACTGCTCACACGAACCTCGAGTGCTTTCACTCGGGTGTCGCCTGTTGCTGCGCGCGTACGCTTGGAACGTACTGACTTTTTAATGAAGCTAGATAGCCGGCCCGCGTTTATATCAGGACCTTCGACCTCACCGTCCTCTACGAGTTCTTGTGTTTCCTGCATTGCCTGTTGACCAGTCTCGCTGTGAGCGGCAGACTGGAGCTTTTGTATGAGTTCGTCCTTTGCGTGAATCTGTGCCTGCATGCATTCCATTTGCTTTTGCATAGTTTTTATCGTCTATGTTAACTGAGCTATCTCCGCCTCTATCTTAGTGTGTGTTGTGCCACCAGCCTCCGCGTTTGTTGCGCGTTTTCCTTTGACCGCATCTGCAAAGCTCACCGAATTAGTTGCCTTCGCGTCCCTCGTTGGGGTCCGTCCAGGTGTTCGGCTGCGAGCTCGGCGTTGCTGCTGCTTTCGGGGTCCCGGTGTGCGGCTATGAGATCGGGAGTGGCTTTGACTGGGTGTCCTGGATCTTGAGCGGGGCTTTCTGGTGGAATAGTTGGTGGCAGTGGCCTCTGCCTCCTCGTTGGCCCTGCGTCGTTCCCATTGTCTCTTCGTCACGATAGGGCGTTTTGTACCTTGCACGGCAGTTGCGGTCCGCCGTCATGTGTGCGCCCCCGCACAGCTTGCAATGGGGGGGGGGGGGGCACTGGTGGTTGGGGCCTAGGTTAGGGGCGTCACAACCACGACACACTTTATCCTTGAGCTTTGGGTACACGTCCATGCGGTGACGAAGTCTCCCGCAGCAGTGACACATGTCGATTTGCTTGCGGTACAAGGTGCAGCGAAGGAGAGCGCCGCCGTACCTGACGTAAGTGGGCACTCGCGGTCCTTCAAACGCCACTATGACGGTCGTGGTGTTACTGAGCCATTTGGCTGCCAGGGCGTAAGGGTTGCATGCGTGAACGATGCTGGTATGAATGGACTTGGCGTCTTCTTCCAACGGGGTGCCCTTGATTATTCCCTTCACCGTGTTGTCGGGGGCCGTCTCGTACGCACTAACCTCGTGGTGGCGGTCGCCGATGGTGATGGCTTGAAGCTGTGTGTATTTATCGGCGTGAGAGGCATGGGGTGTGCTCACGACGATGATGTTTTGATGGTTGTTGGAACACACCGCGTCCTCCCCTGCTTCATGAGTCGGTACGTTGGCCGCGCGGTAAATCGCCGATGCGAGGCGCACGGTTCCAGTGGTGGCCACGTCGAGGCCTCCTCGTGGTCGTATCACGATCTTGAAATCGCTCCGTGGGAGTAGTGGCATTTTGCTCTTTCTAATGACTTGCTGCTTGATGTTACGCGGTTGTCGACGCGAACGCTGTCGGTTGCAGTCCGCTCCCTCGCCGGTGCAGGAGGGGGCTCCGTTCTGGGTGTTGCTCTGCGCGTTTGCGCGGTTAACTTGGGTCTTAGATTCGATGATGCGCCGATTCGTGACCTCCAGAAATTCTTCGGGGGAGATATCCTACCCGTTCACTTGGGCTTCCATTGTTGATGGGCGAAGAAAGCGCCCGCGTCAGACGAGACGCGTCGGGTGGCCGGCTTGCGTGAGCGTCGGGCCAAAGGGGCGCGGGTTGAAAACCTCTCGAATCCGGCAAAAAGTCCTTTCCAACCTTGAATTTTGGTGTCAGTGGAATCCTGGTCACTTTCCGCACACGTTGTTCTAAACTTCATGGGTTGAATGACCGAAAATCACTGGCAAATAGTTCTTGGAAGACGGAGCCGACGTGATGCGCGTCCGCTCTCTTCGGCGACCAGCGCGCCCTCCATCACTATATAGAAGACGGTCCATTTGTCGACGAAACGTTGACTCGAGCACACAACTAGTGTTTATGGATTTATTCATCGCTAGCTTCTATTTTTTCACTTTAGCTGCCGTTTTTCTATATACCGAATTATTTATTTACATGGGGTTATCCCACAAAGCAGTGAAGAAATTGTTTCTGGGAAGTGCGGAGATGATTCGCAAAGAGGTGTTTTGACCTTTGTGCGTGAGATGGGTATGAGTGATAGGTTGTTTCTTGTGAAATACTGCACGCAAAGAGTCACTCACGTGGAGCTGGTGCAGAGCACGTACGCCCGGCTAGCCTCGCCTTTACCAATGCAACCACAGCCCTCTTATTTAATGAATCGCATTGATCACTCATTGCAATTATACGCAGCTTCACTGTGGCCGCTGACGGAAACTAAATAACTACATGGAAACTTCTTCTCGGCTCCGCCGTCACGGTGATCTCCACGGACGTCTTTTTAAACTTAGAAGTGTGGCAGCTTGGGCTAGTTGGTATGACATGACGATAATTATACCGCGAGAACAGAACGACGAGAAAGAGACAAGAAGTGCCCTTCGTGTCCTTCTTGTCTCTTTTTCGTCATTCTGTTCTCACGCTATAACTATCGTCTTTTTAAAATCACGCGGCACCTGACTTACAGCGACTGCTGACGCGGACCAGCACACTTCTTTAGCGGTGGCTTCGCGAGAAAGGGCGCAACTCGAAGAACCACAGCATACTTTTCTTGACATTTTTCTAGACGATTTCGACAACCGTACAGTTGAAGCTAACTGGAACTTATTCCTGCGAAAAGTCGACGAGCTAACCAACAAATACATCCCGCTTCGCAAAATCTCTTCGCATGCCAGAGCTCCATGGTACAATGCCTACTTAAAACGTCTATCAAACCGTAAGAAGCGCCTTTACCGTAAAGCGAAACTGCTGCCCACGAACGCTCGGTGGGTTGCATACAAAGTAGCTAACAATTCCTATGTATCCGCTGTCAAAAATGCAAAATCCAACTTTTTCCAGAGTACCTTACCTAGCCTGCTTCTAAATAAGCCCCAAAGCTTTTGGCGTGTAATTAATCCAAGCACGACTGATTCAATTAAACTGCTTGACCATAATGACGAATCCATTCCCGACAATGAGTGTCCGGTTGTTCTGAACAGGTTTTTTTGTAGTAATTTTGTGGTTTCTTCCAGTACATCTCTTCCTTCCCCAAAGCTGCACGATTATCCACTCATGAATTCAATTATTATTGACACTCGGGGAATTTGTAAAATAATACAGTCACTTAAGCCCTCTTCAAGCCCTGGTGTCGATCTTATAACTTCTAAATTTCTTCAAGGTACGGCCTCGTATTCTTCAATTCTTCTTACCAAACTTTTTCAACAATCCATTGACAGCGGGTCCCTGTCTATCCAGTGGAAAATCGGTAAGGAGGTCGCCGTTCACAAATCAAGTAGCAAAGAATCTCCTTTAAATTCCCGCCCTATATCCCTTACGAGCATTCCTTGTAAAGTCTTGGAGCATGTCTTGTACACAAGCATCGTAACGTTTCTAGAGTCCAACTCATTTTTCACGGATGCACAACATGGTTTTCGAAAGGGATTTTTGTGTGAAACCCAATTACTGTCTTTTACACACCACCTTCACCGAATTCTTGACCGCCGCTCCAAAGCGGACTGTAGTTTTTTAGATTTTGCAAAAGCCTTTGAGAAAGTGTCCCATAATCTCCTGCTCCTGAAACTTAGCAAACTTAACCTTGATCGTGATGTGTTCAAATGGCTGGAACACTTTTTGTGTGGCCGTACTCAGTTCGTTGCAGCCAACTCATATAATTCCCCAGAATACTCTGTTAATTCGGGCGTACCCCAAGGCTCAGTCCTGGGCCCCCTCTTATTTTTAATTTACATCAATGACCTCACTGATTGCGTTTCATCAAACATACACCTGTTCGCTGACGATTGTGTGATATTTCGTGAAATTAACGACACAAGCGATGTTAGTATTTTACAAAACGACCTTAACGCTATTTCAAACTGGTGCAGTCTTTGGCTAATGAACCTTAATATTAAAAAGTGTAAAGTTTTACGCGTATGTCGAACTTCAACCACTCCCGCCTCGTACCATCTTAATAATGTTCTACTCGATTGTGTTTCATCCTACCGGTACTTAGGTGTGCACATTACTTCTTGCCTGACCTGGTCCGTTCACATAAGCAACATTATTAACAATGCAAACCGTATGTTAGGCTATCTTCGTCACAATTTTCTTCTTCACCTGCCTCTCTGAAACTACTGATGTATAAGAACTTGGTTAGAAGTAAATTAGAATATGCTGCTTCAGTTTGGGATCCTAGCATGGTTTATCTGATTAAAGCCCTCGAACTGGTCCAAAATAACTCTGCCCGGTTTATCCTACACGATTACGATCGAACAGCAAGCGTTACAGCTATGAAAAACTCGTTGCAGCTGACTTCCCTTTCTTCTCGTCGTAAGTTTTTTCGCCTGTGCCTTTTTCATAAAATCTTCCATAACAGCCCTCACCTTCGTGCTAATCTTTTTCTTTCACTGTCCTACGTGTCCTCTCGCATCGATCATGCGCACAATGTTGGTATACTGATATGCCAAACAAGAACGTGTTCAGAATCTTTTGTCCCACGCACCAGCAAAGACTGGAACCAGCTTCCTGGAGCGACTGCTGCGATTACTGATTATCAGCTGTTTCGCGCTGCACTAACAAACATTTTAAACTGAGGTTACTTATGACGTGTGCCTTTTTCGTTTTTTTTTATGTTCTTGCGTGTTCTGATGTGTTTTGTAGCTAGAATTGTATACTAAGATTATTTAAAATATGTACACTAGATCTCTTTTGTTCTGCTTTTGTGTCTTAACTTTGTTATCAGCTAAAATTGATTATCAGTAAACGTTGAATCCTGTACTCCCCTTTACTCACCTTCTGAATCCATTTTTTGTAAACCCACTCCCCTCTTCAATGCCTCTGGCCCTGAGGGTACAATAAATAAATAAATAAATAAATAAATAAATAAACCAATGACTTGAAAGTTTTGTTTGCGACTTTACTACTGATATACGTAGCTTTGCGTCTGGTAATGCCTAAATTGAATCTAAAATTCTCTAATACTACAATGCCCTCAAGATTCTGTGAGGTTCAATGCACTATTTTCAAATAGTGTGACTCACGAGTGGTGAAGAATGAAACGATGTGGGTGTTTCGAGCGTGTGGCCCTCAGAAAAAAAGTCATTCGTGGCGTAAGTATCCGTGGAGCAAGAGTGGTGGCAATGGTCTTCGCCGGGTGCCAGTTGTAATATTGAGTGCACCCCGCAAATGTTCTCTGACGCCAATATTAGCTTTCTTGACCTATACAACATCTCGAGGAGGCCCTGTGTCTAGGTCCAACCACATAAATGTCGATTGGACTTGAATACTACGATGAGCACGCAGCCTTTCTTTAAAACCAAATGAAAATAGCTTGCAGGCAGCGCTCGTCACTAATAATCTGCCAGAAGTGGCCTCGCATGCAGTTCTCTCAAACAACACAAACAACTTGAAGTTCCAGATTTGGTGTCAGGGGTCAATATTCTCCTAACCTCCGCGGACACTGCGCGAATGCGACTCACTTATTCATCACAAGAGCCTCTCCTTCAACTTCGTTCCTCCTTTCTTCTTTCACTCTCCTCTTCAGTTTTTTTCTCTATGTTTTTTTGTCTGCTCCTTCTATTTCCGATATTTTTCTTTGCCTCACCTATTTATTTTTCCTCCCAAACATCTTTTTTCTTTTGTCTTCCTTTCTTTTCTTTGCTATCACCATTCCTTCGATTCCTATTCCCTCATGAAAGCATCGTTTGAGATGTCCCCGGAGGCTCACTTGAGAGCATGGTGCATGAGACAATTATCGCGTACTATACACTCCATATTCTGCCCTTTTCTTTTCGACGATGTTAATTGAGAAGGAAACGAAAAACTTGTACGATGATGACGCCAAGTATCGTAACGTTGTTTAAGAATTGTGTTCCCTAAAACCCTTGTTGTTTGTCGGCATTCGATTACCCAGTACTTTAGATGGCTGTTGTCGAAATTTGTGTATGGTTATTAAAGCTTGGTTGCCATCTTCAGGATCTTACTAGGTTTCAACTTGGGCTTGTTGGTACGTTAGAACGAGTAGTATTGCATGTAGGATTGAACAAAGGACGGAACACAAATACACGCTCAGAGCGCGAACTGAACAGTTAGTTTATAGACGAGAACAACAGAACCCTATTGCAAGCATTTCTATGAGCACAGTGCACATTGCAACAGAGTTATCAACATGAAGCGTGGAACAGCGATTCAAATTCAAAGTACAAAACCAATGTCGTACTTTTGATGATTTACCATCAATAACGTGCATGAGAGCGGGGCAAAATAATCACAAGCAACAGTACCATGCACACGTCGTAGCTTTCACGTATGCTAGTTCTTTCTTAGGTAAGAACATGCAAGCCGTCCTTGTCCTTGGTACTTGCAGGAGCACCAAGGCATTCATAAATCACTAGGTCGTTGAAAAAAGCTGTCACCCCGAACGATTACACAAGTTCCAGCACCATCATTATCATCATCAGCCTGACTACTGCAGGACAAAGGCTTCTCTCATGATATGCCAGTCAACTCCGTCGTGTTCTTGCTGCTGCCATTTTGTACCCACAAACCTCCTAATCTCATTTAACTTTCTGTCTCCCCATAACTTACTTGCATTCACTGGGAATCCAGTCAGTCATCCTTAATGATCAGAGGTTATTCTGCCTATGCGCTACATGCACGGCCCATGTTCATTTGTTCAAACCCCAGTTTGTTCCCTGATCCACCCTGCTCTAGTCTTATCTCTTAAGGTTACACCTACCATTTTTCTTTCCATTGCTCGCTGCGTCATCCTCAATTTAAGCTGAACCCTCTTTGGAAGTCACCAGGTTTCTGCTCCGTAGCTAAGTACCGGCAAGACGCAGCTGTTATATACCTTCCACTTGAGGGATAGTGGCAATGTATCAGTCATGATTTGGAGTGCTTGCCGAATGTGCTCCACCCCATTCTTATTCTTCTAGTTGCTTCAATCTCAAGGCTCGGCTCCGCGGTTTTTGCCTGTCCTTAGTAGACGTATAGTCTATTACAACTTCAAGTGTACTATTACCTATCTCGAAGCACTATTATTTTCTGAAGTTGTACATTACTTTCGTTTTCTGCAGATTAATTTTAAGACCTATCTTTCTGCTCTACTTGTCTAATTCAGTTCTCATGAGTTATTTTCTATGCATAATTTAATCAAGTTGCATGTGACAATCTCCTGACTTATGCTTCTGTTAACACTGCACGGAGTAACAAAGACACACTTAACATGGAACATTTAGATAACCAATGGAGGGGCACTAACTTGAAAGAGAATTTTGTTAGAATAAAGTTATATATGCTCATACTAAAAAAGAAACTCTGCAAGTTTGCAGCAGTTCATAATGAGCAGGCTACAATGCTAAACAGATGAGGATTTGGGAAAAAATCGTCACAGCATCAGGGTCATGTTATGGCCCTCTTTTTCAAAGTCCTCACCTTTTTGGTGCTGTAGCCTGTCAATTGTAAAATATTGTCATAGATGAATGTCCCTAAATTTCTGGAATGAATTCTGGAAGGTCTATGAATGTGTGAAAATTGCCCAACTTTTTTTCTAAGACACTCGATATTTTGTTGCAGGAATAAAGGTAATGTGTAATTTGTGCATTTTTTAATAAGTCATGATATAGTGTGGAATTGAACATATTTTTATTCTGGGGTCAGTTGTGTTGTATTTTACCATCACAAGAATCAAATCTGAGGCTGAAAGTACACACACAATTTACTGTTAGTTGTGTAATTATTCTTTTTTTTTATACAAGTACCTGCATACCTGCAGCGCCACAAGGGCATTATTGCACAGGGGTAACATGAGAAAAAATAATCAAATACAAAATACATGTTTACACAAATACAAAGATAAAAAATGAGCTAATAACAAAGCATTGTATGCATTAAGGAAAACTGTCAAGACATAATTCAGGCACAGTCTTGCCAAGAGAAGCAAAGAAAATTAAAAGACGGCAAAAGCAAGAGGACAACTAGTTTATAGCTCACAGGAAATTTGAATGTAGAAACGATTGGAACTGGGATAATGTCTTGCAATCACCTACGCCCTTACAAACTCTGTTGCAATGCATTGAGGTGTGCAGAAAAAATTAATATTAAAACACATTAGTGCAACATCATGTTTCATGTACCTTACAGTCATGATCACAATACGTAGAGTTGAAGTGAGGGGGAAAAATGTACAAGTTTTTGTTAATATCTGTGAGATCTGAGTAAATTTGGCATAAAAGTTCCAATTTCATAGCCGCATTGGGCTAGGGTTTTGAGCAAACAAATATTATACCTTTTTTACATAGCTACTGAAAGAAATGTGGCATGTCAAACAACTTGTCAGACATGATATGACTTTCAGGGAAGTGATCTTTTGCATCAATATGCAGTAAAGTTAAATTAAGGAATTTCAAATGTTCAAGAAGTTCAGTTCATTAAGAGATTGATCTCTTGCTGTTTCTTGACCGCAAGGTGACAGAACTGATAAAACCAAGCTGTGTCCACAAATGTACACACTGTGGCACACATAAAAGTCGTATGTCATGTTATTCTAAAAATATACCTTATCCTAGGAGAATGCAGACTTTTTTTTTCATGTTTGTATGAACTAGCCAGCCCAGCAACACATTTTTCTTTAATAGCATGGTGAATGCATGCAGGATATATCCTTCTTAATTTGAGCTGTGTCACAATCTTATAATGATTGATACTACTATATAACTATGTACAGCTGTAATTTTCCCCTAGTCTTTTCTGCTCTTACCCCTTTAATCATTGCAGAGTCGCCAACGAACCTCGTTAACCTTTCCGCCCTCTATTTTTCTCATTTTCTCTCTTCTTATGCACAAGCTTATTCTGCATCAACCTTAGTCAGTATGCAAAGCATGTGTACCAGTGCCTGAATGTGCTCTCAGGTAAAGTGAAGGGAACAAGCCATCACATTGAGCCTAAATTTGCTGTATATTTATTTTTTGTTTATTATATTTATTGCAGTTTTGTTAGTTCATAGTGACAAAAGGAGCAGAGTGGCCTTCTGCTATGTATGATTCTGCTATGTATGTAAGCAAGGACATGAGAGTTTGTCACATTTTGCATTGTGCTCTCAAGAATACAGAAATACATATTATGTATCTGAAAAGTATCTCATTCACCAGACACATTCACTGTAGTGAGAATGCATCCCCTTTATAAGTATTTTCTGGGCAAATAGAGATGAAAGTTTTCAAAATACCTTTTGCAGGAATCCCAACAACAGAAGGTGCATACACATGACTGAAGACATTTTATTGCCCTTGCTCTTGGTTTCTAGAAAATGGCTGGAGCGAAAGTTAATAGCATGTGTGCCCATCACCACCCGACTCTATGCACGCTTGTTTCCTCCCTCAGAAAGGGAAATCAGGATGAATATCTCGGGCATATTGCCTAGAGTCATTTTGACGCTACCCCGCTAAAGTGGCAGCAAAAGTGAAGTGCAATTGACTGTTTGTGAAACCCTGCAAGCATGTTCTGCAGAAGGACTTGTTCTTAAACTAACTAGCTGGTACTTGCTCATTATCATGGTGAAGCACAAACTGGACACACAGAAAGAAGCCTGTGGTGTGTCTTTCTGAGTGTCAATTTGTGCTTTTGCATTACACCATGATTATTACCTGCAAGCATTCTTCTTCCGACAACTCAAATGTTGACGCGAAGGTTGATATCATGATTTACAGTTAGTTGTACTAGCCTGTTTCTGTTCTACCCTAGCCTAGGCACATACCCAACATAAGGGTCAACATAGCAGAAGCAGAAATGGGAGATTACCATGTGGATGTCTTTCCTGTTTTGTGCCCACTACGTACTTCAGGCTAGAGAAAAACCACACAAATGTTTTCGTATGTGAAAGTATATCTTAATGGACCACCCCTCAAGCCCAGTTTTTTGTGAATGGGTGACAGACTGTGATTTGTGAATGAGCAGTAGTGTCCTGGCATACCTTATTTACTTTGCATACTACGATCAGTGCTTTGTACTGGCTAATATTGATCTAAATAGGGCCAAATTACTGCAGTTATTGACTCCATCATGGCTAATGTAGGCCCTCTGCAGCCGATGTTGTATTTATTCGATCTCAATCCAATGATGCTCTTGCATTTAGTACGTCAAAATCAAACTAAATTGTTTAGAAGATTTGCTTGTTGGGCAAGTTCGTACATACTTAGTAAACTACAATAGCCACAAAATGGCGAAATCGGAAAAAGCTGAGCAGTAGAAACAGAGACAGAGAGAAGAGACGTGACACTAGCAACTGATATTTATTTTGGGACAACCTTCTTCTCAAGTTCATACAACGCATGGTAGATAATAAACCAAAAACACCCGGCAAGCTAATCCAAGTAAATCACCTTTGGGCTGAAAACAAACATTCTTTCCTGGTTAGATGAACTGAGGCAGCGCAAACACATTTGTCAGGACCCAGTTTTCAGATATGAAATGCCTCAATAATATTTCGTTCACGTTCATACTTAACAGAGAGGAAACAAATGACACACCCTGCTCATTTTTAACTAGAGTCAAAAGACTCTAGGGGGGGGGGGGGGGGAGTTCCCTCCAGCAGCAACTGTGACCTTTGATTTTACGAGCACAGTTGTCGCTGGCGCGTGCGTCATCTTGCTGTGAGCACGAAAATGTGTGAAGAGTGTTCTTATAGCTGCCATACTCTCTTAAAACGTCGTTTTGTAGATTTGCGTGAGATAGGACCCTAAATAGTGAGCTGCTAGCCTCACTTTGTATAACATTTCAATTAATTGAAATGTTATATCGCATTCATAGTTTCACCTTTGTAGTGAAACTGACTTTTCTTTTTTTTTTGGTTGACTGACGACAACATCGATTGTTCTAATGACGTCAAGGAGGCGTGAAAGCACTTGTTTATTTGTGGCTCACTTCCCGGCTCAATTTTATGCGCACTGGCTAGTTCACGCGATCCGTCGATTCGGAAATCAATACGCGCGACGAGCTTTTAGATTTGCTTTTGGGTGAGTTGGGAGGAAAGAGACAGATGGGCGCCAAGTGAGCCGTTGGACGTTCGTGAGTATCAGACACGCTTTACGTGAATATTTGGGTTGACTTTACGATAGGGATGCCGAAGAACATTGCGCAGTGTGATCAAGAGGCATCTGCTTTTTTGTGAAATATCAAAAAAAAATTTTCACGGAAGAATCACGACTTGCGTGAATAGGCTGTTTTTAGCACGCAGTGCCGATACCTGTTGTCCATTGGCCGTGGTGACTACACTACAGTACCCGGAGTGACTCATAAGCGAGAAAAAAAAGTCACTTTTCTACGCGTTATCGCCAGTTTCATAACAAATATGAGAGGCTTATTGACGGCATGCTGCTAAACTTTCAAGAACAGAGACACATACACACAGCGACACAGATACTTAGGATAGCAGATACTTAGCACAAATACTTAGGTTAACTATAGCTCAGGCCGACCTCTCCACTTTTCTGTAAATAAATTCTCTCTCTCTCTCTAGGTTAGCAGCAGCATTATAAAAAAAGCGCTATGTAGTTGTGTTTGTTGCGACCAAAAATAATTTTGAGCCATAAATGGTCCGATGCTGTGTAAAAAGGCAGAATAGTGAACTTTGGCACAGTTGGCGCAAGCTGTACTCGAATGCGCGCAGCAAGGCACAGGGATATAGAATTGTAGCGAATTAGCACAGATTGATCACCTTTGTACATGTGCCAGGTTTTTCCAACTTCATGGTCTACCTAACCTGTTGCACTTTACCATATAGGTCACCATGAAGAAGGCCTATAAAAATTTATCTAAAATTTTTTAGCCACATAATGCTTCTAACAAAATCTTAAAAAAAAAACAGCCTCTACAACCCTGCAAAATTACATCATTCACTACTTATTATTCTAAAGTGACCATATTTCAAAAACTCGTAAAGTGGGAGCTTGTGGGGGCGCGGAATTGTTTTAGGTTTGGAGTAAGTCTGCATAGTGTATGTGAAAACTCTGGCGTGTGTGCACCACCATAATTGAGCAAGCCCCTCTACCGTACACAGAAGGTGCGAGTTAAAGTGAAAACATAAAATGGAGAAATCAGAGCAAAGAACTGTCATGGAGAGCGGTGGGGAAGGAAGTTTGAGCATGAGGTGGGAGAGAGTAAAGCCTTACAAAACGAGGAGCGCTGTTGCCTCATATTTATTATCAATATATCAATATTTATTAGAAGTATTAGTCCTTGCCTAATATTTCTCCTTCAATAAATCTCTTTGCTGATGATTGTGTTATTTATTGTGAAATTAATGACCGTAATGTCTCTTACCTTCACTAAACACTAATAAGTGCAAGCACATGCGCATTTCTCAGAATTCAAACGAACCTCCTACTTACCACATTAACAATGTTACTTTTGAAACAGTGTTCACTTATAAGTACCTCGAAATTCACATTTCTTCTAACTTGTCCTGGAAAACTCATATTGATCATATCATAAATAATGCCAACCACATGCTTGGGTATCATTGCAGAAACTTTTTTAATCCACCCAGTTCAATAAAATTACTGCTTTATAAAACATTGGTTCACTAGAAATTAGAATATTCTGCATCTGTCTGGAGCCCTGGCATTGATTCACTCATTTCTGATCAGGAAGCTGTGCAAAACCGTGCCTGACATTTCATACTCTATCACCGAACAAGTAGTGTAACCGCTATGAAATCATGTTTATCCCTCCCTTCTCTCTCTCTCATTGCAGGTCTGTAGGTTCATTATGTCTTTTTCATAAAATTTGCTTTAATAACTAGCTAAAAAAACAAGTTATTCACAAAACCCTCATATATATCAGCTCGCATTAATCACCGCAATAAAGTTGGAATTCCATCATGTAATACTATATCTTTTTATGACTCATTCATACCCACAACTTGTGTCTGTTGGAATGGCCTTCCCCTCAACATCGCTGACATAACTCATATTAATTAGTTCTGTAAAACAATTACTATTTTGTGAATATATTTTTTTGTTACTGCTTGTATAATTTTTTTCTTTATCAAAGCAACACGTTCACCCACGGCGTACTATTGCACCATATGAGGCCAACGTTGCACAGCTACATCTGCCCTCACTGCAATGTGGCAGACACTCTGGCGCACCTCCTACTGCAGTGCAAAGTAAATGTCCCAAGACTACAAGCAGCAGCACCAGATGCGGACCAATACTTCCTTAGTGAAGCGTAGGAAGCTGCGATCTCCCAGCTGGGCCTGGTCGAGCAGCGTCAACTCGTCGCTCGAGCCCGGCGGCTGTCCAAGCCAGAGGGTTCCAGAAATAAAGGATCCTCTCACCTTCACTCACAAGCTTCATTCAATAAATGTTTTTCCCTCTCTATCAAAGTTGTTCTTTTGTACTCCCGCTGCAGCTACTTCTTTTTATTTGTCTTTATGTGAGTTTTACCATCCACTTTATAGTTTTTTTTACTTCATGCTTTGATGTTTCTGTATTCTTATGTATCCTCACTCCCCTCTGTAATGCCTTCGGGCCCTGAGGGTACAATAGATAAATAAATAAATAAATAAATTTGCGAGATCAGATTCAACGATATGGTTCAAAGGTGAACGTCATAACCTCTTGGCTATACAGGCACAGTAGTTGAGCGACCCTTTATGGGAACCATATGGCTGCTTTGCTATGGGTGAGAGAATGAGAAAAACATAGACAGCAAGATGAAAACACGCAAAATAATGAAAGACAAAAAGAGGAAGAAAGAGAAAGAACATCATAGCCATGTATAGGATATTATTCTCCCTGAAATTAGGTGGATTGGTCGTCTGGTGACCACTGGCTGAAGCACGCTTAGTGTGGCCTGCTTCCTGCGTCGTCTGCTAGCCACCTAAGGCTTGCATTGTGTGCGTTTGTCAAGCGCATCCTAGAAGGGCAGTTTGTCTCACTCTATTAGTGCAAGTTTAACTTCTTGCATGTTTGCCTAGCACAATTTACAGACATACTTGGCCTTGCTAGGGTGTATATGCACTGCAATAAGATCAGTTCATGCACTTCCCGAGTGATGTGTGACCCTCCATTCACCACGATCATTTTGGTGTAGGTGCCTCTTCATGGTTGAAGCACATCGTAAAGTGTCCTTGTCGTCATCCGGAAACATGAGGAGTATTAGATATTGTGTGAATGCAGTGTTATAGCGACTCAGTGATACAAAAATTCCACTTGTTGTTAGATGTCTAACTGTGGCGTTGTTGCTTAACGGTTATGCAACGAGCTTTAATTGTGCTTGAGATATTCTTTCATTGTGCGGTCCAGGTCTCACTCCAGCGTAATATTTGTCAAGTAAATTCACACTTCTGTACTTTAAATGTCCTTTAAAAAGTACAGAAATAGGAATGAAACGGAGGTGGTTAAACTTGAGTTATTGTGTGCAATTAGACCGTTTGGCAAAATTGATACAGACACACCTGTGCGCTTAGGTTTGCATTCACCTTAAAGAATCCAGATGGTCAAAATTAATTCAGATGGGATGCCTCACACATATGCTATAATTTCCACAAAATGTCATCCTTTTTTTTTCTTTGGTACATTATCTTGAGCGCTTTTGTGGCATTGTTATGTAATTTATCCAGGAGCAGTTATGTTTTCAGAAAAATTTTGAGAAAATGCCGACTGTTTTTACTCTTCTTGTATAGTTCATTAGAAGAAATATGAATGACATTTTGTTTAAGGCATAACTTAATTAGTGATATTAGGAAATAATAAATACTATTATATAGTATGTAAGTCACTGTACCTTCTTCATAACATGTCAAATTTCGAATAGCTGCTCATCGTGACACCTATAGTAGCTTTTAGAAGCATTATTGAGGTACCATTTTAAATGTATCAAATATGATACAGTGGGCATTACAGTGTCAAAAAAATATACATTTGTGCTAAGAAATAAATGAACCTTTGTTTTATGACTGTCATGCGCAGATAATCAATCGAAGAAAGCTGTGTGCTGAACTGTAATGTTTTTATACTATTACAGGAGTAAGAACAAGCACGATAATGCACTGTCTACCACATAGCTTTCTCGAACAAATTTGTCAATTGTCCTACATTCATTTCATGGAGAAGTCAATAAGAAAAGAATGCAGATGCATATTCCCGATTATTTTTAACTCATTGCCAAAAACTATCACATTTCTTTTTTTTTTCTTAGTACCCAAGACCAACAAACATGAATCAAATAATGAATTCAGTCACAACAGAGCAGTGCATAGTAGGCGGGACACAAGCTGTACACTTACAAATAAAAATACAAGAAATCCTGAACTAGACGGCGAAGTCAATAAGAAAAGAATGCAGATGCATATTCGCGTATATTTTAAACTCATTGCCAAAAACTATCACATTTCTTTTTTTTTCTTAGTACCCAAGACCAACAATCATGAAGCAAATAATGAATTCAGTCACAATATAACAGTGCGTAGTAGGCGGGACACAAGCTGTACACTTACAAATAAAAATACAAGAAATGCGACATAGGCATAGTGTGAAAACACGGGCAGTTGCCAGGCACAAACATGCCTTTCAATGGCAGATTCTGTTTATCCCTACAGTAACAGAAGTAATAGTAACATTCTGCGAGCTTTGTGTGTCCTTTTGGCAATGGACAACGTACGTATTACACGTAGGCTACAGTCAACGCATTTTATTCGCTGACAATCGGCTCGCACTGCTAAAAAAAGTGTCGCTGCGTACATTTGTATGAGTGCCACCGGCCGCATATCCACACAAGCGCGGTGATGATGCTTCAACCTGTAGCCCGATCTCATTGCAATAAGGGTGGCTTAGCTGCCCGTGACTGCGAGCCAGCTTCCAGCTGAAAGCGTGACAATACAGAATCATGCAGGCAGGTTGGCGAGACAGCGGGACCGTAGCCGCAAAACTGGGACATCTGGTCACTTTATATTATCCATACTTGTGTTGGTGCAAGCTTGCCAACATGCAAACATAATTAATCTTGTAAAAATTAGCACTGTTAGACAGCACTCGTACTGTGTCCTACTCTTGTGCTCCATCCCATTTGCACCAATTTTTACAAGATACATCAAATCCAACTTGCCCATCTCCCTACCGTACTGTAATATAATCAAATATTATAACGTTAAAATCTGCCATATGGGTAAAATGAGCTCACATTCTTCTTTTCACTATTGAGACAGAGTGGTGCAATGTTGATTGACAGATGAAACTTATCATCTAAAGAAACACCTAGAACTACAGACATCATGGTTCAGCTTCATGTTTACCACTGGTCATGGCTAGCTAAACTCAAGCACGTGCATTGGCATTACAGCCCTCTGACCCCATCAGAAAGCAGCTACCATAACCAAGAGCCTGCAACATTGAGCTAGAGGGTAATCTCTTATGTGCCTAAGATCGCCACTTGTGTAAAGTCTTCTTTCAGTATAAAACTGTCATTACATTGACATTTTGCGGCACATTCGGAGGGGCAGAATTATCTCACAAGTAAGGCAACTGGCTACTAGTCATCATGATGTTGTACATTGCATTAGTGCCTGCATATATATTCTGTGTGTCCAGCCACAGGCCTGAGGCACAACTGCTGCACGCACTGGCAGGAACTACCAGTGTTGGTGGATGCAGGTCAGAGAATGGCCAATAAAAGACTAAACAGGAAAGTTCAAGGCCCAATTGCAACTACACGTAGTCAGGTGTAGTACTAATGATGAGCATTTGTAATGTATGTCAAACATCACAAACACATTTAGGAGTGAATATATAAATGTGCAAAAGCTTTATTATGCCACAGCGATTACAACATCTTCTCATATGGCTCAATCGTGCAATTTTATTCAACCCGCGTAGAAAGCAATTTAAATTTGTGCTGCATGACAAAATGCTTAGATGATACATATTTGGAAGCAACTCTTCGGCAAAGCTTCAGCCACACCCCAGCTCACACTGGAGTTGAAAGGGTGAGCATCATCATGTTGCTCAGAAGGAGTGCTTCATGGTACACGGAGGGGCATAGGCTTCTCGGGTCTTCTCTGTACAGAAGACCCTTTAGCCTCATCCTCCACCAGGGATGGAGCAGTTCATTGTGCCTGATATGAACGAAACATGAAAGGAAAAAAAAAAGAGGGGGGGTGTCAATAGGGGTTGTCAACAAAAAACAAGTGCATCTTTTTTTTTAACGGTTTCCGGTTTTCATAGAGCGCTACTTTTAGACAAAAAAAACATTTCTTTGGAAGAAAAGCAAATACAAAACAAGCACGTTGCACCTAAACTATTGCAGCCATATGTTGCGAATCTGTGCAAAGATAATAGAGAGCTGTCAGAACTCAACCTTGCGCGTTTATATGCATGATTATTTCCTTCATGTTAAGCCTATTGTAAGCCGTCATGTGCCAGCTGAAGCTCTACTTCAAAAAAATACTATTAGCTTAGTGTACTGACAATCGTAGTTTCTTTCAAACTTACCTAGAGGGAAATCTGGTGCTAGTGAGCTGCTGGATGCAAGGAAATGATCGGATATGTGAGCTTCGAACTTGACTTGGATTTGTACACCTCAAAGACGCATCTGGCTTCACGTTAAAATGATTGATTTCTACCTAAAGGGCATGTAATAAGCTATTTATTTTTGTCATTGCACATAAACGTGTTTTATTTAACACTGGAACCTTCTGCGTCGATGTACATTTTTACAAAACGCAAGGAGTAACCAACAGCCACTAAACTTGGCAGACAGACGACAGAGCGAACATTCCTTCTGCCACTTTATGTCGTCTGTTTTTTTTTTTCGTTGTTTCGATGCGCGCGCCGTCAAGGTAAGCGCACTTTTATCTAAGAATATAATATGAGTGAATGAGATTCGCTTATAAAAATTTTGTTTTATAGAAGCTTTATTTACTTTTGAGCCGAAGCCTCGCTCAGCACCAGCCAACACAAGCCTCGCAGACACATATACTGTTATTCCCAGCGCTCCAACGGGGCCTCTTAAGAAATTCGCAAAGACGGTGGTGCCACACTTCCCTCTAGGTATTAGTGTGAGAAACTCTATGCTGACAATGGTGTCACACATGCACATATGGCACCGCATGACAGTTACCATTACAGTACTAGGCAGAGCCATTGGAAAAGGTCTGCTTTTAACACAATCATCTGTATGTCAAAGCAATTATTATTATATTTATTGGTCAAGCTTTGTCAAGTTTCTTGACTTCTGTCCATGAACACTTCATGAAAGAATGCTATCTCGGTAACATAAGGTGCATAATTCATCCAGACTGAATTATTTTTACTTGTACTAAACAGAAACCGCAACTTAATGAAAGCCATAATTCAAAGTTTCTTAGCAAATATGACTGAATTATATTGGCATAAGATAGCTCCATGGGGCAAAAAGAAAGTGAGATAGCATACTGTTTTACTGCAGTCTAAATATGCACATGCAAAACTTACGCACAGCATCTATGCAACCTACTTTTGAAAATTATATGTAACATGTCTGCATCGCTGGCCTACTACGATGAAACCACGATTATACAACTTTCAGGGGACCACGCCAAACCATCGTATAATCGAGAAACTAAGATTACAGGCAGTGACACTCGGCTTCTTCTAAAAATGGGTACAGACTGCTTAAATAAGCCCATGGCACGGCCTTGTGCCTCTGCAAGGAAGGTAGATTAAATTATTCTTGCCAGTGCGAGATAATGGCAGCATTACTTATCATTGAAGGAGGTGTGAGCAAACCTTTATTATCGACCTTTAAAAAAATTGTATCGAATGCGCATCTTTTTACCAATAAATAGAGTCCGAGCAATGTCTGCACATGAAAACAAAACCGAAACTGCATTTCCAGCTGCTTCCTGTCAGAAGACACAAACGTCATCGCTATCGCATAATGGCCACAGAAAACAAGTTTGCATAAAATACGTTTGTGCATGGTTCGTTCATTACTGCACTGGGTTAGTTGTGATTTGCTGCCTTGTGAAGTTCAACTAGCGGTGTCCCGCTCTTATTATGAATGTTGACGCCAAGTGAAAGTAATTTTGAACAATGAAAACAGCTGCGTTGCGCCGTTATGCGCGCACAAGCCTGTAACTGTGAGTGCGACAAAGGCAGGAGATCAGCCGACCAGAAAAAGTTTTCACAGACCGGAAATGTGAAAATATCAGCTGAAGCTACTCTGTTTGGGTGCAGCTTGAATAGGTAACGACCCCAGATATGTACACATGCGATCGAGGCATATGTAGATGTGCATAACTTCCAGGAGAATAAGTTTTGCATTCCAAGACATCCTGTCCAACTCTTGTTTTTTTCCAATCGTCAATCTAGGGTAATGCAAGTTCACATTTTGCACTCATCAATATTTGGTCGACATTTGATCTGAGTAAAAGTAGTTTTTTTTCTTCCAGACGGAAGCTAAAAGTCGTCGTGATATGCGGGGTCAGCGTAGAACTGCGTTGTATAACCAAGGTTTTTAATACATTATTTCTACAATGATTTTGCCGTGACCAAACGGATTTGTCGTAAAATGCGATTCGTCGTGGAACTGGGGGATGTATAATTGAAGTTCCACTGTATGTCCTCAAATGGCAGTAGCAGAAGTGGTAATATTTATATGACAAATTATTAGGTATTACCACTAAAAAGAAATGTTTCTAACAGAGCAGAAGTCTCGCTGCACATTATCAGAATGCATAAAGATTTCTTGGTGCCATTACTCCATTCAGGATTGAAGTCACAGTTTATTAACAAACATGAAAGCAGTGTAATAAGCAGGCCCAACTAATAAATTTTGTGTGCAGCCATTGAAAATGACGCATAGAAGCAAAGTATTGTTTTGTTCCTCCTACCATAACCTTGAAGATGGGGGAAAAATGAGTAGAGTCTGAGAGGTTATGAGAGAACAAGGATCTACTGCTGCAGCTGGACTGAGGAGTCAACCCTGCAAGCGAATGCACATCTATCTATTCATAAAAACCATAATGCAACTCTTAGCCACAACGAGAAACTTAAATCTGTAGCAGTAATAACAAAGAAGGGCAAATAAAAGAGGGCCAGGAAATGGAACTATCATCAGTCTGTCTTGATTTCTTGTACTGTACTACAGACATGAGAAAAAGATAAAAAGGAACAAAGATACAGAAGAGTAAGGTGATTAAAAACAGATGGTGCAAAAAAGAAACTATAGTCAAAAGATTTGTTGATCCAACAGAAATGCATTAGCATCAACCCTTTGCATGCATTAAATGTCAACAATGTGCCTGCTAACCAACGTTGGCCAGACTCCTCAGACAGCAGCACGCTTTCAGTGGTTTGAGTTAGCTGCTACAGCCAAACAATTCTTCATGCACATCCTCTGATTCAGCTTGTTGAATCGCCTTGACCTTCACAGTGATGGAAGCGACATTTTGCTTTTTGGAGCAGAAAAAAATGGTGCTTTGGAGCAGCCTTGAGCTCGGACCCCATGCTTAATTTTGAAAATTTTATTGGAAAGCATAATTTATTACTTATATAAATGGTCACCAAAAAAAATGGTCACCATTGATTGATATGTGGAGTTTAACGTCCCAAAACTACCATATGATTATGAGAGACACCGTAGTGGTGGGTTCCGGAAATTTAGACCACCTGGGGTTCTTTAACGTGCACCCAAATCTGAGCACATGGGCCTACAACATTTCCGCCTCCATCGGAAATGCAGCCACCGCAGCCGGGATAAAAAATGGTCACCGTGGCCTGATATGTGTCACCCCTAGCGATTTTTCTGGATTTATGCCGCTGTGTAACATACTAGAATAAGAACAAGATAGAAATTCGAGTTAGTTGGTAATAGTTCATTTTTTGATAAATCAAAGTACAAGAAGGATAAAGACACAGACGAAGAATAAGACAACACGAATGTCTGTTTTTCTTAGTATGACCTGTTTTTCGTAGATATGTTTTTGTTTTTTGCAGCATGTGGCTGCTCCACGTGTCCTGAAAAAGTGTTGCGACTTGAATGACTCTGCTGCACATGGGCAGTTGCTCTGTCGAAGCTGGTTGACCTGCGTATATATTCGTGCCTTTCCTTTGAATAAACTTCAGTTGAGACAGCGCTAGTGTTGTCTTATCCTTCATCTGTGTCCTTCTTGCGCTGTGAGTAATAAAAAAAAGGGAAGGCATACTATAGGATGATAGTGCAGTTTGTTTTTGGTTTCGCTTAGGCCCACTGGGTGGTTCCATGGTTCAACTTCCTTTTTTTTTTTTTAGTTTGACAACACCATTTTTGAGCTGGTTTGGAGCAGTTACTAGCAAATATTGCACTTCAGAGCAGCATGGAGCAGCATTTCTCTTTTGGAGCAGTTTGAAGCAGCACTTCCATCACTGCCTTTGTTCAGCCACACATCCCAGCTCAGCCTTCCATACTGCCTATTGAGGCACTTCATTTTAAAAAAAATGCCGAAAGTGTAACAGACCGGACTATCTGCTATCAGCATTCGCCCTAGGCGATATTGTCTCCTCCTCCTCCTCTCCACCATTTCGTGCGCTTTACTTTCCTTTCTTTGCTATCTTTCCCCCTTCCCCGCTGTGAGCGCGGCTACTTAAGCCCAGCAAATAAACGGCCAGGGGTCTTTTCGTCATGGCGAGGCCCAGCCAAGTGTTCATCGTCGTCTTGTCTCTGAGTTAAACGTTACAGAAAGTGCTTTCACAAACTTTTCAAATGTCACAAACAACCTGCCAAGTTTGCGAAAAGTAATTTTTTTTTTCCCCAGAGAGATAGCCAGATATAAGAACGAAAGGCAACATCATGCCATCACATGTATTTGTACTGGCCCCTAAGGTCCAATGCCAAACAACTGACAAGGGGAGCTGGGTTTTCATAGGAATAGTAAGGAGACAAGAGTACTGTCCAGGACACCATTTTTATCTTCCAGTCCTATTATTGAAGATTCTGTCTTCAAGTGCTTTCACATGCTTTACTCTCCTCACCTTAGTTTTCATTTCTCCTGGAATGGCATTTAAGAACACCAGTTAGAGAAGCCATTTTAGCAGGGCCAGCAGGCCTACGTGCTACAGTCAAATGACCCTGCTAACTTGCAGTTCTTAAAACAGAACGACTCTCCGTGATTAGCACCAGAATATGGCAGACAATTTTTCGCCAACATGAAGTGTCAAACAACATCTATACTCGGTAACAATGTGGTTCTTTCTTTAATATAAGTTTCTTTTCATGCTCTCTCAATACTTAGCTCTCTTCAGTTCTGTTCTACTATTAGACTGAGGCAGATTGTTGCTTCAATTCCTGAAGATGAGTTGGCTGGTATGCAAGGTGGTTTCCAGAAGCACCAAAGAATGTTGGGCATTCCAAAACTATTGTAGAGGAACAGTTGATGATGAGTCACCACTTCCACTGGTTCAAGGCAGCACATCCAACAGGAGGTTCTAGTTATATACTTACTATATTAGCTTACGCTACTGGGTAATGTGGCACAGTGAAGCTGAGTACACGTGAAACTTGATTTAACAAGAAATTAACATGGTACTAGAATAAAAAGAACCTTCTTTATATGCTAAAGTTGTTCAAGCAACTTACCAGAGTCAAGGTTTCTAAAACCGGCAAGCCTGCGTCTTGGTTGTTGGCCAGGAGATCTATGGGGACCAAGAATATGCCATTAAACTTACATACAGATCTTTTTTCTATGTAATGCATTTAGAGACAAATCCGCTGCAGGAGGCATGATTTAGTTTGTTCCCAGAGTTTGTTTGGCAGCAGCGTCACTTAAGTACAAGCTCTTTTTTTTTTCTTTCATCAATGCTCTATTTTAGTGGCAAACAAAATATACGAAAAAACAATAGCATGCCACTACTGATGTGCTATCAAAATTCTATATTGTCATGATGGTGTTCAATTATTACCAAGATTATAAATGCAAAGCAGTCTTATGCGAATGCAAAAAATACGACTGAATATTTCATAATGCTTTTGCTAACTAACTTATACATAACTCTCTCTTGTTACTTGAACCCAGTCTGTTTTATCTAAGATGTCTTGTATAGGTTCGAACACTACAGGCTGCCCACTGAACACCTTTACAACAATGCTATATATGGCTAGGGTTCCATGTATCTTTCGTGCCCGTGCGCCAACGACAACAATACCTAAGCGTTGGTCAATCCTGGAGGTAGTGCTATACTCGTACGATCCACAGTGAAGGCTTCCTTTGCTACTTATAAGAGTAAGCAATAAACCAGGCAAGAAATGGTTTACTCACATTGCACTAGAAGAGTTCAGTTTGAAAGGCCACACCAATCTATGTCACTCAACAATGGTCGTGTATAGATCAAACTTAATGATTATGTGCGGTGTTTTGTGGCGCAAGCGGCACTTGATGGCCAAAGATCGCCAGGCCATGGCATAGGAGACGTGAACAATGATTATAGTAAGTGGCTGTATAAGAGCCTTAAAATTTATCGTGCTAAGGCGGGTAAATGCATAAAGGTATTAAAATTGTGAAAGTGACGCGTAATATGTGTAGTGAGAATGAATACCGAAATATCGTCAGATTAAAACTATGGTGGAAATACATGGCATTAGCAAAAGTGCCCTGCCAATGCCCTTGCGTCAGGTGCTTTGTTTCATGTTGGCACCACAGCAGCGACCTCTCAATCTTCAGCGGTCATGCTATAAAATGAGAGGGTATATGACATGAAAAGTATGCACGTTTCTTAAAAATGCCAATAATGATTGATGCTTGAAAAGTGGGTCTCTCTCAATGAACATTCAGGGTGAAATGGTGTTTGTTGTTGGTAGAGTGATGGAAAGTGCAGTCTTCTTAGTGTGTTTTTTTATGCTATATTCGAATGTGAAGCACTGTTAGATTTTTACCACTAGAGATCAAACTTGAGCTACGAGTCTAAGGTAGTAAGTTGACTAATCGGAGTATAGCATAGAGATCAGTTTGCCAAATAATGAAAATACATACATGTACTCTTGTCTATAGGCCTCTGTGAAGCTGGTCATCTAGTTTCACAATAAGGAATGATGCCTCAATATTCTTTTTTAAGAAACACTATTTTGCACATACCTTCGCATATTAGGCCCTCCAAGACTTGACAACGATGATCTACTTGAACTATCAGAATCCATCTGAAATATATAATTGCTCAATAATTCTACGCTATTCACCTAAAAGTTTCGTTCATGCTTGCATTATTAGCTATGAAAGCACTTACCATAAACAAAGTCTGAAAGCTGAAATACAAAAAAATGGCATGGTGAGTGTGGCAGATAAAGGCAGTAACAAGGTGTGTGATTTGGGAGTTTTTAACATCGCGGAGCTGAACGAACTCGTAATGTAGTGCCATCCGCTTTCGGCGCTAATTCGTAACGCAACTCCACGAAATTTGGTATATAGCCCGATAACTCTCGGCGGGTCTTGGACAAAAATTACTGGTGGCAAATGCTACAAAAACGACCAGTCGATAACAAGCCGTAACAAAATACCGAAGAGCTTTTCTTGAAGCAGAGAGATAAACATAAACTTGGCTCGTCCCGGATGCTTGCACAAGTAAATCATAAATATTGGGGTTTAACACCACAAAACCAAAATATGGTTATGAGAGACGCCGTAGATGAGGGCTCCGGAAATTCCGACCAATGGGGTTCTTCAACGTGCACCTAAATTTTTTACACACGGGTCTCCGCATTTTCGCCTACCTCGAATTGCGACCGACGCGGCCAGGAATCGATCTCGCGAGCTGCGGGTCAGCATCAGTAGTCGAGCACAACCACCACCGCGGCGGTGCTTGCACAAGGAATTCGACTGCAGTATATGCAAGATGCGATACGGAAGCCGACTGCTGTCAAATAGATCTACCACAATTTATTTTTGTCACTTATCAGTCAGAAATGAGACCACTAATAAGAAAGGAAACAATGGCAAAGAGAGAACTCACAATAAAGTGACCATCCGTGCCAAACCTTGAAAAAAATCGGTAATGGTTCCTATCCGCCACAAAGGCCGCGACTCCATGATTTCGCCTCCTAGAAAGGCAAATTACCAAGATGAGACACATAACACGGCAAATGTGCTAACGTATATGGACATTTTCTACGCCTAGTTTCCAGCTTACGTTCGTTAATATAAGGCATGTTGGAAGTCGATGGCACAGAACGAATTTCGGACGAAAACCAAGCGCCGACTTTCCTCGATTTGCTTACGTAAAACCTACGTCGCAAAGAGAAAATATTTCCTCCAAGGGCCTTCAGGCCCTCAGTCAGGCGCTACTTTCGGTTACGCCACGCCAGCTACGCTGCCTCAGCACATATTGCGAGCTGCCATGCAAATTTTACGCGGCTTCCGGCTTCGACCGAGATTGACTAGTTATGAACCTTAAGAAAAACAAATTGCGTGTTTGCAAACTATTATAATTGTATTTTTGTTTTTAATTTTTATAATTAAACATAGGACAATATATTTGATTGTAAATTTGGAAACAAATGTTACTTTTTTTTTAGAGTTGCGTTCATTTCTCTCCGCTAGAGCACCTGTAGTAAACTACCATCAGACACTGCGGGCCGTCAAGTCTTCCTTTTTTTGTCGTCCCTCAAGATGGTACGTGGCGTGTGTTAATTCTCAAAATTGGGCTGAGCTCTGCATGTTATATTCCGTGTAATTTAGTGTGTTACGTCATTATGACTTGTTATGATTGTACAAGCCTTGGTTTTCTTGCCTTAATAGTTTTCAGCGTGGTCGTGGTGTTCAAACAGTGATCCGGCACAATGGCGAGCTGCACGTGTTAAGCCTTACTCACGCTTACATAGTCATAAAAATAAGCGTTGACGTGATTTTAATATGAAATCAACAAGCTGAAGCGTGTGCCGTTACAAGATTTTGCCCGTGCTATGTGGTGACAGCTAATTTTGTAAATTTTCTTGGATGCATACAGCCTGTCTAGCAGCCACACGTGTAGCTTGTCGGCGTGCATTTTCGGTGCCGTTCGTTTTGAACATGTGGTGGTGGTGGTAGTGGTTAGAAGATGAGAAAAGGCACCTAATTTCTGCAACCCGGTCGGGAGCACGGCCCAGTGCCTTAAACATGTGGGTCCATCGTTCACTATTGGCGCTGCTGGTCGATCATCGTTTTTAGGCGAGCTGCGTATGGAAATGAGAAGTGCCATGACAAAACAGCGTTCTAATTTCGCTAATCCGTGGCAGTATGAGCAACGCGTGATGAACCCTCATGCTTTTGATAGGAATTGCCGTCAGATACGCACTTGACGACAATGCCAGTTCTGAATGTTGCTCAGCTTGCCCTCACTCTTTATATATATATATAGCTTTGACGGACGATAGTGTGACGTTGGTATGCCTTCCAGACATGAATCTTGGACCGAAAAGCGCATAAACGTTCTTTTGTTGTCCAACAGACCCTGCGGACATTCGTGGAGATCGGCCGGGTGGTCTACCTGACCCATGGCAAATATCGGGGACGACTCTGCAGCATCGTCAATATTGTCGACCAGAACAGGGTGCGTGTTTACGATAATCGCAGGTGCAGTACAAACGATCTCGGAAGGCAGTTTTGAAGACATGAAGCGGTGCTTGCGCTAGTGTTCAGTCCGATTCGCACAGCTGCCTTTGTGCTCACCCGCCGGTCGCGTGATCGAATCCCGGCTGCGGCGGCTGCATTTTCGATATAGCCGAAAATGCTGTAGGCCCGTGTGCTCAGATTTCAGTGTACACTAAACAGGGTTCGTAGTGGTTCTTGAAACCCTTGGAAACCTTTGAATTCTGAAATAGCATTTTCAAGGCTTTGAAAAACCTTTAAATTTGTTTGACGTCCTTGACCCTTTCGGCCCTGGCGGTGTCAACCGACACCACCAAACAGTTCCCCTAGTATCTTGGAAACATAACCAATACTACTCATTCTTGGGGGCATAGTTCTTCAATGATCCCCACTGCAATTGACGCCGATATTGTGGCACTTTTGTGGAGGTAGCAGTCACAAAGAAGCGCGACCGAGGTCTTCCGTGAAGCTGAGGCGCGTAATTTGAGGCGGGTATGCGCCATTTTCGGGGCGACGTACCCAAGCTGTTTCAGCGAGTATTGCGCTGAAATGTGAGACGTTGGTTTCCATTTCGTGTACACCATTGATTGGCAGGAAAAAATAAGCCATTTTTTCATTTTCCAATCACTGGGCCCTAATCGCCTAGTTGGATGCCACGTTAATTAATCCAAAAATGCTAGTACCGGTGGCTCAATTTTTTGTTTGTGGGCTTCTGAGGTCCTAACTATGAGAATAACTTGCACAAAAAGTGTATCCGACCAAAATTAAAAATCCAGGGCTGAAAGGGTTAAAAGTCCTTGAATTTCATTTAGCCATAATCTAGCGAGTTTCCTTGCGTGCCTAGCAACTATGTGCTCTCTAGCCATACATTGCAGTGTTGTAGTACAGTGTGCTCCTTTAGTACACTGTAGCTGTGGTAGCGCTTGCATGGTTACAGCAGCAATAACGGAGTTAAGTCTTGCTCTTTTGTGGAGACTGTGCAAGTGTGCGCGGATATTCGCTGTCACGTCGCTTATGGTGAAGCTATGGCGGGCAAATTCTAGCTCTCTTGGTTATGCATTGCTGCTTGTGCATAGTGTTCATGTGATGTCGCTTCCATCGTTGTCGCCATCTCCTGTCATGCCCGTATACCTCACTGGGTACCTACAGTAGTTTGCGTGCTGCAGCGCAGTTTGTTGAGGGCTCGTTTTCTGTTGCTGTGCGCAATGTTTAAGAAGCCGTGCGGTTTTTCATTGTCATGATTTAACGAGCTCCTCTAGTCGGGAAGGCTTCGCTTGTTCACTCGATACAAGACCAGAAAATAAAACGTGTCACACGTATACCAGTTACCACCTATACCGGCTGTCCGCCACGATCTACGAGGGCCCATTATCTCGCTTTCATTACAAATTGCATGCTCTAAGAAGTGAAAGCACAAAGTCTCTCGAGCCACAATTTTAAAAGTAGATGAGCGAAGCGCACAGCTCCCATCGAAAACGAGTCATCGTGCTGCACTAGGCAAGTTTACAGGCAATGTATTGACATTATTATTAATTTTAATATATTGCTGCGGCCCACACCAACAAAGTAGCAGTGCGGCTCCCCGAGTGTTTTAAACAGTGCTGATGTTGAGCGTCTTTGATTGGAATCTCTGGAAACAGTGAAGGAATATATTATACAAGGTAGACTTCATGTGGTGCGTGCCGCGCTGATGCCGACCATACTTCAAATCGCGAGTGAACGAATCTCGTTTCACATCCATTTTCACGCAATACCCGAATTCCCGCACTTGCCTTCACAATCTTAATCGCCTCCCTGACACGCTAATTGTGCACACAGCGGTCGCGGACAAGTTTCTATATACTGTACCTCTCTCTGTTTGCAGGTACGTGCTTGGATATAGCACTTACCCGTAATGAAGTTACACCTGAAGTCACATTTATCACCGGTTCTTCAAGTCCTTTTTGTTAATCTGTGTCAGCCAAACATGCCGGTGCTTTTCGGAAAATCACAATGTGCGATATCAATTTTAGGTAATCACTTTCAGCAAAGAGAACACCCCCGACGCTCTGCTCGCTCTTTGTGGACTGTTATATAAACTTGCCTCACCAGCAGCTGCTAATTGCTCAAACTTGCATCGTTAGGCAAAACTGAACAGGCACATGCAGGAGGAAACAACACGGCAGCGTTCGGCCATAGAGTCAGTAGGTACCCGGGCATGTTGGTGGCGCATGCAGGAAGTGAGGAATCGGCGCTGTGTGATGCACATGCACACTATGTATAGGGAGTGGATTGCACCCGATACGTCAAACTCTCATCAGGCAAAGTTTTCCCATGTGGGAAGAGCTTTAATATGTCAATGGGGAAGTCTGCCCTTGAAAGTCACATGAAGAGTGCGAAACACATTAAGAACAAAAGCGACTACAGTCCATGGTAACTTGAGTGCGTTCACGGTGCCAACCATACAAAAGGAAGTACAAATTTTTATGCTGTAAGAAGTGGCATTGTCATTTCATGCGGTTTCAATTGTTAGTTTAAGCCCTTGAAAAGTACTTGTTAGGTCCTTGAAAACCATTGAAATTTATTTCACTCAGGTGCTATGAACCCTGTTAAAGAACCTCAGGTGGTCTAAACTTCTGGAGCCCTCCTCTACGGCATCTCTCATAAATATATGGTGGTTTTGCGACGTTAAACCCCACATATCAATCAACAGCTGTCCTTGTGTGGAATACCAGCTGACAATCAGTGCCACGCGGTCAATCGCGATCGGTCCCGATTAGGACTGAAATTGTTGGCGTAAGTTGGGGGACGTTGCTAGGTGGTGAAATGATCCAGATCGCGTTAGCGTGAACCCTGCCAAACGTGTTCCCATTCTAGTGTCCAAGGCATATATCAAATTTGTCGATATTGCTGTCAGAAATGTACTGTGAACTTCTACTTTCTTTAAACATTTCGATGTCGTAAGCTTATGATTGAACAAATGAACACTTGTGATTGTCAGCAATTCATAACTGTTTCATGCTGTGTAATATTAGCATTGATACTGCAAATGAGATTTTTGTGCATAAGTTTCATTAACATAATCTTATTATAACAAGTATGCATTTATAACAGTATGCAAGTATGCATTTCACTGCAGGGCACAGATGTTGGATTGCAACAACAGAACTTTACTCTGAATCTGAATCATTAGAGGTCATAGTCGAAAGTGGCAACTGCAATCTGTGTAATGGCGTATACGGTTAAGCATTTTCGAGCGCTCTGAAAAGTAGCTGCACCTTCGGTTGGTAGGATTCAAGTGCTCGAAGTCCGAGCCAAGTAAACAAACGAAAAGACAGCTGACCTAGCTACAGCATGTGTAGGCATATTGGTGTTGCAGACTTGCTATAAAATAGCGGACAATGGGAAAAGCAGGGGTGGAAGTGCTGTGCCAATCTGAGCTCCTCCGCATAAACTGCAATTTCCGCGATAATTGTCGATTGGAAGTGCATACCTGCCAAGGATTTTGACCGTGTTTTTCCGGTTGTACAGTTGTCGGGAAAATCTCCCGGAAATCGATTTCTGTGCTTGATGGGGCTGCATTGACAAAAAAAGCAGCTCAATCCGCTCCAGGCTTTTCAAACCTATATACCTCATTTTATTATACATGAGTTTAAGAGGCGGTCATGTAAACGTACAGTATAATCAGTGTTGCAAAACCGTGGCAGATACGAATTCTTGAAATTCCCCAGCCAAATTTTACTATGTACATCATCAGCCTGACTACATCCACTGCAGGACAAAGGCCTCTCCCATGTTCCGCCAGTTAACCCGGTGCTGTGCTTGCTTCTGCCAGTTTATACCCGCAAACTTCTTAATATCATCTGCCCACCTAACCTTCTCTCTCCCCCTAACCCGCTTGCCTTCTCTGGGAATCCAGTTAGTTACCCTTAATGACCAGCGGTTATCCTGTCTACGCGCTACATGCCCATGTCCATTTCTTCTTCTTGATTTCAACTATATCCTTAACCCCCGTTTGTTCCCTAATCCACTCTGCTCTCTTCATGTCTCTTAAGCTTACACCTACCATTTTTCTTTCCATTTCTCGCTGTGTCGTCCTCAATTTAAGCAGAACCCTCTTTGTAAGTCTCCAGGTTTCTGCTCCGTAGCTAAGTACCGGCAAGATACAGCTGTTATATACCTTCTTCTTGAGGAATAGTGGCAATCTACCTGTCTTAATTTGAGAGCGCTTGCCAAATGTGCTCCACCCCATTTTTATTCTTCGAGTTACTTCAATCTCGTGGTTCGGCTCCGTGGTTATTACCTGCCCTAAGTAGACATAGTCTTTTACAACTTCAAGTGCACTATTACCTACCTTAAAGCGCTGCTCTCTTCCGAGGTTGGTATACATTACTTTCGTTTTCTTCGGATTAATTTTAAGACCCACCTTTCTACTCTCCTTGTCTAACTCCATAATCATGAGTTGCAATTCGTTCCCCGAGTTACTCAGCAGTGCAATGTCATCGGCGAAGCACAGGTTACTAAGGTACTCTCTATTAACTCTTATCCTAACTGTTCCCATTTTAGGCTTCTGAAAACCTGTAAACACGCCGTAAATAGCATTGGGGAGATTGTGTCCCCCTGCCTTACACCTTTTTGATTGGTATTCTGTTGCTTTCTTTATGAAGCACTATGGTAGCAGTTGATCCCCTGTAGATTTCTTCCAGGATGTTTATACATACTTCATCTACGCCCTGATTCCGCAGTGTCTGCATGACGGCTGATATTTCTACTGAATCGAACGCCTTCTCGTAATCTATGAGGGCTATGTATAGTGGTTGGTTATATTCTGAGCATTTCTCGATCACCTGATTGATGGTATGAATGTGGTCGATTGTTGAGTAGCCTGTTCGAAATCCTGCTTGTTCTTTTGGTTGATTGAATTCCGATGTTTTCTTTACTCTGTTAGCTATTGCCTTTGTAAATAGCTTGTATACTACAGAGAGCACTGCGGCGGCTGCATTTCCGATGGAGGCGGAAATGTTGTAGGCCCGTGTGCTCAGATTTGTGTGCACGTTAAAGAACCCCAGGTGGTCGAAATTTCCGGAGCCCTCCACTACGGCATCTCTCATAATCATATGGTGGTTTTGGGACGTTAAACCCCACATATCAATCAATTACTACAGAGAGCAAGCTGATCGGCCTGTAATTCTTCAAGTCTTTGTCATCTCCTTTCTTATGTATTAAGATGATAAGAAAGGAGATGTACATTAGGCCTCAATTCAAATACTTCGAACACATTTCCTAATCGCGGCGCGTGACACGAACTTTAGTACGGAAACCGTCGAACGAAGGCCGGGAGCAGCCAACTCGAAGCTTTGGAAGTACACGTGCGATTGGCGTGTGATTGTCGTTGCCACAACCGTTGTGGACGAAACCGTGGTCGCTCTTGACACAATCATGTATGGCGACGACGTAACTGACAGAACCCCGAAAGTGTGCGCTCAACCAGTCGAAGCAACGCTGCTTTCCGCAAACTCTGCGGACAAAACTGCGGCAGATGCTATCGTAGACTTCGTTTGAAAATGACTTCGTTTTGAAAACGCGTGCGCAGCCAAATGCATGGGGATTGTAAAATGAATGCAACCACCGCGCACAAAATCGTGGTCGCGGCGACACGATAGTGATCTACGACTCCAGAGGGCATGCAGCAGTAGTTTAAAGGCAGTAAATACGTATAAAACAAAAAGTTAGTTTCGCCGCAAGGGCGAAGCAATAAATGCGACAGCAACTTGGAATAAAGCTGAGAACGGCAAGCAGATTGCAATGCGCAGCGCGCTGCTCCCACACAAATTGCGCGCGAAAACGATACTCTCAAGACGACAGCGAACTAACAATGTTTACCGCTTGTCACGTAATGCGCTGTTGAAACCAAAATGATGCACAATACATAATCACAGGTACAGATAAGTACAAACTAATAAGTGCCCTAGTTATACATCGCTGTGTATTAAAAGCGCGCTGTTTTCACAAAAGGGGCTTGTGCAGAAACCAAAGTGACCTTTGTAGGCCCGGCAACTAACGCTTTCGTTTCAGTGAAAGCCGAAGGCACACGATTGTCCCGCCACAGGATAAGTGCTAGCGCACAGGCATTCCCCCACCCCCATGGGGCAAAGTACGCGTGAGAGAAGAGATCAGCACGCATGAGTGTTCATATAGATACGTATACAGATATGGTGAAGGACAGCGGCGATGGCGCGGGGAAAAAAAAAAAACCAGCCTGGCTGTCCATATGAGATAAAAAGGGGCCAGACGCGTTGTGCCGTTCCTGTCAAAAGAGTCTAATAGTCAGCAAAGCTTTGACCTGCGCTTTTGCGGCAGCCAGCTGCGCCGTCTGGTTCGTTCACGTGTGTCCCAGGAAGACACGCAAGTTGTTTTGACCGAAATATATTTTTTCTAGTTTGTGGATCTTTTGAGACTCTCACCTTAGGGGAAAACTCTACCCACGTATGTTCGGCCACTCCTAGACACTATAAGACCGCAATATTGATGCTGGCGATTGAAACCTCCCTCTCACCCTCTTTTTTCATGATGTTTGTTTGTTTTTTGTGCCCCCTCCCCTCCTCTGTGAGCGGAAATTTCCCGGATTCTGAATCCTTGAAGTTGGCAAGTATGGAAGTGTAAGCAGTAAGTTTAGCTGATTACTAATGTCGACCGAGCAACACTGAGGGTAGGCTACACACAGGACAGGGCGCAGCCTCATCCATATTCAGTGCAGTTCGATCGCGTTATTTCGGTTTGCTAGTGCTTGTCTCATCACAGTTATCGCCGTGGTTTTTCTGCCATAGTGGTGACATCAACATGAGTAGCTGTGAATTGTCTAATAACACAGGGAAACCTCACAAATTTGTGCCAGCCGGGAATGTGGCATGATCATGCACTAAATGGCAGTGCGCGCTGACAAGCACAAATGTGTCCCCAAAACGGATACAGTACCACAGCAGATGTTGCTGAAAGTACCTGCCAGGAAGTCTTTTCTTCGTTTTGTTGGGGGAGGAGGGGGCGTCTCGTCGTCCCAGTGCGTACGCTAGTGCTCATTGCTCCCGTTGGAGGCACAGCTTTGCTCTTCGTTTCAGAGCGCTGACTAGATCGCCGCCGCTTAGGCGACGCGCACTCGACTCTCGTCTCGTGCTCTAGTTTTGCGGGACCACGCCTATATATGACGCTCACTCGTGCACTTCCTCCCTCTTTTCGCCGGACATCACTCAGTGCGCTTTGATACTGCTGTCCACCGTGAACATCAAGAGCTAAGATGGTGTAGCGGAGGGCTCGCAAGGTGGCTGCAGCGTGAGCTCCTTAGGGTCCACGTGATTCGGGGGCAAGATCTCCTAGTTACCTAAGGGGTGGGGGCGGGAAATTTGGCCATAGATTGACCTAATAGGGGTGGGAGGAGGTGCTGCAATGAACCTTTGCTATAATAATAAAATTAATAATAATTTTTGGAGTTTCACGTCCTGTAACCTTCGCTGGCTCCCATAAGGCAGGCTCGTCTTTGTATTATGGTGTAGTGGAGGTACAGAAGATTCACGGTTTACCAGATTTAACCACCGGAGCAAACTCATTGATCATCATTCACTTCGTGGACATGGCTCATTTTATTTTCGTCTGAATCTGAGTATTAAATGAGCGTGCTTTCTATCGCAGACACACACCCACACACGTTTGTGGGTGGTACGTATGGCAAGCTCATTAGTACTGATTGTTTAGTGCAAACCATTTCACTTTTTTTTTTCCCGAAAATACCTTTGATTTATTATGATGTATGACCCTAGAAAGCTACTTCCAAAATGATTCACATTGCTCCAAGACACACCTTTTGGCACACCGAACTTGCTCAAAAACTCCCTTTTACAGCACTAAAGTTGCTCCAAAACAGGGTTATCCCTGCTCTGGGAGCTGCTTCGAAACGCTGAAGTCCACTTCCACCCCTGGAAAAGTTCCATGCAGTGACTGCTGTTACAGAGCAACATATGATGAACCCTCATGCTTTTGATAGGAATTGCCGTCAGACACGTACTTGACGACAACATGAGTTCTGAAAGTTGCTCATTGCAGTCCTCTAAATGATGGGTGTACTTTTTTACCCAACCACTTACCTTCAAAGCACTTGTTCAAGTCACTCATTACTTAATCCAGAGCCTTGTAATAATAATCCAGGCAGGTCTAGTACCATATGCAAAATCCTATAACACACTGTTAACCAAGTGGATTGTGCTCCCTTTTTTCATAAATCTGACTTAGGATCTCTTCGTTGAGCACTATTTCAGGGTGTGAAACAGCAGTAAACCTATGAGTCAATGAAATCTTTTTCTTCTGATGCAGGAAATGCATTCAAGAAAACCAGAAATTTGACTCAAGATCTCTTCGTTGAGCACTATTTCAGGGTGTGAAACAGCAGTAACCCTATGAGTCAGTGAAATCTTTTTCTTCTGATGCAGGAAATGCATTCAAGAAAACCAGAAACAGCTCGGAACTACGCAGCAACAGGATGTCCTGTGGTTCGTGCTGTTTCTGGTTTTCGTGAGCATGTACCACCAAAGAAGCGTCCTAGTGCAGGAAATGTGTAGATTGCACATTTTATCCAGCACTGACATGGGCGTAGAGTCTTTTTTTTTTTTTTTTCAATCAGAACTGCTGCCCCATTCCTGCTGAGAAAATCACATTTCAGTGGAGGCGAAATGGTTGAGGCCCGTGTGCTGTGCGATGTCAGCGCACATCAAAGATCACCAGATGCTGAAAATTTCTGGAGCCCTCCACTAGGCATCTCTCATAATTTATCATGGTTTTGGGATGTAAAACCCCACATATATTTTATCAAGACTGTTGTCGTGCTTGTGTTCTTAAAGGGCCACTGAACAGTCTCTGGGTTTAAAAGTTCTGAAAAGATAAGCTGTAATAAAGAGGTCACAAGTTGGAACGGCTCCATTAGCTGGTTTGTCTCTCACTCTACTTCACTGTTCTTTGCTGCCATGCAAAATTTTAGGCGTTGCCTGTTCTTGTAACTGCCCACAACGACATCGTAAAATTATGTTAGTGATTAGGTCGTTCGTGTACTGCCAGCGACCGAGCAAAGCTTTCTCCATGAGTTGTCTCTATTGTTTACTAGCTGGTAGATTGGTGCTGGGCACTGAGAAGGTAAATAAACATGTAAATGCATGGCCAAAACTGCATCACCATCCAAGAGCACAGTGCTGCATGATGGAATGTTGCCCATGGGTTGTTGCGGTTTAAGAGAAACGGACAGGCACTGGAGAGACGTACATATTTTGTTTGTCAAAACTGAGCCTCGGCTCAGTGCTGCGATATTTGCAAAATGGAATCTGTGTCGCTTTCTGTTTCAGTAATTCAAGCTTGTTTGGGAAGTGTAAAACGAAGATAAGTTTGTTTACTGGCCCTTTGGGAGCTCTTGGGTATTAGCAATGAATATTCTGCATAGTGTCATTTTCAACATTACACGTACTTTAAATTTAGCACACTAGGCGTTGCGCAATATGAAACAGTGAGGGCACCAAAGCATGAGTCTGCTGGGTTTAAAGTTGGGGCTTGCTGCCCTGGTTTCAGTTTTGGTACCCTCTCCGCTCCTTTGGGGCTAATGATCCTAAGGCCGACTGATTTTCCGTACCTGGTGGAGACCGTGAAACAGTCTGAAAAATCCAACAGTTTGAAAAAATGGTCACGTCGTGAAAATGAAGTTTATTCTGATTAGAAAAGCCTAAATAAAAGATCCCCAATAATTCCATGTTTCATGCTGTTTTTGGGAACAAGCAAATTTGGTTCTATTTGAGCTACGGTAACATTGTTGCAAGTGCGTTGGAAAACACTGCCACCAGCCGTTGCGGGCTGCTAAGTTGGTGCTTCTATGGAAACCAAGCAAACAAAACTTGACACCGGTCGCAAAGGATGCATGCAACGTCTCACCTGTTTCGTGGGATTTAACAACACAACCTGGGCTTCTTTTGCCTGCATCGCACAGTACGCGGTTTTCAATATTTCGCCACCATCAAAACGCTATCGTTGCGGCTGCGATCGAACCTGCATGTTCCAGGTCAGTAGCTGAGCACCATGACCACCCAACGTGTAACTGAGCAATAGGGACAGCTGCGAGCATGTGAGACGCTTAACTGCTCAAAAACGCTTTGCACACCACTAGCACAACCACATGTGCAATGACCAAAAAACAAACGCCCAGAAAATAAAAACCTACCGGCATATTGAAGATGATAAGGCTGACAAAAAGAAAAGTGATGCTGGCCAAGGACGATCATACATGGCCTCCATGTGTGCACTTTCAATCTTGAAGGTCGCGCAACTAGCCACTGTAAGCCTAACTTGATCAAGCCAATAAAAAATGCAACATAGCGGCTTTCAAAAGCGAGCAGCATAGCTCAAAACAAACGATTTAGTTTGAAAAATTGAACTCTGGAACATAAATTCTTCCTAAAAATCGGTTGAAAATGTGCGTTAGTACTGTAGGAACCTTCGTAGTGCATTTGTGAAGTTCGAGAAATTCTTTTTTGACTTTAGTAGGTGACAGCTGATAGAAATGAGGAACACATGCCTTTATTTCAAGATGAAAAAGGATCTGACCACTGCTTCATCTTTGTAGTGAAAGCATGTGTGTACAGTGCGTGATTCATCTAGCATTAATGTTTGACATTTGTTATGAAGTTTACTGCTAGTGCTGTACTGGCTCTGCTGTATTTGTGTGTGTGCATATATTCTTATGGCGAATGCCATTGAGAGAACAGGAGTAAAGGAGCAGGGCAGTGGGAAGTGAAAATGCACACATGCACTTTCACTCCCCACTGCCCTGCTCAAGATGCCCTGCTCAGGCGTTTTCATGCGCCAGTTTCAATAGTTGGCGACAATACTTTTGTGGCACCAAGAGCTGCTCATACTTTCAACCTTGCACATTTATGTACCTCTGATACAGGAGCCCTGCCTTCTTGAAAAAAAAAAAAACATTCTTTTTCCTCAAGTTTAGTCTTTTCATTAGCACTTTAATCGAAAGGTCCTCATGAGCGTTTCTCGATCAGCCCTCGACAGCTCACAACTTTCCACTACAGGCGAGAGTGTAGCACCCCTCTAGCTCTCATCCAATGGCGTCATGTCGTCTCCTCCGCCGACAGAGACGGCTTCCGCGACAAGCGACTCGGGTGACTCATCGGGAGAATCGCCTGTCTGCGGCACCATCGCCTCGCCGCCAAGGTCACGCAGATTAGCCTCTTTAGCAGGTGGTATTTCACTACACTGAACGAGATCAAGTACCTGCGAAAGCTTCCACGCTTGTGATCGTGTGAGGGCAATTTACGCTAAGTTGAACGATTTACCCTGCTCTTTAAGAAGCTGCTCAAAGTTGGAGAAAAAAAAAATCGGGAAACGATCGGGAAGCGCGGCAGACATAGCCGGTTCGGTGCGAAGCTTGCCGAACGGGCCTTCAATGACAACCATAGCGATTGGTAAGCAAGCTCTGTGCTCCTCGGTGACTTGCCTGATCCACGCGCATTCTCTTGTAAAGTCGTCCAGAGATGCCAACAAAGAATGGACAATGTCCATGGTTGCTGCTGAGTCTTGAAGTGCTCGACATGTTTTCCCATTCACACTAATTTCTTGAAGATAGGGTTCCAACAACCGCATGTTCTTTTCCGATTCTCGGATTGTTGCGAAAGCAAACTTTTGCTTACAGTTTACTGCGATGTGCCCTTCCTTTTTGCAGTTGTAGCAGATTAGCGGTTTCTGTGATTCAAACGCCCGTGTGGTATCAGTGCGTTGTTTAGGAACCTCACTCTGCTTCCGTTTGCCCTTCCCCTACAGTGTCCTTTGTAAGAGACGGGTCCTCTCTGAAATCACGGTGTGGAGTGGGTTCCCGTTCATCAGGTTTTTTTTTTTTTTTTTTTAAGCCCTCTTTCCTTTCACCCTTTTCAACGTGCACTGCCTTACTATGCAAATTTCAGCGAGTATAATACTCCTCAGCTAACTCTGCTGCCTTGTTTAGCTGTACTTCAAAGTTTGTCCTGCAGCCAAAGCTTGACATGCTCCTTGATGCACCGGTAGAATTGCTCCAATGCAATGCATTCTACCATCTTATCTCTATCGTCATAAACACCTTTGCCCTTAAGCCATTCAATTAAATCGGCTTTAAGACGAAATGCGAAGTCAACGTATGACTCATTCTCCTTTTTAGCATACCGGAACCTTTGCCGGAAAGCCTCGGGTGACAACTTATAACGTCTCAAAAGCACTTTCTTAACTTCGTCATAGCTCTCAAATGCTTCCCTCGACAAGCACATTATGACGTCGGACACCTTGCCGGGAAGAAGAGCTAACAGGTTCTGTGCCCAAAGAAACCGCTCCAAGGCATTTCGCTCACAGGCGTGTTCGAACTTGACAAGATACTTCGCCATGTCCTCGCTGACTACGAACGGTGGCAGTTGGTCCCGAATAGACCTCTCCCCAAGTTTGTAAACAGTGTGACGTCACTGCATGCACCCCGCCCGCCATACCCTCTGTCGGAGCAGGTGCTGGTTGGCAAGGAAGTTCCTCCGGCGGCATCTTTCTGCATAGGAGAGCTGCGTGTCTGCATTCCGTCGACAGAAATTTCTACATTGCTATGCCGTAAAGTCACAGCATTTGAAAGAAGAGGGTCGCGCTCATAGTATGGAAATTTGCTCATGGTAAATGGATGTATGGAGAAACTTCATTTAGAGTACTGAGAGACGCGACAAGCACGCAGTGGGCTTCACCCTCGTAAATGGCAGCCATAAAAATCTGATCTTTTTCAAAAGCGAACGTTTTGAATGTACATGGAGACTGGCACTTTGAGAAATATTTGCATGGCATGGATGTAAACTTATTCAGTTTTCATTGTGGCATGTGCAATGCTGTTTTAAACGAGGTACATCATTGCGCAAAAGTCTGATCGGAGATGAATGAAAACAAAGAAAGAAACACTTCTTGCCATGCGTTAAGCTGAGGTTAACATATCCTCGTGAAAATTAAAGTAAAATTCAGCCGCTGCATTTCTCAATAATCCAGTGAAAATTCATATGATACCCGACAACTTAATAATATGTAATATCTGGCACAGTTACCTTGCTGCATTTGACACCTATGTGTTTTCGTACCTATGATGCTTTTATAGGCCTGATACACGAACTTCTCATGCACATTGTCACTTCATAAGGATCGAGCCGTAAAAGTACAAAGTAGATAAGCAACGAAACTCTCCACTCACTGTTTCCATTGTGGGGGTGCTGACACCCTCTGTAAAGTTGTTTGTGCTGCGTGGCGCATGTGTCTCGCCCAAAACCCGCAATTCAAGTTAACACGTATCCGGTATCCGACAATACGAATTATAGCCATGGTGAAGTGTATATACAGATTCGGAAATGCTACAGCACGCTTATAGCTCATGCATAGTCATATATATCACCCGGAGATCATGCACTTTAATTTTTTTACGCGCCGCGATTACGCTGAGATGTACCCACTCGCAGATGATCGCGTGAAATGTATTTTTACCTTGGCTAAATTGTCAGATTGTAAAGTTTCATTAAAAACTGGTTACTGCAACCGGCCCACAACGAATACCAGTGTTTTCGCAAACAGGACGAATCTCATTATTCACACTGCACACACCGCAGACAATATTCCCAGTTTCACCTTCTGTAAAGGTGAACCAATATTGTCGTCTTTCAACACACACTAGACACCACAGTCAACACTGCCCATTTTCGAAGACAATGCCGCTGTTCTTCGCACAGGCCGCCGCATGTGTTCACTTCTCCTGATAAACAGCCAGCCAGCGTGGGAAGTAGTTCATCACGCACTTTACCACACACCCAGATCTCTGACGCATACCACAGCTAATGTTGCCATTGAGATGAAGATTAAGCTTTCAAAAAAAAAAACTTGCCCCAAGCACCGAGTGACTGCACCCCACTCAGCCACCGGCCAAAGTGCTTTGCCAACCGCTGCCTTGCACATGCACCAGTAGACCTCTACCGGTGACCCCGGTAGAGGTCTATTCTACTACTGCTGACCTGAACTGTTGCAGAAGCTACGCTAGGCGCCTGCGAACACTAGGCGCTCCTGTCTCTCGGCCTCCTCACGGCATTCTCGCCTTTCAGCTTCGCGTTAGCGAACTTCTTGCCTTTGTCTCCTCGCGGCGTGCTTTGATATCCACCCAGGCCTCATCGACTTTCTCAGTCGTGACTCCTACATCCCTCATGATCTCAAGGATCGCTTGTTTTCGTTTCGCACGGCCCAAAATAAGGCCCAATTCCTCGCAAATTTCGATGAATTCCTTCACCTTAAGGTTCTCCATCGTTTACACTAGCCTGTTGCTGTTTGCCCTCTATTAAGAATCTACTTCCCGCACCCCATACCCACTATATGTCGACTAACAAGACGCGCATTAACTTTGGTTTCAAAGCGCTCCGACTTGGCTTTGTTGCGACTCCGGGTCCCGTGGGTCTCAGTTTGGTAGCGGGCCCCCGTCCTAGGACCCATCGTCGAACAAGTCAGATGAGGCGCTCGTAAAAACGATAACAATTTATTTCCATGGTTAGTAACTGAGAATTAGAAAGGAGGGGATCAAGTGATCAGAACTGTACAGCACTGTAGAACTTCAAATACACAAAAGTCTTCGGCTTATATAGCGCCTCGTTGCCAACCCTGGGCACATTGTCCGCCGCTTCCGCCAATAGGGCGCTCTATGGTCTAGGTGCTCCACCCATGAAGGAGGGGAAAGACACCACACAATGCATGTGGAGAGGGCACAGTCTACACGATGCCCAAATATGGTCACAAACGCACTGCACCGTTTTCTCGCACGTCACCAAGTTTCGCGCACGTCCGATGATATTGGTTTCCAAGATTCTTCTGGCAACTGGGTGAGGATCGAAAAACCGGCTGCCAGTACAAGTGTCAAACTTGCCTGACTGTTTGGGTAGGACAATGTAGTGGTGAGCCAGCATATCGTCAAAATATGCCAACCCATTCAGCCGATCCTATGGAGAAAGGGGGGGAACGAGGAGTAGTCAACTAATCCCTCATGACCGAGGCGGGCTCCGGCAAGGGCTGCAACAGATAGTGCATTATCCTCTTCTTCAACCCCACATTCTATTCCTCGTTTGCTAGAAGCTGCGGCTTAGCTGTGAATATCCGGGGCTCTGCTTCTCCTCGCAAGATGCAGCCACAGCCAATTTGATTTTAGCTTTCAGCCCAAACTGCAAATACCGTGCTAGTTCAGAGTTTTCCAGATCCTCGGTGACCTCGAAAATGGCCCAGCTGCCTCCTTGTCTGCCTCGATGTGACAGTAATTCCATTTGCTATTCTCAAAGCAGTCACCATACCAGACGTGCTGCATTACCATCCATAAGTTGGCGAATGTAACGATACCTATAATGAAATTCAAGGAATATTTAAATGTTTAACTACTGAAATGATTCAGGTAAATGAAAGGGTAAACTGTATGTAATGAAAAAAACCATAAAAAGGCATTTTTACCTGATTTTATATCGTAACTGTTTTTAACAGTTAGTGATCCACAGTAGCAAGACAGTGTGCACATGTTGTGCTTTTCTGTGTCTGCTTAAGTTTCAGTGCAACTTTTTCCTCTCTCTCTTTCGTAACAGTGTGCTAAGTTGAGAAAGATCAGTCATGTACTGATGTGAACAGGAAACATGTGCTGATAAGTTTCTTTGGTTTCAGGCTGTGGTCGATGGTCCTGAAACTGGAGTACCACGCCAAGCAGTTCCATTCAAGCACATGAGACTCACTCGGCAGAAAATTCGAGTCCCTATGGGCACATCCACAAAAGTTGTACGAAAGGCCTGGAAGAAGGATGATGTTACTCAGAAGTGGAATGAGTCTGCACTTGCCAAAAAGCTTGCTGCTCGTCGTTTGGTGTGTTTTTGTAGTCAGTCATTTATTGGTGGTTGTATATTTCAACTTAAGCCCCATGTACTGTATATACAGGTTAAAGTTTAAGGAAGCAATGGTATTTGGAAGTGTTTAAGGGGAACTTGCACCATTTAGCCGGTGGTGTTCTGTTCAACAGATGTCTAGGCTAATGACATGACTAAAAGATTCAACCTGTTCTCTTACGCATAGTAAAAAACATAAACTTAATGTGTTAGGGGGTCTTAAGAACAATCCAAAATGGCAAAAAAATGGTTTTTTTTTGCAAAACTTTTTTTTTTTTCGGAACGTTTGTACCTCCGAGCAGCTACGATTAAATGGGCCTTCAAAGCACCCTGGCAGCAGTGAAATGCTTCCAAAAAAATGAAGTTTGTTCGAACTTCGCGCGTGCACCGTGAGCATTGTGTAGCAGGCTGAATGCCGCCATCTTGAGCTAGCCAGTCTTGAACAACATCTTTCTCGTGCATAAGGATCGCCACATTCAAAAAGATTTCGACTTGTCTCTTGTTGTGAAGGTCTGTAGGTTTGTCGATGATTTCATTGCATTTGTCAATTGTTTGGATGCCGTTTTTGAAGTTCTTAAACAACCTAGTCTTCTGGGTTTGTTTAAGAAGCACTTGCATACTCTTGAATGACTGTTTAAGAAAGCACATTAATAATGGGCACAATACGGTTCAAGGACACCTCAGAATCCACTGCCGAAACTGCGGCTGCGTGCCCCTCTTTGAGCGTTGCGAGGTAATTGGCAAGCACCACGCGTGAGATAATTGAAGCCTATCACATAAGTTTGATACGTGTGTAAGTTCCCCATCAGTTGCTCTGTTGTGAAAAGAGATTGCTTGTCTCGATCATTTTTAAGCTGTGCGTTTCCAGCTCAATCAACAACAGACAAGTTTCGCTAAGATTGTAATCGCAGTGGTTCTACGCATGTCCATTCTCTTGTTCTTTCACCTTATACAGTAAAATCTCTGTATAATGAACTTCAGGGGACTGCAGCAATTTGTTTTATTAAATGTTTTATTGAAAGGTTGTTATAGTGAAAGCCCCAAAAATTAACCATAAATACATATTTTCCACCGACCAAAACGACTTAACTTTATAACGGTGGTTTCTTAAACTTGTTTTTCTCGATAAAAAACAAATGCGCTAGCGAACACCACAAAAATGCACGTTTCCTTAAAGAAATGCGTGCGATTTTTTTTTTCTTGACGCGTTCAGCACAAGCTTGGCACCATGAAGGCCTCCAGCTTATTCACATTCTCCTTAACAAAAACTGCTTCCGCTTCCTTGTCAAGCAGAGATGATCTCATTGTAGTAGCACCGCAGTGTGAACGCGGACTTGCTTTGCGGACGGGATAAGTAATAACAGAACAGATTAACACGACTGACAAAGCCTCAGAGAACACCTATACCCCTTTAGCCTCCTAGATCTCATGTGTAAGTGACAGAGATAAAATCCCGCAGTGGCGCCACTGTCATTGCCTGTTCCGAAGAAAAGAAAGCGTTAAAAAGCAAATTCCTCACGTTTCGTTTTCTGCTTCCTGCTCCGCAACTCCCACTGTGCCTTGCTGACCTTGCCCTCCCATGTTGCCTCTCGCCTCTGCGCTTGTAAACCTGAGGTGTCCGTGTTTCAATAAAAAGAAAAAGAGTCGTCCCTTCATTTTCTCCTCCTCCACACCGTCGTCTTTCCAGAAGCTAGGCGTCCGTTTGCTGTGTCGTCTGCTTGGGTACTGCTCCGGTGGTCGCGACGGATTCCAGAACATGAGTTGTAGTACTGAGGCATTAATATAACATGGAACTAAATTAGCGCTCGTTATTCTGAAAAGTTCGCTATTTTGAAGTACGTAGTAGGGAAATAATTTTACATTGGAACTATTAGCCGTCGGCGTGGGATTATTTTAAGAGTTTGTTTATCTGAAAGTTTGTTAAGTGGTGTTCTACCGAACTTTTTATATGTACACCACTCCGCTATTATATCATTGTTAAGAGTCTGTGCTCTTTTCTATCCTTTTTTGTTTGTTTGTTTCCGTTGTTACGCTGCAATTACTTCGAGGTTCTGTTTGTCCATTCAGCTAGATTCTTAGCTATTTCCTTTGTGTGTAATTTGTGTGTCCAAGCGGAATGGCTGCCGTCACACGTTTTCTGAAGGTCATTCCCGGGTTGCTGATTGGCTCTCACTCTGCAGATATTTTGAGTGCACCGTACTGAGGCTCGCACTGGCTGGCGTGGCCGGCCCACTTTTCAAGAGCCCATTGACTGGCGTGACCAACACTTTTTTTCTCTCCCCCTTGCATGTTCATTGTCATGGCTGTCCAATTGTGTGCGTCTGCTCTTGTGCTTTGTGCAGGTAGTTTATCCACGCGATCGAAATGTTTGGAGACTCGTCTGAAACCATCCTCACAATGAGCTTTTGGAAGTGGTGCGGATTTCCAACAAGAAGGCGCCAGCTAGAAGTGCACCGTCAGGGAATGAGTTTGGTGGAGTAGGTGGCCATTAGGCACTTTACGCTTACAATCCGCTCCGTGTGCAAAATGATCGCGCGAGCAGCGTAACAGAGCACGCATGTCGCGCTTCGCTTGCGAAGGCGATTGAAAGGTAAAGGTTCGTCCGCTTGGTTTCACCGCAATTTTGCAAACGCAGTTGTCAGAAACGCGAAATCGTTCCTGCACTGTCTTAGGACGCTACATCAACGCGTGACTGAGCGTAAGCGGTGCTCAGCTCATAGCAACCTACTACAAAGGGCAGCATGTTGCCTAACATCCAGGCAGTCAAGTAATGATTAACATGCAGGTGGTTCATTAAGAATTGGGTTATAAATTTATGACGAACCAGTGGCTTTAGTTTAAACTGTTTAGACATGCGCTTATGCATGTCTAAAAATGAACATATTATTATTAGGCATATTTTAATAAAATTCAGTGTGCATGTTTCCCTCCAGTTTTCGCAAATATAATTGGTTTTATTGTTCCTCAATTAGTTATGAGAAAATAATTCGTTCCGAGAAAATTTTGAGAAAATAAGTGGTCTAAATAGGTAATTTCTTTTGAGTGATTAAGGTACCTGCCCTCCCCCCCTTTTTTCTTTCTTTTTTTTTTTGGTTTAAGATGCAGCTGTAGCCAGAGATCTGCCATATGGAGCTATGCTACAGTGAAACCCTGATTATACAACTTTGGGGGACCATGCAACACCGTCCTATAACTCGTGCGTCGTATAATCGAATAACTATTATAGACCACGACACTCAGCCTGGCCCGAAAAATGGGTACAGACTGCCTGAATAAGCCCACGGCACGATCTTATGCCTCTGTAATGAGACTAGATTTAAATTATTGTTGCCAGTGGTAGCTAACGGCAGCAATTGAATGAGGTCCAAGCGAATCTTCACTCTCAGCCCTAAAAACAATCAAATCCAACGCACATCTTTCTACACAGTCCAAAAAATGCCTGCACGTGAAACCGAAACCGTGTTGCCATGAGCCTCCTATCAGAAGAGTCGGACGCAGGGCCATCGTTATCGCATAATGGCAATGGACGAGTTTATGTACAATGCATTCGTGCCCGACTGAGATGTGCGGATTGTAATTTGTTGCCTCGTGAAGTGTAACCAGTGGTGTCCCACTATTATTATGAAAGTTGACGTCAAGTGAAAGTAATTTGACTCTGCGAAAGCAGCTGCGGCATGTCCTTATGCGTGCACAAACCAGTGACTGCGAGTGTGACTGAGGCAGATCAGCCATATGTCGACCAGGAAATGTTTCCACGGACCGAAAATGTGAAAATATCAGCTTTTTGGTCAGCTGAACCTTATGTGAATAGAGCTTTACTAGGCAACAACCCTGGATAAGCATGCACGCGATTGAGGCTGATGTAGAAGTGCATGAACTTCCGGGAGAATAAATTTTACATTCGATGAAGATGATTCACGTTTTCCTGTAGTCCTCCTTAGGGTACGCAAGTTCGTATTTCACACTCGTGAATATTTGGTCGACATGTGATTCGAGTAAAGGTGTTCTTTTCCTTTCCGACGGAATCCGAGTCAAGTGAGATGTGGGGTCGACGTAAAACTGGGTTGTATAACCAAGGTTTTTAATAAATTGTTTTTAATAGAGATTTTGCCGGGACTAAACAGATTCGTCGTAAAATGCAGGTCGTCGCGAAACCGGAGGACGTATAATCAAAGTTTCACTGTATTTATATATATGCTGTTATCCATCTTTATCTCAAAATTTTCAATTGTATCGATGCTCCATAATTTTGAAGTCTGTGTTCGTACAGGTCCCTGAGAACCTTCGAATTTCAAAAATGCATTTTCAAGGCCCTTAAAAGTACTGGAATTTTTTGCCATCCTTGAAAATTCTTGAATTTCCTGAGCAGTGCACTCTCATATCGACATCGCAACCTCTTAAATGTGGTACATTGGTGTGTGAACGTGTCAAAATCCCCATTTCTGAACCAGTAATGCGGCGTGGGGGCACATGATCTAATTTCAAGGCTATAGCAAGCACCGTGTGTAAGAATATATTTTAAGTCCCTTCCCAAGTGTACCTAAATGCTCGTTCTCCTAATGGAGACCTATCGCGAGCACGTTTAACACTGACCTGGCTCTACAGGAAGGGCAACAAAAGTTCTAGTGAAGTCATGCCAGATTTGTAGTCAGCTGAGTGACCTCCAGACTTCCGCCCTGTACATACCGGTAAAGCATCACGGCTGCTGCAAGTAGCAGCGAGTTCGTTTTGCAGGTGCTTGTGTGGCACATGTGTGCGAGAGCTGACAATACTCAGCATGACGCGTGCAAAACTTCGTGACCACATGACTAAGTCAGCTACACTGCTATGTAGCTGCACAACTCGGTCCCTACAAACATGAACAGAAAATTGTCCATATTCAAAAGGCGACAAATGATATAGCGAGACTAAATTAATGTTGGTGCGTGTATCGTGCTTATTGGAGCTATCATTAAATTGCAGCAACGAGCGCGTAAGCTACAAATATTGTTGCACGACCCTTTTAAGGCCCAACTACACATGTGCGTTGAAGCACAGTAGCGCGTAACTTTCCGACATGACATCGTGCCCTCTCCCTGTGGAGAGGGTGTGAGAAGCTGTAAAGACTATACTCTTTTTTTTATAAATGTGATATCTATAAATTGTAAGTGTAATAAAATTGGTCATTTTTGAAAATTTAAGTGAAAAAATTTCAACTTCGCATGCGGCTTTCAGTTCATGAAAAACTTGCTACAGGTCCTGGAGAGTCCTTGAATATCTTTCAATTTTCGCTTTGGAAATCTGTACGAACTCTGGAAGTGTAATTCGCTCACATTATTGTTCACAAAATCCTATAATACGCGCTGGGCCCGTGTCTACGACAGTAAAAGCAACAATAAATGTGGCGCTTATGATGGTACAAATGCACCGATAGTTTGACATAGCCATGCAATTTTTTTCCCGCAGGGCTTGCATCACACGGTATCGTCTTTTGTTGTGCAGCATGGTGACTTAAGGGACCACCAGATAATAAACACGCTCCTTGGTCTCTTTCTTTTCGGCATGGCTGAGAAAAGCACCACATGAGGAGCACCGCTAATAGACCAGAAGGTTCTTTTAGCCTCGTGTTAACTTGGTCTAGTCGCATAGGGTCACTTGCTACTTTGTCTGTGAACACCGGGCCTGTCACCTGGTTTGAGCATTTCGAGATGACAAGAGAAAGAATGCACTGGGTGCTCACGATCTAGTCTGCCGAGATTTTCATCGCCGCGTGGTCTGCACAGACGTGAAATATCATTCGTGCACGTGTGCCTTGACATGGTGGACATGACGTACAACAAGGAATGGTCTTGCGCAGGGCCATAGCAAAGTCTAGCCATAGCCAGCGGGTTGCAGTCCAAGCTTTAAACAAAAGAATATTCTTGACAAACAAGACCTTAGCCTCGCTGTGGCAAGTGTTTGAAAGAGGGGGGGTCTTGAAAAGACCATGGGGTATGAGACTAAAGCCACCGGTCCCTTGTAAATTAATAACTTGATTCTCATTAACCACCTGCATGTTAATCATTACTTAACCGCCTGAATGTTAGGCAGCATGCTGCCCTGTGTAATAGGTTGCTATGAGCTGAGCGTCGCTTATGCTCAGTCATGCGTTGATGTTGCTTCCAAAGACAGTGCAGGGAACCGCATATATTTAGCGTTTCTGACAAGTATGTCTGCAAAATTGCGGCGAAACAAAGGGGATTTTCCTTCGCTCAGTCGATATGGTGTGTGGAGTGTGACATGCACTCTGTTCCACTGCTCACTTGATTGTTATGCACACGGAGCGGATCATGAACATAAAGGTGCTGAATGGGCACAGACTTCACCACAACTCTCGTCCCGACGGTGCACTTTTATCCGGCACCTTCTTGTCCTGAGCCTGCCTTTTACAGTTTCCAAAAGATCGTTGCGAGGACGGTTTCAGATGTCTTCAAGCATCTCGATCTCTTGAAAAACTACCGGCGCAAAGCATTAACATGGTGCATGGAGGAACATGCACGAGCAAAAAAGCAGATGCGCACAATCGATCAGCCACGATGCAAACGCACAAGAAAAACAAGAGGTTGATTACACCAGCCAATCAAAAACTTAGAACACCGCTCTTGAAAAGCACATTGGCCATTAGGAGACTCGGTACAGTGCACTCGAAATGCGCGCAGAGTGAGAGCCAATTAGCAACCCGAGAACTACCTTCAGAAGATTCGCGATGGTGTCCAGTGTGCTTGGACGATGTTATTTCGAGAAAGCGCAAATTGCGCACCAAGATAATAGCTTCAAATATAGCTCAATATGGCGGTGCTCGGCCTGCTAGAATGGTAATGGCGCGCGCAAAGTTCGAACAAATTTCGTTCTTTTGGGGGCATTTGACTGCTGCCGGAGTGCTTTGAAGGCCTGTTATATCATATTTCCTGACTGAATTTAGCATTGCTAATTTGAAAGTAGGTGCTCAGAGGTACAAATGCACGAAATAGTTTTGCAAAAAAATCCACTTTTTGGCCATTTTCTATCGTGTGTACCTGTGTCCCTCCTTACTTATTACCATTAATACTACTTTGCATTATGTCGGGAGTGTGCCAGTCACTTGTGTAGCAGTACATCATTCTTGGGCATGTGATGAAGTAATCCAGGAAGTGCCGTCTGATTCGTATTTGACGATATTTGGATGCTGATTTACAGTGCATTATGCTTAGTGACTTGTTAAGTTGTGCTGCCCTAATCTGCTCACTTGTCTGTGTTTTTGAACAGAAAGCCAACATGAATGATTTCGACCGGTTCAAGCTTCGGCGGGCAAAGCAGTCTGTATGTACATCTTGAAATCCAGCATTTTGTGTCAGTTTTAAGAGGCTGTGGGCTTGCTATTGACTCTTGATCCGCTGTATTTAACTGTTCTTCTGTGCGATTGGTCTTTGCTGTCTTCGGTCAGCATCTGGTTTCAATTCAAGTGAGGTAGTTTAGGGTGTGGGGATATATGCCTTTGCTTTGGTTAATGTAGAGGTGGCCAAATCCAGCCATAAATCATGATGTTTAGCTTGATAGGCGACTTCAAGCAGCTCTAAATTCGTTACAGCAAGATGGCAAGTTGGGCCAGTTGGATTATGTTCATAATTGAAAATTTTGTGTAAGTGTGCTAAAAACAGACAGACAGAAAAGGCTGACAAGGACAGCACTTGCACTGTCCTTGTCAGCCTCTTGTGTCTGTTTTTTAGTGCTCTTCAATAACATTTTTCAAGTTCATTGTTTACTAATGTTATGTAATTAAGTTTAAGGGGGCATAGTTAAGGTAAAGGCCCCCCCCCCCTCCAAAATCAAACCTATAATTTTGACACACAAATAAAATTCTTTGTTTTCTGATGAACGAACCTGTGAAAGCCCGACATCGACTTGCTACTCCAACCAGACCAAATTCCGCGCCGAAGTACGTCACGTGCCCCCTGGCGTAAGCAGTACGCACAGATAAAACGTTTTTCACAAAAAGCATTTTTTATAAATTTTTCAACTTCAATGCGCCTTTTTTCAAAAAGTATTCAATCTATTTCGGTGAAACTTTGTATGCAGGAGCTACAACAACTTGGAAACAAACTGAACCTTTTAATTGCTGATTTTATAAAGAGTAAAGCTGTGAAAGAATTACACAATATGCACCCTCTGTGGCCTTGTGCATGCAGTATCTTTTTTTTAGAAAAACTTCATTAAAAAGGTGTATTTTGTCAGTTAAGATGTAAGTAATAAGCCTCAACAGGGCTGTTAATCATTACACTCCTTTCAATACCTGCAGAGAAAAGATACATTCAATAAGTGAAGCCCCTCTAGAAAAATGGTGTCACTTGACACCCAGGGACATTTTTTTGGGAGCACTTGAAATTTTATGAGGATACTTCCAGTCGTTTCTTTAACATATGTATTACACTAAAACTGACATATACCATTTACCCTACCAAACCCTCTTAAAGTGCTAGATAAGCATTGTACTTGTCTGTTTCATGGTAATGAGGTTTTACAGCAACATTCAATTATATTTTTAATGAAAGTTCTCCCGGTAACAAGTTTGTGATTAATTTTTAATTTTCAAAATATTAGTAGAAGACTGCCAGCTTGAGACTGCTGGCCACACAGAGAATGTATAGACTAACACAATAGACTAACATTCAAAGCCAGGCGAGTTGGTGTTGTAATATTTAGTTGAACATGCAGGTGCAGCACAAAGGACAAATTATTGGACGACACGTTTTCTGACTCTGGTCAGCGCTCATGTCCGATTCTTTGTCCCTTGTCTTTGCCGGGATGCCAGGCATGTTCTCTTGAAGAGAGCATTGTTACTGGCATCGTGAAAACACAGCATGCCTGGCATTTTCAACTGATCATGATGCAAGTCCTTCATTTGAACGTTTTGTAATGACTTGCTAGTAACAGTTCGTGCTCTAATTTTCAGGATTCATTCAGCTCCTTGAATTTTCTTAGAAAAGGTTATTTTCAAGGCCTTGAAAGTGCTGGATTTCTTGTGAATCCATGCAAATTCTTGAATTTTCTTTTTTTTAAACAAATATTGTTGCGCGATTCTCGGCACATTGTGATTCTGTGTATATAGCAAGTGGCAGACATAGTGTGCACATTTTTGTGTAGCAGGCAGATGTGCCCATCACAAAAGAAACTAACACCGCACATTTTTGGAAACTCTGAAAAGGCAGGAAGAGGATAAAAAAAACAGAAAAGATATGTTCCATTGAGGGAGAGGTCGAAATGTTAACAAAAAAGAAACTAGAAGCTACTCTTAAGGAATGAACAGCTACAGCAAACTAGCCAAACACCGTCGGGAAGAATGCCACGGTTCTTTCCACAAACTCTTGACGACCAAACAACGACAGGTGCAATCATTGATACTAGCAAAAAACAACATAGTCTTGAAGGCAAGTGTGCGGGCATGATAAATCAACATTTATTGGGCCCAACATTGTTGGTAGTGCGCGCAGGCACCAGACTGCATACGGTTCCCTAGTTACGGGACCCGTATGTATCCAGCAGCTCTTGGCCCCTGTCAGTGCACGCTGAGTCGGTAGGGCGGGGCTGGATAAGTTTCCCATCGCTCAAGGGGTTGAAGATTCGGGGTGTCAGGAGGAAGGGACGGTGGGGGGGTTCTTAAGTTCTATGCATTCTGCCAAGATGTGCAACACTGCGATTTTCTATTTTACAAAACGGACAGAGCGTGTCGTGTTCCGCAGGGTACATGCTGTTCAGCAGTACGGGATGCTCAAGCGATCCCGCCTGCTTCTTGGCGCAATATCGTCTGTTGTTTCCTGTTCAGGTCGGGGTGCGGTTCTGGTAGTCTGCACCTTCCCTCTCGGGCATGATAGTCGGCAATGGTGTTACCTGCGAGTGAGCCGGGACCCACACGAGCCCTACCGCTCTTCCCGGAGGCCTGTATTTGGATAGAATGGCTCGTGCCACGGATGAGATTACTCCCCTGCGGAAGCTTCTATGAGTCGGTGACCACTGTGTCCACGCTTGGCTATACGAGTGCGAGGGCCACAGCCACTTCATCGGCAATTGCAGGGCCTTTTGTCCTCAGGGACGCGCTGACGATTAGCCTGTCAATGGACGTGACCCCTACCGCAGCAGTCACTGTGTTTTCGGAGCGAGGCGTCCATGTACATGAACCCCAGTACACGTCCACGTACTGGGGTTCTCTTCCAGCTTTCGGGCCATGGCTTTGGTTCACGCGGTGCGCCTCTCGTCGTCCTTGCCCGGCGTCATGTTCTGGGGAAAGGGTTTCGTTTGAATTGTTGTCTTCCAGTCTGCCGCAAACCGCCTTGATGGGTACTGGCTCGATCTGCCATCCTATCTTGCGTAGGACAGCTCGTCCGTGCTCCGCGCAGGCAGGGGACGTGAATTAACAAAACTATAGTTTGCCACAACCACTGCGGTCGCTGCAACGCAATTGGCGATTGGGGCTGCGAGCTCTGAAGATACGCGGCTAACGAAGCAACAGATTAAAGGCGGGAGGGGGGGGGGTCAATCGTCATCTCCGCATAGGACTACAGTGAAGGGGCCCTGAAACACTTTTCAAGTAACAATGGAATGAATTCACTGGAAGAGGTTATTGCCTCATGAATTCGATGCCACAAAAATTTTGAAAATTCGTCCAATCCGAGTGGAGTTACAAAGGTTTGTCGCATGCTACAATTGCATTCTCTCTTCTCTCGTCCTGACGAAAGCATAGCTGGAAGCTATGCAGGGAGGGATGGCAGGGCCACAGAAAAACGTCACGCGAGCCTCGTGACCTGGAGCACTTTTTCTTTTTTCCCCTTCGAAGGCACAGCTTTTGCATGGGGCCACAGGACGAAAAATTCGAGAAATAGAAATTGTCTGGGTACCAGCACACCCTGGGAACAAGGTGGCTCACCTGAATGCTTGAGGTTTCGTCAGCCGAATAAGCCGCCCGCTTCCAGGTAGGTCCTCGAGAGATGGGCTGGTCCCCTTTCATGACATAACGAATCGTTATAAATTAGAGTGGAGGTTTTATCCGCCCCCACACAAGCGGTTGACTAAGGCACGTGAATGCGTCTGGAGAAAACTGCAGATGCGATCTTCACCCAATCCTTACGTGTTGAACAAAATATACCTGGAGGAAATAAAGCCACAATGCAAATGATGTCAGGCTGTGGCAACATTTGATCACATACTTTGGGAATGTAGCATAGTGCCGCCGCCGGTGGACATTATGCGTGATCCCTCTCTTGAGCACTGGGAGGCTGTGTTGACCAACTCGGACACAGTCGTCCAGTTAAGGGTCATGGAGTGGGCCACACCGGTCACCGCCAACCTTGGGTTGATGGCCATCTAACACGGATCCATCCACATTTGCTTTCTGACGAAATAGTTTTACCATCCATCCAGTCAGTGTGATCACACGCGTGGACAAGCCCCGGCCTCCCGTGGCAATCTTTGTAACGAGCGAACACACCATGTTCAAATCAGCCTGATTTTTGGGCGCATTCCGTGATTTCTCGAGAGAAGAGAAAGCAATTTTTAGCCGACTGATAATTTATTGTGAATTCCAGGCCGTGTGCTGCGCTACAATATTTGGCTCACGTGTTGTCGGGAGCCCCTGCTGCTGATCGGCAGCTTTTGCTGGCGATGTTCAAAAAGTGTTGCAGGGCCCGTTCAAAGCTTTGACATGCACTTTACTGGCAGCCAGCTGCGAGCTCTGAGGATACGCGGCTAACGCAGCGATAAGTTGGGTTGGGGGGGTCTTGTCAATCTTCGCATGCAAGTACAGTCGAGTGGACTTCAAGCTTTGTTTGACGTGCACTTTCGTGGCAGCCAGCTGCACCGTTCTTAATTGGTCTGTTTCTGCGTGTCCCAGAAGGCGAGTTCTTTTGATGGAAAGGAATGTTTAGTGTGTATATCGAGGTTTGGAAAAATATTTTGCTTGTTTTTCTATTATGCGAAGTTTCGGGTATAGGGATGTTTTCAATCTCTGTGATATGTGGTACATATCACAGAGATTCTGCTGTGGTAGGAACACCCTATCTGCATTGTTCATAAGTGATATGACCGCAATGTTAATGTTTACGCTTGCAGGACTGTTTGCCTCCCCCCTCCTTTCTGTGATGGTGTTTTAGTGGGGCGGGGGTGGAAGCAAACAGTCCCCCTTTGGCATTGTTGGGGATGCTTGCACTTCAAGTAGCACACAGAGACAACTAGTGCTTGCATGTACACTACATGAAAATTGTATAGTTGTCCCATAGTACTTTGCTCTGTCATTCGACTACATACTATGCTTAACGTGCTGGTGGTTAATTTTACAGAGCGCAAAACCAGATTTTTTTTCTTTGTCCACAGTTCAACAAGGTTGTGCGGCTCCGCTTCTTGAAATTGAAGTCCATTTCAAAGAAGGCTGCCAAGAAAGCCCAGCCAGAGAAGAGTGAAAAGAAAACTGCTCCCAAAAAAAAGTGAATGCAGTAAATAAATTTGCTGATAGAAACGTTTGCAGTGGTGTTGCTTTGTTTGTAGGTTGTGTAGATCACGCTATGTGCTTCTTTTGCATAAGCTGATTGTGTCCCTCTTACCTTCGCCACCAAGGCTCTGCAGTGTATACAGTAGACTTGTGATAATTCATACTTTTGGTAATTCAAACATAATTCAATTTTTTGGTTGGCTTTCTATTCTTTATATATACTTAACATGGTTAATTCATACTTTTTTGTGTTTCCGTACCGGAAAATATCGGCTGGTTTCCCACCACTATCTAAAAATGTGGGTGCTTATATAATCCTAACAGTCTAAAAATAAAAAATAAGCACCTCAGGCCTTCAAAAAATAAGGCTTTGCTAGTAAACAAATGTAAATGACGTACATGCATGGTAAACCATGATGCTTCTCGACTGGAATAGAGAGCTTTGTGCTGACGGCACATATAGCAAAGAAGCAATTTGCAATTCACGAATACTTAAGGTCTGTTCAGCAGTAGATTGCCAATGAACTTGTGGACTTTACAAAACCTCTGCTTTTTGTTCACTGCATGTAGTCTAGGTTTAAAAACATTTTTAAATATGATGAAATCGATGCCTAATCATATGTGGGCACACCATGCCCTGAGTTGCATATCTGAGAATTGATAATTCAAACCAAATTCAGAAATTCCTTCGGGTTGGAATTAACGAGAGTCGACTGTATTAATGAAATGAGCTAATACAAGTGCATCACCTAGGTAAAGTAGGTACCAGATAAGATTTATGCAAAGTATTTCTGACGTGTGGGACCATTGGCCGCCCTATTTGTTATTTAATATAAATGTATGGCTGCCTCAATTAATTTTGTATCGAAACAAGTGGTTCATCATTAATGCTTATGTCATCTGAAGGTTTTTTTTATATTTTTAAGGCTATCCTGAAGGTTGATGTGGTCTGCCACTTTGTCAAAAACATTTCTGCTTTATTTCAATAACAAGTTCCAATGAGTCAATTGTTGATTTTGTGGGAAGGTTACTTAAAGAGTGCAAAAAATAGTAAAGGTGTTCAAGGGTTTTTTTTTTTTGTCTGCTGTTCGGAGCTTGTGTTCCAGAGCCCAATCTGCTTTTTTTTCTTTAACCATGCCTCAACATACGTTTCCTCCATTAACGGTACTTTCTGCCAATACCCTTGCTTGGTGGGAAAATGTACTTTGTTTCTTAGGAGGGCATGTGCACCCTGACTGGTAAGTGCATCTGTGATGTGATGCAAGTTCATGCTAGCTTTGACGAGATTTCCTCAGCGTTGACCTTATCTGCAGTGCTCGCACTCAAGGCGAAAAGTATTGTGTATTACGGAGAATCTACCGCACGTCAACATTTTTGTTGGGGCAGAAAATATCTCTACTGCTGTAGTAATTAGGAAAGGATGAATTGTGTGACCCTTGCGGAATTAATGAAAGCGTAGCCTCAATAGGCAGACTGAATTTTTGCCTTTTCTTTCTGTGACCAGGGGTTACTGGATGATCGTCCAGAATCTCAATCGGGGCTCCGATACTAATTCTGTGAGGTATACGATCTGCTCCCTAATTTCACCTGTGTGTGCAGGAATCCAAATAGTGTGATATATTGGTGCAGACTGTACAGGACCTTCATTGTAATCTCACACACTGCTTCACCCGTGTATGCTCGCCATGCTGGCTGCATGTTTAGGGTGATCATGGCAGGTTTTCTATTCAGCACTTTGTGGGGCTAATGCTTTTGCTGCAGACTGCCGTGATGAGTCAGCTCGTGCGCTTGCTGTGGTCTTATAGTGTTCTGATATTTACTGCTGCTGTGCATTCACCTTTGTCTGCTATATATGCGTCTATGTATATGTGTCCCCGTTGCGTCCAAACTAATTTTTTAACGCTCTGGCTGCGCATGACTGCTTGTGTAACATTTTGCTCTGATGTTTTTAATAAGGAATGGAAAATACCCAATGTGTTCATACCGTCTACTTCATGTGGCAGAAGTGTTTTGTTTGCAGTGCTGGCGTCTTGGGCTATACCCCAGCTCGCAGCAACGGCCCTGCTTTGTTCGCTTGAATTCTGACTTTCTCGCTGCGAGAGCATATAACTGACGTGCATTGTGTATTTTTCGATTGAATGTGTTTTGTATTCCCAGGTCTTTGAGTTTTTCAGTGCTATGTTGTGTGTATTAAAGCTGTATTTATTGGAGTTTTGATTTGTAATGGCAAGCTGTATGGTAACTATGTGACAGGTGATGAACACGTGCTCTAGCCTTGTTGTTTCCCCTAGCTCTTATGTGAACCTTTTTTTATTTATAGTAACCTTGAATATGATTTGTGCGCACGCTATACTTGTGGTTTTCCCGAGGTTCGGTCAAGGTGCGATCGGCTTCATAATTTTCTCCGATATACCGAGCTAAGATGCATTAAGTAATTCACCTATTTTACTGACCAGCAGTCTAAGTACACTTTGGTTGCGGCGTAACTATTTGTGGTTGTTGCTGCTTTCTCGAGTATAGGTTCAGAGACGTATATGAATTCAGACTTTTCTTGTCAGCATATCACATTATTGCTTATTCTGCATCTCTCGACTTCAGCTGAAGGAAAACCATAATCATTTATGTGCACAAATTGTAGTACCATCGACAGGAATCTCACATCTCGGGTCATTCTCCTCCTTAGGCACAAATTGTAATCTCCTGGCTCTGTGGAGCTTTAAAGTAGTGGCAAGAGAATCAAAAATGTGATCAAACCATAAAGTGTTCCTCTGTTTCTTGTCATTCCTGCCGTTTGGGGATTTAGTTTCAAATGAAGCAGAGTTCTTTAGTAAAAGCCACAAGGCGAGTGAACATGTTCATTCGTTTTGTGAACCTCTCAAGCGTTTTGGAAGTGTACTTCCAAAACATTTCAAGCAAAGTTACATAACACTCTGAAGTCTAGTCTGTTATCCTCATATAATGTAAATTCGGTTGTCAAATTGTCTACAGCTTTTTTTCTTGTTACATATTTTTTTTTAATTTAGAGGTCAAAACTCGTACGACACAAATTGGCGGCAAAGTTGAAGATACGGTACAGCCTCTAGAGGGCGCAACCGCTCACTGGCTGGCGCGCAAACATTTACGCGTCTGAGTCGGCGCTCTCAGGTGTTTCTGATTTAAAACAAGCTTCGTGGTAACGGTACAAAGACGCTGTGCTCGTCACGCAGGGTGCCGATAAATTGTAAATGAAGTAAAAAAAACTGATCTTCACAGTATACTGCCGGTTATCTTCATCTGAACAGCACATAAAAAAAAAATTAAGCGGGATATAATAGCGTGCACGGAACGAAGATGTAGGAGATTCGGGATTTCAGTCCCATTTTATTGACATTCTTTTCCACATAATGTGAGTATAAAGACATATCTATATATATTTGTAGTTACATAAAAAAACAATACAACCAGATGAGAGACACAAGAATAACTGTTTTTATGCAGATTTTGAGTGAACAGTGGAAAAAAAACGAAATGTATACGTAAATAAAATAAGCACTAAATAGTAATTCATTAAAGATAAGCATCGGCAGACAATAAATTGCAATTCATGCACACATGAAGAATAAGTATTGGACCTACACTGTGACAAACAAAATAGATGTACTTACTTTAGCATAATGAATACGGAAAAACATTAAGTAAACGCCAAGCAATAGCTGAATGCAAATTTAGATTTCTCAGTGCCCCTATTTGTAACAATACTTTGCAAAAACAAAAGCGAAATTCTAACAGGACCCCCCACGTGACGGCGGCTGTCCCAATCCCCCTCCACGTACGACGACCTAAGCTTCACATACTGGTCGATTGATCGATTTATATGTGGGGTTTAACGTCCCAAAACCATCATATAGTCATGAAAGACGCCGTAGTCGAGGGCTCTGGAAATTTCGACCACCTGCCATGGGGTTCCTTAAAAAAAAAGTGCACCTAAATTTGATCACATACTTGTCTTCAAAGAACTTTGTCGCTGCTATGTTCTGCGTACGCAGAAGAGCACAATTAAGCAGGTGCATTTCCTAAATTAACATTTGGCAAAGACATGAATTAACTCAGTTGAAAAAGAAAAAGTGCGGCCTGTTGTTTGTTGTGCTTTTTCCCTTGTTGCTTTATCCGTCCGGCAGTTACTATATATGACCATTCCAGCCTTTGCCAGCACAAACATCCACCTTGGCATGGCGATAGTTATAGCGCGAGAACAAAACGACGACACAGAGACAAGAAGGACACGAAAGACACGAGCGCTAACTTCCAACTGAGTTTATTGCGCAGAGCACGTAAATATATAGAGGAGACAGTAACCATGTGATAAAAACCATATGGCATAAAAGCAGAACGTGAGTAAAAGGAAAACAAAGACAAAAACCAAAGCACTGAAAAACGGTAAAGACAAATCTAAAAGAAAACGAAACAGAAAAGTAAAGATTATATAACTACTTGTGCGCACCGAAACCTTCGAGGAATCCGAGTTCCTTCTCGGACAGAGCCACGGAGGGCTTGCCAATGCAAGACACCTGTTCGTGTGCCATCTGCGTGGCCTCGACAATGACTCGGCTGCGCTCATCTCTGTGCTTGTACAGCGTCGCTGCGCGCAAGTAGTTGGGTGATTCCACGAGAGATCGACATGGGTCCAAAAGCTGATATTTTAGATTTCATTGAGTATTTTGTTTCGTGCACCTCTCACCAGGTAGCCCGAAAGTCAACTTCGTTTTATGATTAACGGCACAACTTACGAGAAAAAAAATAAACTTCACCAACACGGGGGCACCAATTTCGGCACCTGTCAATTTAGAAAATTGCAGATGCTATAAAGAGACAAATATGCAGATGCTATAAAGAGACAAATATGTTTGCTTCAAGAAAGACATTTTTTACCTGAAATGCATGTCTAATGAAGGATGAATTCATACGGTTTCAAGTTTGTAGATTTTAAGAAAAGAGCTTTTAAAAATGTCTAATTTTGCGACATTTTAAAATAAGTTACGCATTCCCCATTTTTTTCTCTGAAAGTAATGCAAGCAGCGTTTTCAAACTTGACGCGTTTTAAGGATATAATGTGTTCATTGGGTACATAAATTATTGCTGCCGTAGGGCAAATGTAAATTTTTATATATTGCCTCAACGTTCTCATATTGGCAAAAGTGTACTCCACTGAAATTTGAATAATAAAAAAAACCCCATCTTCAATTTTTCTAAAAATCTCGTATATAGACAACCGAAGGCCATCATACAGTAATATAAAAAAAACATGTTACATTATTTTGTTTTTAGCGACAATATTCGTGATACAGATCAGAGCTTTTCGAGAATGCGCTGATAAGTTGAGAAATCTAGAAAACGGAACGGAAAAGCGGCAATAAGCTTCAAACGTGTGTAAACGTGACCGCATTTGGTGAAGAAAGGCTGTTTTAGCAGATTGGAGTAACTTTTTTGAACACGATATTGTCACGAGGTTGTAACACACGCAGCACTTGAGAGGAAGCACGCAGGAGTCGGGGCGGTGTCAGGCGAACTGTTTATTGGGCGAACTTGTGCCCAGCAAAACAAGGCCAAACAGCAACAGCGGCGTGAACAGTCGTCGGCCGACGGAAAAAAAGACTCCCCAGTGGCGCACTGCGCCGGCTTTTATACACGCGTCGTAACGCGTTCCAGAGTGGCATACAAGATAAACGCGGCCTGCGTTGCGCTTAACAGATACACGTGTCATAACGCGTTCCAGAGTGGCATACAAGATAAACGCGGCCTGCGTTGCGCTTAACAGATACACGCGTCATAACGCGTTCCAGAGTGGCATACAAGATGAACGCGGCCTGCGTTGCGCTTAACAGAAAGTGATAGCGGCTTTCTTTGTAAACCAAAAGAACCGCACGTGTCACTACCCCCTCTGAAAAAGCATCGTCCCGATGCTAAAGACAGAACATAACAGAGAGTACATGCAATAAATTACATTAACAATGCGTCACAGCTAATCAGCGCGCGTAATAAGGTTTAAGTCGCACCACGTGTACGACTTCGGGTCGTGCACGGCGTCGTTGGGATGACGTTAAGCCATCGGGCACGACCTCATAGTCCAGTTCACCACGACGTCGGACTACCTTGTAGGGTCCAAAGTAGCGTCGCAGGAGCTTCTCAGACAATCCCCGTCGTCGTATCGGCGTCCAGACCCAGACAAGGTCGCCGGGTTGGTATTCGGTGTGGTGTCGTCGAAGGTTGTAGTGGCGCCTGTCGACCGTCTGTTGGCTCTTGATTCGCAGGCGGGCTAGCTGTCGAGCTTCTTCAGCGCGATCCAGGTAGCTGGCGACGTCGAGGTCTTCTTCGTCGGTGCCGACCGGTAGCATGGCGTCAAGCGTCGTTGTTGGGCTCCGTCCGTAGACGAGCTTGTATGGAGCAAACTGCGTCGTTTCCTGCACGGCCGTGTTGTACGCGAAGGTTACATACGGGAGTATGGCGTCCCACGTCTTGTGTTCGACGTCCACGTACATGGCCAGCATGTCGGCGATGGTCTTATTTAGACGCTCGGTGAGGCCATTCGTCTGTGGGTGGTACGCGGTGGTTCGGCGGTGGCTTGTCTGACTGTACCTCAAGATCGCCTGCGTTAGGTCAGCCGTAAAGGCCGTACCTCTGTCGGTGATGAGGACCTCGGGGGCTCCGTGGCGGAGGACGATGTTCTCAATGAAGAACTTGGCGACCTCGGCGGCAGTGCCCTTGAGCAAGGCCCTTGTTTCGGCATAGCGGGTGAGGTAGTCAGTGGCTACGACAATCCATTTGTTGCCAGAAGTTGACGTCGGGAAGGGCCCCAGTAAGTCCATGCCGATTTGTTGGAATGGCCGTCGAGGTGGTTCGATGGGTTGCAGAAGTCCGGCTGGCCTAGTTGTCGGCGTCTTGCGTCGCTGACAGTCTCTGCATGTCTTTACGTAGTGGGCGACGTCGGCAGTGAGGCGAGGCCAATAGTACTTCTCTTGTATTCGTGGCAGTGTGCGGGAAACACCAAGATGTCCGGCTGTCGGGTCGTCGTGTAATGCTTCCAGAACCTCTGGACGTAACGCTGAAGGCACCACGAGGAGGTGGTCGGCGCGGAGCGGCGAGAAGTTCTTCTTCAGGAGGGCGTTGTTTCGCAGGAAAAACGAAGCCAGTCCTCGGCGGAATACTTTCGGCACGTCGGCGGTCTTGCCTTGCAGGTAGTCCATGAGGATCTTGAGCTCTGGGTCAGCTCGTTGGCGTTCCGCGAAGTCGTCGGTACTTATGGGTCCCAGGAAAGAGTCGTCGTCCTGGTCATCCTGGGGCGGCGGATCGACAGGGGCGCGAGACAAGCAGTCGGCGTCGGAGTGCTTTCGTCCGCTCTTGTAGACGACGGTGATGTCAAATTCTTGTAGTCTGAGACTCCACCGTGCGAGGCGCCCTGATGGATCCTTCAAGTTAGCTAGCCAACACAAGGCGTGGTGGTCACTCACGACTTTGAAAGGCCTGCCGTACAGGTAGGGGCGGAACTTTGATGTAGCCCAGATGATGGCAAGGCATTCCTTTTCTGTCGTGGAATAATTGGCTTCTGCCTTCGAAAGTGACCGGCTAGCGTAACTGATGACCCTTTCAAGTCCGTCGGTCTTCTGCACGATCACGGCGCCGAGCCCTGTGCTGCTTGCGTCCGTGTGAATTTCGGTGTCAGCTTCTTCGTCGAAGTGCGCCAGTATTGGCGGCGTTTGCAGGCGTCACTTTAATTCTTGAAATGCCTCGACTTGCAGCGTTTCCCATTTGAAGTCGACGTCGGCCTTCGTGAGGTACGTCAGTGGCTCGGCGATCCGCGAAAAGTTCTTCACGAAGCGTCTGTAATAAGCGCAGAGGCCAAGAAATCGGTGTACTGCTTTCTTGTCGGTGGGTGCAGGGAAGTCGGCGATCGCAGCTGTTTTCTGTGGATCAGGGAGCACTCCCGACTTGCTGATAACGTGGCCAAGGAACAATAGTTCCTCGTAGGCGAAGCGGCACTTTTCTGGCTTCAGGGTAAGTCCCGAGGCTTTGATTACCCGAAGAACAGCTTCAAGGCGCCGGAGGTGCTCGTCGAAGTTGGAAGAAAATACGACTACGTCGTCCAAGTAGACGAGGCAAGTCTGCCACTTCAAGCCTGCGAGTACTGTGTCCATAACCCGTTGGAACGTCGCAGACGCCGAGCAAAGACCAAAGGGCATGACCTTAAACTCGAATAGGCCGTCTGGTGTTATGAAGGCATGTCTTCTCTCGGTCTCTCTCGTCTACTTCGATTTGCCAGTAGCCGGTTTTGAGATCCATCGACGAAAAATACTTGGCGTTGTAGAGTCTGTCCAGAGCATCGTCTATCCGTGGGAGGGGATACACGTCTTTCTTCGTGATCTTGTTCAGGCGACGATAGTCGACGCAAAAACGTAGGGTTCCGTCCTTCTTCTTCACCAACACCACGGGTGATGCCCACGGACTCGTAGACGGCTGAATGATGTCGTCACGCAGCATTTCGTCGACTTGTTGCTTGATGGCCTCGCGTTCCCGTGCAGAAACTCGGTAGGGGCTCTGACGGAGCGGACGGGCATATTCGTCGGTTACGATGCGATGTTTCGCGAGAGGGGTCTGACGAAGCCTCGATGACGACGAGAAGCAGTCCTTGTATTGGTGGAGTAAGGCTTTGAGCTCCTTTTGTTGCTGCCTGGAAAGGCTTTGATTGACGTCGAAGGCGGGCGCGGACACTGCTGTCGACGTTGCGGCTCCCTGAGAATCGGTGAGGGCGAAGGCATTGCTCGCTTCCACAAATTCGCTTAGATGTGCTACCGTCGTGCCCCTATTCAAGTGCCTATATTCGTTGCTGAAGTTCGTCACCATTACCTTGGCTTCGCCGTTATGAAGCTTGGCTATGCCTCTTGCGACGCACATCCGACGGTCTAGGAGCAGGTGCTGGTCGCCTTCGATGACACCTTGTAAGTTGGTAGACGCTTTGGTGCCGACGGAAATAATGACGCTCGACAGTGGCGGGATGGTTACCTGCTCTTCTGTCACATTCAAGGCGTTGTGAGCGACGTTGCAGTCTGACGCCGTTGCATTATCCGTGGACAGCGTGATTGACCCGGATCTTAGGTCGATGACTGCGCCTTGCTGGTCCAGGAAATCCATGCCTAAAATGACGTCTCGCGAGCATTGCTGCAGGACCACAAAATTCACCGAATACGTCTGGCTGTGAATCGTGACTCTTGCCGTGCAGGTTCCAGTCGGTGTTATAAGGTGGCCCCCTGCTGTTCGGATATCCGGTCCTTCCCACGCAGTCTTTACCTTCTTGAGCTTAGCGGCGAAGAGACCACTGATGACAGAGTAGTCGGCGCCGGTATCTACTAGGGCGGTGACGCTGTGGCCGTCGATGATCACGTCGAGGTCGGTGGTTCGTCGTCTGGCGTTCCGGTTAGGTCGGGGCGTCGGATCACGGCTGCGTCGGCTTGGTCCGGTGCTGCTATGTCGCGTCGGCGGCGAGGCTTTGTCGTAAAGACTCTGCTCAGGCGGCGTACTGCGACTACGTCGGGAAAGTTCATGCGTCGTGGTCGTCGTCATCGGCAGCGGCGGCGGCGGCGGAGGAGGATCTTCGGCATTGCGTCGTGCAGCAACCGCACCTCCATCGGTTGCTGCCTTTAGTTTCCCGGGTAGGGGCTTGGGGATCGGCCCCGGTTAGGGCCGGTGTACTGGCGGCGATCCGGGGAGACGTAGCGGCCAGGCGAAGGTGAACGGGATGGTCGTCGTTGTTGCCACTGCGATCCGGCGATGTAGTCGGCGATGTCGCGAGGTCGCTCACCTGGGCGCGGACGCGGCGCGTTCACGTCGAAGCCACGCAGTCCCATCTCACGGTACTGGCAGTAGCGGTAGGTGTGCCCGGCTTCGCCGCAGTGGTAGCATAGTGGGCGGTGGTTCGGGGTGCGCCAAACGTCAGTTTTCCTCGGCGAGCGCTGGATTACTGGCGAGCGGGAATGCGTCGGGGGTGGCGGCGGTGGCTGGCGACGAAACTGCGGAGACGTTGGGTCCTGGTGTTGGCGAGGAGCGGCGACAGGTCGTCGTGCAGTAGCGGCGTAGGTCATCGCCTCCGGTTGGGGCTGTGGCCGTTCAGGAACGCTCAGTGAGCGCTGTAGTTCCTCGCGGACTACGTCTTCGAGAGAGGCGATTTGGGGCTGAGACGATGGCAACATGCGGTGCAGTTCTTCACGAACAATAGCGCGTATGGTCTCGCGCAGGTCGTCGGGGCAGGGTCCTCGGACTTCTGCGACGTCTGGTGACATGCGCCGATCGTATTGGCGGGTCCGCATTTCAAGAGTCTTCTCGATGGTGGTAGCCTCGATCAGAGAGGAACTCTTGTACCGTCTTTGGCGGGTTTCTGATCAGTCCGGCGAAGAGCTCCTGCTTCACTCCTCGCATAAGCAGGCGAACCTTCTTGTCCTCAGACATGTCGGCGTCGGCGTGGCGGAAAAGTCGCGTCATCTCCTCCGTGAAGATCGTTACGTTTTCGTTGGGGAGCTGCACCCGAGTTTCAAGCAGTGATGTGGCTCTTTCCTTCCGCACGACGCTTGCAAAGGTGCGCAGGAAAGCAACGCGGAAGTCGTCCCAGGTTCGAAGCGTTGACTCGCGGTTCTCGAACCAAGTCCTTGCGGCGTCTTCCAGGTAAAAATACACATGACGCAGCTTGTCGTCCGGGTCCCACTTATTGAGGGCTGCGACGCGGTCGTAAATGTCAAGCCAGTTTTCCGGGTCTTCGTAGGTCGATCCGCGGAAGGTAGGTGGCTCTTTGGGCTGGTTGACGACCACGGTTGCCGAAGACCTTGCTTCCGTCATCGTGGATGCCGGCTTCGTAGCAGCCTTTGTTTTCTTGTCCTTGTCGGGGAGCGGCAGGTATTCGGGCGGTAGTCCTTGTTGTCTTCGGCTCACTCGAACGACCGGGTCGGCGTCGTCCTCTTGGCGGCTTGGGCTTGGCTCACGGCTGGACGGGGGCGTACGGTACATGGACCGAGAAGCACCTCCACCAGATGTCACGAGGTTGTAACACACGCAGCACTTGAGAGGAAGCACGCAGGAGTCAAGGCGGTGTCAGGCGAACTGTTTATTGGGCGAACTTGTGCCCAGCAAAACAAGGCCAAACAGCAACAGCGGCGTGAACAGTCGTCGGCCGACGAAAAAAAAGACTCCCCAGTGGCGCACTGCGCCGGCTTTTATACACGCGTCGTAACGCGTTCCAGAGTGGCATACAAGATAAACGCGGCCTGCGTTGCGCTTAACAGATACACGCGTCATAACGCGTTCCAGATCTGGCATACAAGATGAACGCGGCCTGCGTTGCGCTTAACAGAAAGTGATAGCGGCTTTCTTTGTAAACCAAAAGAACCGCACGTGTCAATATTCTACAGTATCTGAATTCACTCTTATACGTAGAGGACTGAGACTTCTAATATGTAGTGCCTCTCCATTACTGACACACAGATGGAGCTGCTGTGACGGCCATGTGTTTGCAACACGTGTGTTAATTGTAACACATGTGTGTTAATTCATTGCATTTATGCACTCAGAACTGCTTTCATGACGCGAGCACGTGCATTGCTGTTACATGCAGCATTCAGTATTTCTTTGGTCGAGCTACACGATAGGACATGGCACAGCGCTTATAAAGCGCTGCGCAGTGCGCCATGTCCACTTATACTCTATGAATGGGTCTTGGCGCTGTCAGCCACAATGATTCGTCACATCCATTTGCCGGTACGCAAAGTTTTAACACAGTGAAAGTGCATGCAGGAAATATATATATATATTCGATTCCTGCTCACAGTTGGTAATTTTTTCATCCACTTTTCTTTCTTCTTATTTACATTCCATTGATTTTAATAACTTCCCCTGTACATTCCTTGGCATTACTGTCTGTTATATCTCATTAATATTGTGTTAAAACACGGAAAAACGAGCCCTTAGGTATACACTTCTTTCCCATATATATATATATATATATATATATATATATATATATATATATATATATATATATATATATATATATATATATATATATATATATATATATATATATATATATATATATATATATATATATATAAACCTGATGGCAGCATCCGCATCCACACGTGCGCGCGCGTGCGTGCACACGCACGTTTTAATGCCAGGTATCCCTAGCTGCCTGTGGCACGCGCACGCTATCGCGTTTCTTTGTACTCACTGCCGCACCTGTGGAGAATACAAAAGAACGCAAGGGCTCACGTACGCAAGCCGCTTGGAGCCGCCGCACTAAAACTCTGTATTGATAGCCTGTTTCGTTCTTGCAAGGGTTGTGTGCCGCAAGAAAAACATAAAGGTGCAAACGTCCTCCGGCTAGCTCTTACCTCAAATTTTCACTGACACCCAACGCTGCTTTTTTTAATACCGACGACGCACCGATACTAGAATTTGTTCTGAAAAATTACCAAGGAAGCACCGGACGACCCAGCCCAGCTGCACAGCCATTCCCGTTTTAGGAGTTTTTGAACACTCTTTAGGAACCAAATATAATGCATCCTGTCTATTGTCGGTGGAGCTATCGGTATGTGTACGTTGCGTTCTCACAAGCCCGCGTTACTTTTGCAAAAACGTGTTCGCATGCACGCGCTGCAAGCAAGGGTGCAAGTCGAGCAGACGAAACTTCGGCGGCCGAAGCCCGGCAGCAGCTCGCGCTTTGCCTTCCCATACTGCCTTGCGCCCGCCTTTGGCGTGTGCGCAGAAAGTATACCGGCAAAAGCTCTCATTTCAAAACTTTGCTGCCTAGCACTGGGCCCTCGTTGTTTAGTGGTGGTCAGTTGTGCGGTTGACTGTGCGGACCATTCTAACCGTTGACAGCCGGCGTATTCTGCTACCGTATCGTGTTGGAGATTGCATGTGATCTTCCAGTTGTGCCTGTCAATTCTGTTGCACTTTTTGCGTTGTAGTTTGTTCGCATTTATTTCTCCGTTTAAGTGTGCTTGAAGTGTTCGTGTGCGGCTGCTGAAAAGCCAATCCTAACATGACCCGTGCACTCGTTGCCGGAGACTCAATGTTGAAGGACCTCGCAGGGTCTTTCACATTGAGCTCCAGGACACATGTCGAGGTTCGCTCATTCAGCGATGCGCGGATCGAGAAATTGTTCTCTTTAATTGCTCATTCTCTGGCAGATGGGCACGTGGTCGTTCTCCACGTTGGCACTAACAATGTCGGTGAAGAACCCCTCGTGCTGATTGCCAGGTTCTGATCATTGATCTCCAGAATTCTTGATGTCAATCCGTGTGGTAGTCTCTGCAGTTCTGCCGAGACAAGCGAGTTTGCGCATATGTCAGTGGGCGCTGTCTGTCGGAGAATTGGAGGCGTTCAACACGGATGCCGGGGAGACGAATGCCATTTTGCAGGCGCTGTGCCACAAGAACGGCTATGGTTTCGTGGACAGTACACGCGAGCTGATGGGGATGCTGAAGGCTGACAGCGTGTACCCGACGAAACGTGGTAGCCAGGTAAGCAATTAAGGATGTTACGTAGGGGCTAGCTGCCTAGTCGGTAACAGCTGTGGACGATCAAAGTTACGGGTTAGCTACGAGTCAACAACACATATTGCAATTGTTGCATTTAGAAGGGACGAATTAAATCCTCCAAGAAAACACAGGCGTGATTGCAGCGCTACAGTGCATGTGCTTCATTGCAAGTACCCGCGGCAGATAAAATTAGGCGAAATTAGGCGTGTGTAGCTGTGATAGCCATCCTACGTATAATTCCCGCGCAGTGTGGTACCGCGCAGCGAAAGCCACGTAAACATGGACGCTGTAAAATTTAGTTAGCGGCATTCCGCTACGGCCTTTTTCATTTTTTTTCCCGAGTTAATTATGTTGGCACTGCAGGTCCACGGATGACCTTTGAACATAAGTTGCATGCTTAGATCGTCGGAATCGAGCGACTGCCTGTTGATCATGTTTTGCACATGTAGAGCCTTCCGAAATGATTTGATAGAGTGAGGAGGAGGAAGAAACTTTATTCAGAAAAAAAATAATTGAAATGCAGGCAGTTTGGTCGGGCCCTCAGTCCAGGGCTCCGCTGGCACGAGCGGCTCGCTGGACCTGGTCAAGCAAAGCTATTTGGCTCTGCTTGTCCTCGTCCGCAAGCCATGCCTCCCACTGCCTGTGAAACATGTGTGGTTGCTTCGTGATGTGTGGGCTGTCGATGTGTGTGGGCCTCTGGGTGCACTCCCATGTTATGTGGCTGAGTGTTGGTACTTGTGAACACCACGGACAGGTGTCTTTATATCTTGCGGGATATATTCTACTTAGATGGTACAAATTGGGAAAGCTATTGGTTTGTATGCGTCTCCAATCCCTGCTTTGCTGGCTATCCAAGTCTTTATGTGGAAGCCCATATTCCTTTCGTTGCTTCCTTTGTTGGAGGAGGATGTCACGCGAATTGGAAAGAGGTTCAACGTCGTGGCCTGCCGTCGCTCGGTTGGTGATGCCTCGAGCTATACGGTCTGCCACGACGTTCCCCTCCAAACCTTCGTGAGCAGGACACCATATAATGTGATGGTCTCCTGTTATGGGTTTATTTAAAAATTTATACGCTATTTTAGGTAGCGTTCCTCGGAGAAACATTCGGCATGCCGCCTGTGAATCGGAGAGCACAACCACTGATTCTCCCCTGATTTCTGCGTTGGATATGGCTATGGCTATTGCTGCCGCCTCTGCCACTCGTGTGAAACAAGTTTTAACCGACGCCATTGTGGTGTGATTTTGTGCTACAATTTCCACTACATGTGACCCTCTGCTCGCTTTACTTACGTCTGTAAAGACGGCTTCTGAGCTATTCTGAAATGCTTTGCGTAAGGAGTCTGCTCTCGCTTTCCTCCTTCCTGCGTGATACGTCGGATGCATATTTCTGGGAATAGGCGCCACAGTTAAATGTGTGCGTTTTTCCGCATCTATTAGCACCGTTTCCTCGTCACAATATAGCGGTCGCAATGTATATCCCATCTTTTCCAGAATTCTTCTCCCATGATAGCTTGAATTGAGCCTTTCCTTTTGAGATAAAAGCACCGCATTCGCATACTCCTCAAAGGTATTGTATATGCCCAATTTCTCTACCCTCTCGGTTTTGGCATTTTCCGGAATCCCCAATGCTGCTTTGAATGCTTTCCTTCTCATTGTGTTTATTTGCTTTGTCTCCTGGTTTGTCATTGTCTGGTACGGCAGCGCGTACGTAACTCGACTGATCACAAATGCGTGAACGAGTCACGAGTGCAATGGTTTCTTTCTCCTCTAGTCCCATTTCGCTATTTGCTATCCGCCTGATCATCCGGGCCACATTCGCCGTGGTTCCCCGTAGCCTTTGTAGTGTGTGTGACGTTCCCGAATTTCCTTGTATCCACATGCCAAGCACGCGTATTACATCTGCCTCCCTGATTTGTCTCCCATCTAGCAGTACTGCTACCGGTATTAAGTCCTTTTTCTTTGCGTATCTTGCCCTAATTCTAACCATTTCAGTTTTTTCCGGCGAGCATTGCATTCCTGCAGCTGTCACGAAAGCTTGTATTTTATCTACTGCCTCCTGGAGGGCGTTTTCTTTGTCCGCATAAGAGCCACCCTTTGTCCATAAGGTGACATCGTCTGCGTAAAGAGCTGCTCCTAGACCTTTTATATTTTCCAGCTCACATGCGAGCTTTCTCAGGCTGATATTAAATAGTATCGGGGATAGCATGGCTCCCTGGGAGGTGCCTCTATTTGGGTAGTCGAAGGTTTCAGATGTAACCGAGCCTAAAGAAATGGTAGCTTTCCTGCTTGTCAGAAATGACCGGACATACTCATATATTCGTTGGCCGCAGTTAATCGATTCGAGGCCTTCCATTATCACCTTGTGTGATATTGTATCGAATGCTTTCTTGATATCTAGTGCTAGTACGAATTCGTCGCTTGAACCTCTGTTTGGGTTCATGACGTCATTTTGCAACAGCAGGAAAACATCCTGGGCCGATACATGTGGTCGGAAACCGAACATATTCACCGGTAGCAGACCCTCTCTCTCTACATAGTCTGCCAATCTAGTCAATATTGTTTTTTCAAAAAGCTTACCCAAGCATGAGGTAAGGGAGATTGGTCGGAGGTTCTTAATATCTCTTGGTTTCCCTGGTTTTGGTAGTAACATGATGTTTGAGTCCTTCCATTCTACTGGAAGGTTTCCTCCATCTACCCATACCTTTTCATTAAAGAAATCCGTGATTCGTCGAAGGGCCGCATCACTCAAATTTCTAAGCATACAGTTTGTTATTTTGTCTCGTCCTGGGGCGGTATTCTTTTTGAAAGACTGGGCCGCCGCATAAACCTCTTCAAATGTTATGGGAGCGTCTAACTCTGGTTGTTCTTTTCCTGCATATTTGCCATGTACCACTTCACATGCGTCTTGTCCGACATATAATTTCTTGACTTCGTAGATAAGTGCGTCATCGTTACCTTTAAATTAATTCTCCAGAATTCTTAAAGCCCTGTTCGTCATTGTTTTTGTTGCCCTGGATCGATCATACTCCTCAGGATGTGCCAGGTCTTTTTGGTTCCTAACGTCCCTCTAAGTGAGTTACTAAATTGCCTCCAGTTACTGTTATTTAGTTGACGTGCGTAGTCATTGGCTTCCTGTGACAACTGAGCTATCCTTATCTTCAATTTGCGATTAAGCTTTTGCTTCCGCCATCGCTTTGTGAGGCTTCTCCGCGCGTTCCACAAATGTAGCAGGTGCTTGTCGACTGCTGGGATTTCCACGCTTGTTTCTATTTCCTTTGTCACTTTCCTGTGTGCCTCCTTTATCTGTGTCACCCAGTTACCTAGATCTATTATTTCCCCTTGGTCTCCTACGTTCTCCCTAAATTTGTTCCAATCAGATATTGTCGCTTTCCCCATTCTTCTTGTCGTGGCGGCATTAATAGTTATTCCGAGAATGTAGTGGTCGCTTCCCAAGTTTTCTTCGAGGTGCGCCCATGAGACGTTTCCTTCAGAATTTGTAAACGTTAAGTCCGGTGACGTGTCTTTTGTTAAGCTATTCCCGACCAGTGTCGGTAGGCCTGGTTGTGTAAGTTGGCAGAGATCATACCGTTCAACAAGGTCTACAAGGAGTTAGCCCTTAGGGCTGTCCTGCTTATATCCCCAATTTCTGTGTGGCGCATTAAAATCCCCCATGATAACTAACCTGTCTTTCTCTTTCAATAAACCCATCGCATGTGCTATAATGTTCTCAAAGTCGGCTCGTCTCTCCTTAGGTGGGCTATATATATTGACCCCCACTGTTTTTGGTCCTCCACGTTTTTTGGGCCACACTGTTATTATCTGGTGTTGCACTGCCTCATTGCTCACGTAGCTGACACTCAATGCTATATCTTTTTTGGTAAATGTCGCCACTTGTGGGTACTTTGGGTTAATATGTCTTATGTACCCTCTCAGATTTATCTGAAATTCGCCTACTTCCTGAAGGCAGATTATATCAGGAGGGATTGGAGATGCTCCAATAAATTGTTTGAAATTTTCAAGTTTTGTTCTCAATGAGCAGCAGTTCCACTGCCATATTTCCGTTTGCTCGGTCTTTTTATTGTTACGGCGTCTAGCCACCCTATCGGAAAAAAAACGAATGGTGGGCATGGTGGAAACCACCACCCACCATTATAGTGGATTAGTGTAGTGGGTGAATGGTGGGAAACGCCCACCATGGCGCATGGTGGGTATGGTGGGTGCTGCAGTGCCGGCAAAACTTGAGCGCGAAATGACGTCATAATCACCGTGACGAGCTGCCATAAAAAATAAAAAAGAATTCAATGAAAACAGTTTAAAAAACACCCGTCCCGTAAAAAAAAAAACAAGGCGTCACGGAGGATCGAACGTGCAACCTGCGGATTCCCACTCGAAGATGCTAACCACTGCGCCACACCAACATGACATTGTATGGGTGTTAAATACTTAGTTGGCATACAAACTTACGGTTCAACTTGAGTTATGTTTGTCGTGTACACAACATAGACAAGATCTACACCTGCTACTAAAAATTTCACATGTATTAAACACAAGCAACTGCGGCCTGTAACGATTACCACTATGTTAACGGCACTAGTGCTATTTTTTTTCACAATTCACAACTTCAAGAAAAAAACCAAGTGGACTGGGGAGCAGCAACAGTTTACCGGCGGGGTCTGCCAAGTTTTATATCCGTTTCGCGCTCGTTCTAAAGGGTGACATCTGCTCACGCTTTATGACGCCTCTAGGCTCATTCCATAGATACGCCCGCCTAATTTATTTAATTGAGTATTGCGATGCTTTTCGCGCAATGTAGAGGGCGGTCGCGCCAGCGCAATGCTGTAGCTTTTTCGCTAGAGCAACTTCATAACGGCTTGGCCAAAACGAATGCAGTGTGCCGGAAACATTACGCTTCATGTTGGTTCACCAAGCATACGAATTTCCACGTCTGAGTTCTCGTACAAAAGCTAGAGAAGTGCCGGCGAGTGCGACCGGCGGCTGTCGGTGAGAAGACACTTAAGTACGTTCTCTGGGAGTGCTTTAATTGCGTCTCATCGATGTTTGTTGCTTCTTGAGCGGACACCATACACAATGAAAAATGCTTCATTTAGGTTCATTGATGCCACGGCTGCGCTGTATTGTCATACCTAATCGTCGAAATCGTGTATTCTGAAACCCGGAAGCGCGGATAACACAATTGTACGGGCTCGGTCGGTAGGCCTAACTTTGATGGAAATCATGGTGGTAGAACATGTGTACTGATCCCAGATTGGTACACTATATAGATTGCCCGCCATTATAAGCCCACCCATTATCTGCTTACTGCTTCCCAGCATTATCGCGATGGTGGGCAGAGCTTCTCAGCTTGGTACACCATGTGGCCCCACCATAACAAGCAGCACCCATCATCTGCTTAGTGCTTCCCAGCATTATCGCAATAGTGGGAAGAGTTTCTCAACTTGGTACACCATGTAGCCCACCATAATAAGCACCACCCACCATATGCTTAGGGCTACCCAGCATTATCGCAATGGTGGGCAGAGATTCCCATTATTGCCCACTATCTAGCCTCTGCTTTCCACCATCATTTCCACTTTACCCATCATCTGTACACCATACCACCCAGTATGTCCCGGCATAACCACCATATTTTCCACTACGTCCCACCATAGCCATCATAATTCCCACCATGCCCACTATTATTTACACCATGCCCACTATTATTTCCACTACGCCCACCATGTTTTCCAGTATCCACCATGGCAATTTTTCCGATAGGGTGCATGATTGGTATTCTCGGAATCTGTTATTCCACTTTCTTTAGGTTGTCTGGTGGGGCACCCGGGCTCTGACAAGATCTCTTGCGAGGATTCTGTGCCTTACTCAAGTCGCTTATGGTGCGTTCCATCTGGCCTAGTTTGGCAAAAACAAGTTGAATTTGTTGAACTAGGAACGCTATCGGCGGTGTTTGTGGTGGTTGCGTTTCCACGGGCTGCGCAACGGGCTGCGAGACAGCAGGTGTGCTCGCCGGGCTTTGTGTGTTGCTCGACTGGTTTAGTAGTGACTCCAGGCGCGCCATTCGAGACTTAACCTCCTGTAGTTCTGTTCTAAGTTGTCTGTTTTCAGCTACTACCCGCTTGTATTCTGGGTGTTCTGTGATCGTTGGTGTAACGGGTTTATGTTTGGTAGTGGGAGATACGGCTTGCGCATAGCTTACTGCGTCCGCCTGTGGGTTGCTATGTGCAGGACACGCCCCCGGTGGCTTGCTTCTCGGAAGGGCTTGCGCGTTCGGATTGTCCTGGGAGATTGCTCTCGGCGTCGAAGTCGACTTTGGATGCCGCTGTCCTGGTTGTCCTGTCTCCACAGCACGGTTTTTCGATGGCGTGCGGGTTCTGGAACGGCTCTTTCGGGTCCCGCCTCGTCCGTACTCCCATTCTGATTCCTCTTCCTCCGACTGAAACCAGCGAGGGGCTGGCTTGTGTGGTTTTTTGGGTGGTTTCGCTGCTTGCTTGCGAATAGGCTTGAGGCGTTTCAGACAACTGCGGTCTCCAGTGATACGGTTTCCCGTGCAAATTGCGCATGTCGGAGTGCAATTATGGTTTACTTCGGGGTTGCGCATTCCACAGGTATGGCACACGGGTGAGTCTGGCTGCGGACACACGTCGGTGCGGTGGCCAACCTCCCCACATGCACGCTCGGCAGAATTGGACGGTGTTACGAAAAGGAATACACTCCTTCTCACCTCCTCTGTAGTAACATATCTTGGTAGAATGTCTCCGAAGAAAGTCAAGACGGCACTCTGAGAGTCTCCCAACATCCGAGCGTCGACCAGCGTCACGCTCTGGGTGCGAAAACGGATGCTCGCTTTGATGGTCTCAGACGGGGTGTGCGGCTCTATACCGTGAATAACACCTTTTTTGGTTCCTTCACCTGCCGTAACGTAGACGTTGACCGGGTGTGGTCTTCCGTTGATATTCAAAGACGTGACGCCTCTCATCGCCATCGCGACGGTCGTGTCTGGAGTCGACGCTAGCGCAATGTTGGACCCCGGTCGGATGCGGAGAATAAACTGATCCCACCTGACTTTTCCTTGGCAAGCCTCCACTATAGCGTCGGAGATCGCTTGGGTGGTCACATTCTTCAGAGGCAGTCCCTGGTGAGGTCGGAAGACTACTTTCAGATCGTCCTTGGGTAGTGCTGGGGGCCTCCGTCTTGTAGGTCGACCCCGGCGCTTGGCTGGTTGTCCGTCGTAGGTCTGCTGCCTGCGGAGAAGTCCCCTCCTTGTTGAAATTTCCGCTCTTCGCCTGTTTATTCTTCGCTCTGAGCGATTGGGATATTTGCCATCCCTCCTCTGTGCGGTCGGTCTCCGTTGGGGCGGAAAAATCTGCGTCGGCGTGCGTGGACGCCGCGTTGCAGTTCCCAGGCAGTGCTCCTTCATCCCGGTTTTGCGCGGCAAAGTCCATGACTTCTTCACCCAAACCTGGTTCGGATTGTCGTACGGACGCTGTTTGCGACTCCCCAGTCGAGTCCATAGCCGTCAGCAACCGCGGCAACGCCGTGGTTGTCGTCTTCGGGCGAGCGTCTCCCGGCGTCGTCGCCGCCGCTCCTCTACTGGACGCTAGAGGCAGCGAAGGCTCCACATGGGCGAACGTAGAAGTGGCCGTAAAAACAAGAAAAATGGTCCGATTTCAGTGAAACTGAAGTCCACCGATACCGGAGCATCTCCCCTACATGCCTGTGGCAATTTCTGGACGATTCAAGGGGTTGAACCATACAGAAAAGACAAGAACATACGGAGCTCGATGTGCACGCGTCTGCACTCATCGGCATCCCAGCAGCGTCTTTGATAGAGTGAAATGCCGCATGCAGTGGGACTATTTGCGACTTCGGCAACCAATGATATAAGCGGGTTTTACTGTGTGTTCATTACCACAGTATATTTGAGAGGCACCAACGGGTAAGCTCACTTGTGCACAGCCCTTATGCAACAGCAGCTCCATTATTTAGAAGTGCGGAATAAGTAAAGCTGACAAGAACTACTGAGGAGGCCAGTGAGGTTACTCCCTTATGTGCATTATCTCTGCCATGATGTTGACAAGGCATCTGGTGTAAATGTGAATTCCCTATTGTGCATCACAGGAAAGATTAATACTACTGTTACTGTTATTGTATAAACACAGATCATATTTCATCAAATCCATTTTAGACCATTCTTTTCTCTTAATTGAAATACTGAACATTAGATGTCTGATATGCCTTACTTGTTTCCAAAAACAGGGCAGTAAGTAGTGCTGATATATAAAGTAAAAATTCTCCAAGGTCATCTATGTAATTGAATCATTATACATCGAACGTCCCAGCCAATTTGGCGACCATCTTAAATGTATTTGAAAAAAAAAAAATCTTGCTGGAGCACTGTGGTTAAAACAGTGAGCTGGTACACTTTTTCTGAGGAAAAATTTTTTTGGTTCATGTGGCTGCCTTCTGAGTTACCTGAAAATGTCATTTGGGTGTTGTTTGTGGAAATTTTTTTTAAAAGTACCGCACCTTCTTTCTATACCAAATTGGTCTACATGTTAAGTAAAGGTGCTTGTGCCGGTGTTTGAAGCTCAGTAATAGTGCAATTTCACTAACGCATACGCCTCCAAGAATTTAGCTGAAATGTTTATGTTTGTGTTGTTTGTATGAATACCTGTGTAGTGAATACTTACTCACGAAAGGTGTATTTTGAGGAAAAATCATTGTTCGATCTCTCATTCAGATAAAAGTTAAAGAAAAAAACAAATTACACAAAATTGTCATTTTTGTCTATATTCAGATGCAATTTGCACCCTGCGGTGGTCAATTTGAAAGTCACCTTAATGTTTTAAATCAAAAGCAAATCAGCACTTCTTTTCAAATGGCAAAGCTCACCAATAATTTTTTTGTTTTAAGGAATAAGATAATTTTGAAACTTTCCTATTGACGGCAATGTGTAATTTCAAAGCGGCAGCTGTTGTATGACCAGATTGGAAGATGGGCTCCAATGGGAGAGTTCAGAAATTACTTTCTTCCTTGAAACGAAAAATGTAATGATGAAAGTTGCATATAAAAATAACTGCTTATTTGCTTTTGATTTAGGTATAAAGGTGACTTAATTATAGCACCAGAAGGTGCAAATTGAGTTTCAACATGAACAAAAAGGACGACTTGCAAAATTTGTGATTCCTCGGAAAGTTTGGCTGCTTGAGAGGTCTGAAAACATTTTTCCCTAAAACATACCTTTTGTCGAGAAAGTATTCACTGGTCAGGTATTCATACAACTGCAGTATTGCAATAAAAAAAATTGCAAACATAAGACATTTCGGCTAAATTCTTGTAGGCATATGCGCCGCCAGTAAAATTGCACTAATATTACTGCTTCAAACACCTTACACAAGCACCTTTGCTTAACATGTAGACCAATGTTGGTATAGAAAGACGGAGCAGTACTTTTAAAATGAACTTTTCCACAAACAACACCCAAACGACATTTTCAGGAATTTCAGAAGGCAGCCACATGACCAAAAACTTTTTTCTCTCAGAAAAATTTCGCAGTTCACTGTTTTCAACGCAGTGAATCAGCACGATTGTTTTTTTCGAATACATTTGAGAAGGTCGCCAAAATAGCTGGGACGTTTGGCGTAGATGACCCGATTGCAATTCTTTGATTGTTTCGGCACTAGATATACTATCTGGTAGAGGAAAAAGGTGTATTAATGCCGATGTGCGGAAGAGAAAGTCAAGCTAGCCCAAGAACAGGGACGGGACTGCTATTCATTTGGAGAAAGCGTGTAAGAATGGGTTACAAGAAATTTCGGTTGTGGATGCTGTGTGACACATTACAAAAACTAAACTGGGGAGTCCACATAGCCCCAAAATTAGATGATGAGAATCAGAGAGATGAATGAACTTTCATTGAGCCCAACTATGTTGGTGGTGCACACGGGCACCAGACGAGGTGGTTCACTGGTTACAGGATCCATATGTTCTCAGCAGATCCTGGCCCTTGTTCGTCAGTGCAAGCCGAGCTGGTAGGAGGGGGCTGGATATCAAGGTCTCCCACGCCAAAGAGGTTGGGTATTGAGGGTGTTAGGGAAAAGGGAAGGAAGGGGCGTCTTGAGTTCTGGGCAATCTGCCAAGATATGTGGCAGGAAGCTTTTTTTTCTTTGTTGCAAAACGGACTGAGCGTGGCATGTTTCGCAGGGCACATGCGGTTCATTTCATTTATTTAACCTCAGGGCGCATAAAGGCCTTACAGAGGGGGTAGGGTTATACAAAGGCAACAACACAACATAGCAATACAACTATTAATGAAAATACATGCTCAAACAAACTAAGTTACAATAGGCAGAAGACGTAATCTGTTAGTGCAGCCTTGAATGATGACACATACTCCATACAGGTGATAGAGGGCGGAAGGCGGTTCCACTCAGTGCTCGTTTTTGCTAAAAAGGAGTCTGAAAAAAATTAGTGCAGTAAAAAGGAATGGAAACCTTGAATGAAAAAGGAATGAAGATGCAATAATACGTATGAAGATGCCGAGATGATTTCCTGTTTAAGTAACATTTATGGTAGCTGATCTTTTGAAAAAAAAAAAATTCACGAGAAATTTTTCTTCGAAGTTTCAAATTGTTAGTCCAAGGTCTGATTTCGTCAGTGAAATGCTAGCTGAGTAGGAGGAATGATTTGAGTGTGTGAAACGTGCTGAATGTTTCTGAACTGATTCAATTATAGTTGTTAATACCTTTTGACCAGATCACAAAGATGAGCAGCATATTCCAGCTAGGGTCTAATTAATGTTTTGTAGAGTTGCAACTTTAAACGACATGAAGCGTTGGAAAAACTTCTGCAATGTACCAGAGACACGTAGGCGTACCAACCAGTGGGGAGCAAGGGAAACGCGAGCCCCCCCCCCCCCCCCCCCATAAAAAAAACTTGGGGGGCTGAGCCACCCCACTTTCGACAGTGGTCACTCTTGGCTGCACGCTGGGGAAACGAACAAGTAAGGTGTATTATTTATCACAACAGCATTTACTCAATTGTGTTCTATAGGAGAATGAAATTGTTATGAGGATATGTTACAACATAGTGTAATTTTGCCAACATTTCCGCTTTGATGATTTCCCTTGTAGGTTCATATATATATATATATCTTGAGTGACGAGTGAGGTAGGCTTGCCCGCCCACTCACGAAAGAATTGGTACGCCACTGCAGAGAAATCTGTTAGCATTGTTAGTGATGTATTCAATGTGTACATGCTAAGAAGGGTTATTGGCATCTGAGTTCCGAGGTATTTATATCATGTACCTACTCGAGGTGATGTTATTGATGGCATAGCCGAAAGATTTTGTCGAGTCAGGGCGATGCAATAAATGCATGATTTAGCATTTATAGTGGGATCTAAGAACATAAGCTTTTGCGAGCAGTTGCTTTATATGTTATCCAAGTCAGATTGAAGAATAGAGTTATCATGCTGATTAGTGATTTCATAAACACAGTCATCAGCAATAGTTTATTGGGACTATTAATTGCTGTAGGTAAGTCATTAATGTAAATTAGAAATAACAATGAGCCGAGGGCAGAGCCTTGAGGGACGCCCGACTTTACATCATAACAAGGGATGCAGCATCAAGTTGCAAATTGAGTATGGTTATCCAGCTCAAGATGCTCGGGTCAATGTTAAGAATACTAAGTTGGAGAAGTAAGTCGATGAGACACCTTGTCAGAAGCTTTAGCAAAATTTAAAAAAATACAGTGAATAATGGCCTTTGTCAAAAGTAGAGGAAATGTTATGGTTAAGCAATATTAATGCTGTTTCGCATGAGTAGTTCTTGCAAAACCCATGCCGAAATGAAGTAAAATAGAGTTTGATGTGAGGAAGGAAACGAGATTAGTAAATAAGACTCGATGCTTAAGAGATCCTGCCTGCGCTCAATTTGGGATCGTCTGCTGTTGCCTGGCCAGTTTGGGCTGCGGTTCTGTCAGTTTGCACCATTCCTCTTGGTGTAACCGGGTAATGTCCCTGAAGGCCGGTACCCGGGTGCAGTAGCTCTTGCGGTTCTTGCTCGGCCCAAGTTAACATTTCTCAGCATGGTAGTCAGCGATGATGTTGCCTGCTACCTGTGAGTGAGCCGGAACCCACACAAGCTCTACAGAAACATGAATTTAGTAACATGATATGTGAGACACCACAAATGGCTGTGCACAGAAATTTCTGAGCTTTATTTTTTTTTTCAACTTGCAACTGCTGTACAGTCGAGCCCCTTAATCTTTGTTTGTTGTCACAATTTCTTTGCAGCGAGATCTGAAAAATATGCAAATCTTGCAGTTACACAGCACAATTAAAATTTATTTATGGTTGTTGGTGACCTTGTTCTGTTTCATATAATGACAGTGCTTTGAAGGAGTTTGATGGCTGACCGCTTAGTACGCTTTGCATAGCTTCGTCATAGTCGCGGGTGCTAAAGAATGTGCGAGCGTTGTTAAAAGCATCAACAACTTCACCCAAACTTGCTTTGCAGCTTTCCTCACTCTTGTCGTCATCCTAATTTTTCTTTGCGCCCAGTAGGAGAGGTGTGCAAACACCCCTGCAACTTCTTTAAGTCACAATATATGTGGTTAAAAGCACACTTCCTCTCTTTCTCTCTCCCCGAACCTCTCCGAGGCTGGCGCCGAGTTGGTTGTGGCTAGATGCTGTCACGTGGGACCGCTCGCAGCCCTCGTTTGTTTACAGTCACTTTTCGATTACCAACTTTGCTTTAGAAGCACGGATTCGATGGTGTACAATGCATCTGTTTTTTGGATATGCACTTGTCCTTTAGTGCGCGTTGAGCTGTGAAATACCTTTCACCCTAGAATGCCTTGCTGTCGGATGCCATCAGTGCCTGTTGCACCTTCTGATGCCAGAATAAGTCGTGTCGACCGAAAGCATTTCATGATGCTATCTGTTAAAGGCATCATGAAACCTGGTTTGACAATTTTGAGCTGACAAGTGCAATGCGTAGACGAGGGTGTTCGTGATCACGACTGCCAAAACTTTGCAACCTACGCGCCACGGAAATGGGTCAAATTTCAAGATGAAAGCTGTTCCTCCTCCCCTCTGCCGGCGTACTCGTAGAGAATGAGGCATGACGTAGCGTAGGATGGCCCTACTTACACAGAAATGCAGTGACGTTGGTTCTTTACGTAGACGAGTCTGCTCTGACGTGTTTCAACACAGTATACCACGTACATGGCAAAAATTATTTACACAACATGCGTAGTTTATGTATTTGTTGCTTTAAGAGATTAATAAATGTTGAAATAAATAATGAGACACAATTAAAAATT
>WOVY01003401.1:0-26017 GCA_013436015.1 Rhipicephalus annulatus
TCCATCCATCCATCCATCAAGAGGCTAATAGGAAAATGGAACACATATGTGTGCGGTGTAGGCGGCAGCTTCAAACAGTTGTTGAGGTAGGAAGTTAACGGAGGCGGGCTGGATAGGGGGATGAGGGTTGAACGTAGGCCTGTCGGGCACTCGGTCCGATGGTCGGGCGGGCGATAGCTAAGGAGGCTAGTAAAACCACGAGCGAGAGTGAGCTGGTGCAGTGTGAAAAATGGAAGCGCTGGTGCTTCTTGGACGAGACAGCATTCTCTACTTTGCACGACACGCAGAAGGCGAGCTTCGTGTGCAGGGCTGTGCGAGGCACTGAAGGTGGCCGTGCAGCGCATGGAGGCTAGCATCAAGGGGCTTCAGGGGGAGCTTAGGGTGGAACGGGAGCAAAGGATAGATCTCCAAAAACTGCTCGGAGCGTCGCGTGAGCGGGGAGGAGGCAATAATAATGATAATAATGTGATTATAATAATCTGATAATAATAATGATAATAATGCGATAATACATATGATAATAATAATAATAATAATGTAATAATAATAATAATGATAATAATGTGTTTCCAGTTAACCCTGTCCTGTGTTTGCTGTGGCCACGTTATATCCGCAACAATCTTGGTCTCATCAGACCACTAGATTTTCAGTTTGTCCCTGCCATGCTTGCCCTCTCTTGATATCCACTGTTGCCCTAACCAGCAGCGATTATCTCTTTCTTATTAAACGAAGATGTATTCACACACAATTGTTTAGTGACTCATTCGTCTCTCAAGTTAAACATATAATATTGTTTTCCATGGCTTGCTGCATAACTCTCTGTTTAGGCTGGACCCTTTTTGTAAGATATATATGTTGCGTTCAACACAATGTGCATGCACAAAATTTATCTTTCTACAAAATGTTGTAGCAGCAGCAAAAAACCCAAGTCGAGCATACATAACATTACACCTATTAAAGATGATTCTGTCACACTTCCTTCTTTTTTGCCCTGTTTGGTGCTTGCCATATTCACACCCTAGCTTTTGAGAGGCAATGCATTACACGAGAGGAGTTGTGTGCCGCATGTTGACTCTGCTGGCTGTACATAACTTTTCTATCATTAGGATTGTGCCACGGGGTCTTTCAGTAGGAAGTAAGGCATAGAGCAAGACTTAGCATGAATTTTCTTTCATAAATACTAGGCATAGGGCAAATGTTTCTGTATTACAACAAATAAATGTAGAAATTCGCATATGTCCTCACACCTTCATTGCCCCAAAATCTTATTTATTGTAAAGACCACCACTTACGCAGGACGTGATCTCTGCATGCTTGGATGTGCACGTGCAGGAATTGTGGTTACATTTTGCTGTCTCGGCATGCCCTCTATTCTATTGTTGCTTGTCAATGTGCCCTGCAGATAGGCCTGAAGAGCATCAAAAAGAGCTAAACACTTTTTAGAGTGCAATAAACTGGGCTAATTGATACTGCTTCATCATTTCAAAGCAGGAGGAAAAAAACCAAGGCACGCAGTGCTGTGCCACATTGTTCACGTGCCTTAGCTTTTTCCTTATTCTTGAGCTCCTACCATTCCATTTGGCTACACTCTCCAAACCCAGCTCATCTGGATACGTTTACAGGCATCACAGTTCACTTCACATAAATCACTTGTGTAAATAACAATTTGAAAATGAAAAATAGCTGTCCATCTGTTTTAGCACTTAGCTACTTGAAAATCTACACTAATTACTCAGGAAAGACAACGAAAAATTCGTTCTGTTCCTGGGCTCAAGCTTACAACCAACACCTTTCCGGGGCTGTTACTTTACAACTGAAATAACTAGAAGGTTAACAATGGGTAGTGCAAAAAAATCTCAGCATATCCAGGAAGTGAATGATGAGTGGGTGAAGCTTGGGAGGGTTCTATTCGTGAACCGTCAATCGTCTGGTCGTCTGTCCACACCTGCTGAGTGAGTCATCGAACTTGGCAATCACGTATCAGCTAGGAGGGACAGACCCATGGCTTTAGGAGCTTCGCCCCTAATAAGTCGAAATGCCAAAGCACATGAGTACTAAGTGTGGCAAATGAGTTTTGTGGAAACATGCCTCAGCTTTCAGCACACCATCCCATTGTAGCAGCGTTACTTGCAGCTAATTATCAAGCTACTTATACCTACTGTATGAAGGAAAGAAGTGAACACTCAAGGGCTTGTTTTCTTTGTTAGACACAGTATTAATGTGATCTAGTGGACAATCATGCCAAGGAAAGGATAGGGGATGTTATTAGAAGTAATTGTTGTGTAAATGTGAAGAAAGAAAGGTAACTGAAAACATAACTTGCCATGGGCAGAGACTGAACCTGCGACCTTTGAATAACGTATCTGATGCGCTACCAACTGTGCTTTTCATTAAATTTAATTGTCATATTCATTGTCCATGCGCTTCAATTAAAGTCACCCTTGCAGTGTGATTACCTGGCTAGCGTAAGTGATTGAGTGACCGCCCCCAAAAATGTGTCGGTCTCTGGTTTAAGTGTGAACTATGCCACATTTTTTTACAACTTAAAAATTGTTTATAAGAAATCCAAATGGATCTCATCATATTTTTGTGCAAGAGACAGGACTGAATGGCAATTTTCACATTAATAACCCTTCCCTCATTCTACATAACTCTGCAGTTATAAATGAGTTATTTTTTCAGAGCAGAGAGCACATCATAGTGTTCATAAATCTGGATAGGCCACGGAGAATGGGACAGTTTCATTGTGAGGCAAAAGTATATTTATTTACTTATTTTATTTAAGCATACTGTAGACCAGCATTTGGTCCAGGCAGGAGGGACATAAGAAATATCAAGTGATTCGTAACAGCAAACAAAAAAGTATCTATACGCTAACAAAGGTCACATGTCTGTGAAACAGCAACAAAATTTCTAACATATTTCAACAATCTAATCACCAAATAGATAACTTTCAAGCAATATAGAAAAACTGTCAGCCAAAAAAATCTCATGAGGCAGTGAATTCAAGTTATCAACTGTTCTGGGAAAATAACTGTATTTGTAAGCATTAGTTAGTACAAATATGGGTGCCGAGGATCGATCATGTTTGCGGCGGGTATTACTAGCAATGGCTAGCTGAACACAACAAGGTACGTTTAAGGCAACTTTCCCTGACATAATTTTGTATAAAAACATTAAACGATTCAACTTTCTTGTTTCTAACAAAGGACTTTTACGTAATTTCATTAAGATGCTAGGAGAGTCAAGTATTTGATACTTGTTAAAAATAAATCTAACTGCCTTTCGTTGCAGTTTTTCAAGAAGCAAAACATCTTTTCTTGTAAAAGGGTCCCATATGACTGCAGCAAACTAATTTAGACAGAATGAAGCTTTCATAAGCCAAAATTTTTATGCTAAAAAGAGCACTCTTTCTTTTTTTTCAGAAACCATATATTATGAAGCACCTTTGTGCAAGTACCTGTTATGTCTGTTGTCCAAGTAATGTTGCTGCTGAGAGTAAGACCTAAATATTTATATTTATCTACTTTTAATACTTGACTACTATGAAGGGTATAGATAAAAGCGATGGGAAGTTTTTTTTCCTCGTAACGCATAAGAGAACAGTTTTTTTCAGAATTGAGCACCATATTCCACCTACAACACCAGTCATCAATGGCCATAAGAGCTGTCTGTAGTACATTTTGATCAGCCGTAGATAATATTTTTTTGAACAAAATACACTTGTCTGCAAATATTCGAATGCTTACATCCTGAGGCATGACATCGACCAAGTCATTCACATAGATTAGGAAAAACAGTGGACCCAGGACACTTCCCTGAGGAACTCCTGAGCTAACATCGAGCACTGTCAATGTGTTCTTTATCGCGACAAACTGTATACAATTGCAGATGTAAACAGTTATCCATTGGACAATAAACCTTAGTAGCCCTATTTGCTGTATTTTACACAATCTTCCATGGGGAATTTTATCGAGTGCCTTACAGAAACCTAAAACTGGCACATCGATTTGCCCTGCTAAGTCCAATACACTCGAAAACTCATGCACAGTTGTTTAAGCCGAGTGATTGTGGATAATCTCTTACAGAAACCATGTTGGTGGCATGTTGAAATTTTTTTTCTGTGTTAAAATTTTGTTTATATATTTAGCTACCACATGTTTGTGTACCACAACTGTTAAGCAGTTTACAGCAGCAACAGGTAATAGAAACTGGTCTGTATGGACACTTTGGTCAATCAAGCAAGCTTATGTTACTAGGCCCAGTGGCACTAGCACTGGGATTGTTAACCCTTTACTGGCAACATAAGAAAAAGCAGTGAAAACAATTTATCGCTGGTTTATTTTTTTTAGAACCACCAAAACAAGTTTCATGATGTTTTCTGAAAAACTGAAGAATTTAGAGGAGGTCAATAATTTTATTTATCTGCCAGTTAACGGTAAATAGGCGGGGTTCGAAAAAAATCACAGCATATTCACGGAGTGAATGATGATGAGTGGGGCGAAGCATCTGTCTGTGCTTGCACCTGTCCATGCTTCCGTCTGTCTGTGCTTCCCTCTGTCCGTGCTTCCGTGATTTAGTCTGTCCGTGCTTCCATTCGTCTGTCTGTACATGCGTTCTTCCATGCTTCCGTTCCTCCAATTGTTTTTGCTTTCGTCCGTCCGGCCATCTGTCCATCCGTGCCTCCATTCTTCCGCTTGTTCTTGCTTCCATCCGTCCGTCTGTCTGTGTGCCTGTGTAGCTGTCTGTATATCTGTCTGTGTGTCCCTCCGTCCGTCTGTCCATCTGTCACTCACTCACTCTAGCACATTGTCCATGCACAGCTTTCCATAGAAGATGTCTTTATCCATTCCTGCAAAAATAAGATCAGTGAGTTCTACGAAAATACACTCGCGTCGTTCCACTTTGAAACATAGCATATTCCTCGCACAAAGTTTTCATGGGGAAAAACTACTCGGTATTCATGGCTCTGACTACACACGCAATAGCTTGTCTGGTTTTGTTTGCGATGAAAATGTTACAGCATCTAACAATTACAACGATAAAAGGGCGCGACCTGAAGCGTGGAGTAGTCATGCTATTCTACAACGTGCGCGGTGTTCCGCAACACTTGCCTGGCAGCTCAACAATATTAAGGACCGCGATAACAGGCTGCTTTCTCAGCGTCTCAACTAAACAACGCCATGACATTCACACCACAAGTTCCTCATACCTCGTTCTAAGTATTTGAAAAATCTCGATTTGCTTACCGTGTTGGAGCTGTTGGAACGTGAGGCAGAAATTCGTCGTCGGCGGAGAAGGTTAGCGAACCGCACGTGCTACATTCTTGTCAGCAAAGCATCAACTAGCGCTCTCTGTTGTCTTATTTAGTAGCTAAAATCAAGAGCACTTTTGCCGCTAAATTTAACAGAACAAGCTCATATTATGCATGGATTTTGAGGAGGAGTGGTTTTTCCTTGGGTCTACAATATTGTTGATCTGCGGGTTAAAGGGTTAACATACTTTCTTTGAAGGCAATTAACATAGGCTGTGCTGAAGAGGAGGCGTTTCTGTTGTAGTGCAGACAAAATGAACGTAGACAGTTTACGCTGAGAGAAAACAATAGAAGACATAGAAGCGACACACAATGCCATTTATGAGTTTGCAAGGGATACAATCTTGGCAGGCCAACTGCACCAAGGCAGGCAACTGAAAACAAGAAAGTCACATGGTGCTTCTAAGTGTCAGGCTGTACGTCACAAACATTGAGCTCAAAGTGAGCCCATAGTGTCCACTTTAGGCGAATTCATCTATTTGTATATCACAAGAAGTCTGATTTATAGAAGCTGAGCGAGAAGCATTGAAGAAGAGTTTTACGCCACGTTGGAGTGTGGTTAAAAAAGTACGTGCTGTGAATTAGGGGCCATTGAACAATGTAATGTCGTCCTTTTCTAATAATACCTGTATAACCACAAGTTGGCCTCCTGGACAATGTATTTTATGGGTGTCATACGCAAAGCGAGAACAAGAGGCAGATCCTCTCTATATGACGAGCCCGACGCTAGCCTAACGCTGAAAGGGACCTTAATTACAAAAGTCGAGACCCTGCGAGTGCTTGGAGTTCACATCTACAAGGATGGATCGGGAGCTGCCACCCTAACGAGATTCCAACGGACACTATCACAACTCATGCACCTCGTCAAGAGGATCGCGAATCAATGAAACGGACTCAAAGAGCACGACACGCTACGTATAATGCAAGCTCTGTTCACCAGCCGCATTACGTATGGCACGCCGTACCTGAATTTGAAAACCGCTGAAATTGAAAAACTTAATATCATGATAAGAAAGGCCACTAAAGTAGCCTTGGGACTTCCGCCAATGGCCTGTACCACACGTCTCCTAAAGATGGGCGTCCACAACACGTGGCAAGGGCTCATCGAAGCGAATAGAAACAGTCAGCTGAAGAGGCTCAAGCTGACGCTCACGGAGAGGTCGGCGCTCCGGTACCTCAACTACAGCGACACGTTCATCACCGATGCAGACCCGAAAAAGCGCATCCCGCTGTACGTTAGAGAGTCGCTGTCCATCGCACCTATTCCATGCAACATGCATCCTACTTTGCACAAAAGTAGACGCAAGGCTAGAGCTAACGTTATTCAACGAAAGTTCAAGCAAGACCCGGACACCCGCTACACTGCCGCGGCCAAGTATCCGCATGAAAACGCGTACGCTGTCAGCGTCGTAGATTCTCAAGACCGAGAATCAGCGTCGGCCACGGTCAACGCACTCAATTCAGACACCGCAGGAGAATCAGCAATCGCTCTAGCAACCACAACATGTACAGACGCCGCGGTGATTTTCACCGACTCACAAGCCGCCTGCAGAAATTTGCTAAGGGCCGTATCTCAGCCACTGCCATCAATATATTGAAATGGCGAAACACTCCACTCCCATACACTTGTATATTATGGGTGCCAGGACACGACGGTCTGCAGGGAAATGAAGCGGCCCACGCCACTGTCCGCGAGCACGTAACCGGACTGCCCCCTGCCCACAGGACATTTGACCCGTCGTTGAAGAGACGTATGTTGTTCAAAACACCTACTCGTCATTACTCTAGCATTACAGGCTGGAGCGACGAGTATACCTTCCACCATACCCAAAACTGACAAAAGAGGAAAGCGTAATACTGAGACACCTGCAGAGCAACACATACACACATGGGGCCCTAATGCACCATCTCTACCCGAGATATAGCTCTATGTGCCCGTTTTGCAACGTACCGGACACCCTGGCACACTTGGTTCTTGCATGCCAGTGTATCACCAGATGTAATCTGCAACAACACACGACTGATAATGAAGCAAGACGGACGAACAAAGACCTAACCGAAATGTGGGAGGCGAAGCTTGCCCTCGAGGACCTAGCAGACCAACAACAACTCGCCGCCAGGGCCAAGAGGGCAGTAGAAGCCAGAGGGTTCCTGGACTAAGGAGCCCAGTCCCACCTCAGGGCGACACCGGGCATTGCTCGGGGCACTGTTTCAAAATAAACGTTTACTTCTCTTTCTCTGATACTGTCAATTTCGATCTTGATGGCACTTGACACCGAGTACATTTACTCTACTGCTATTATTTACTGTACACAAGTTAGAGAAATAAATTTCTCAACCACTGTTGAGAGATTATATTCCGATTAGGCTTAATCATCCTTAGCAGTACACCATCTGACATCGTCATGTCCGAATTCGTTATCGAGCTTGATCTCCATCCAAGGCATGTATAGATCAGCCTGTAAACCTGTAGTGCTGGCAATTACAACTGCAGCTTAGCGAAGTTGTACTCTGTCTCACTGCACCTTCTTTTTTTTTTCTACAACTCTTTGAAATTGTTTACACAGCTGTGTATATCACTTGCTAGTCGTGTCGACTAGTGGCTAAGAAAGAACACCATACATTGAAGAGTAGATAAATTGAATTTTCCAGTCAATAAATCTGTTTGCATGTAACTTCATTTTACAGTGTACTGTTTAGTTTAGTCACTTAGCTGAAAGCAGTACCATGTTCGATGTCCCGCTTTATAAATTAGGTTTACTCAAAATGAACATGACGGAAAAAGAAAATAATGGCACTATAATTCTAGCCCGAGCAGAAAATGAATCACTTCAGGATAAAGGCAATTGAAGCTTAACATTTGTGACTTTATTTTTGTTGCAACAGTAAGTCCCTTGAGATAAACCGACGCACTTACTGACAATACATAGGTCGCATCTTAAAGGGGTGAATAAAGTCGAATGAAAACACGCACATGAAAGTTCAATCCCACTTGCAGCTCAGTTATGACAAATTTCACCACACATTTGATTCTGCTTTTTTCCAAAAAGTTATCATACAGAACACACCCTTAACTGGTGCGCTGCTGGAAGGCACTAATTACTCAAAATTGGCAGTCTTCAAAGACCAGGGTGCTTGTACTCTTTCGAGGACAGCCCCTTTCTTAATAATTAGCAAGTGTATATAGCTCAAGAATCTTTGGCATTATGCCACAAGTAATGTTGTATAGCTCAGTCTCGTCTTGGTACATTGACAGCGCGTTCACAGCTAAGTTTTCAATTGAAATCTCAGTGCATATGTTCATGATCCTTTTCCGATTATCGAAAATTAATTTTCAGATCTGGACTGGCTGGACCGTATCTAGCGCAAGTGAACAATAAATCAATTCGTTTGAAAGTGTAGCGCGTGACACTAATGCAAAGCACAAGTTTAATTGAAAGTTGCTTCGTAGCACGCATCATCAATGACCTTACCTGATGTAGTGGGCGAGCAGTGTCGAGTAGGAATATCCACGGGCAAAGAAAGCGTCGCACTTTCATGTACGGAGAAAATACATGCCAAACTCGATGATAAACTATAATAATAATTGACATTATTGCATATAACACAAGAAACTAATAAAATAATGCTTTTAATTGTGCAACCATTACAAGTAAGCAATCTGCCATTGTATCAATGTTGATATCAATCGAGGTCTGCTTTGAAAATTGAATCCTGAAGCTAAGAAATGCACAAGTATTGGTGCAATAATAATAATAATCTATGCATTTGTAAAACAACTAATCTATATCAATCTTGTCACTGTGGTCTACCGTAATTGACAGGTCTTGCCCCTCATCTTCGTGGCTTTAAATCAAACTGCATTGTGTTACCATAATGAATGTAGTGCAGGAACTGCGTGTACAAGTTCATGTATTATCAACACAGAAAAACACAAGCAGGTCAAGCTTTGACAATAAGTATTTATTAAAGAATGCTGTTGATTGTCAACGGAATGCCTTTACTAAATCAAGCTATGGCCAGCTTTTGATTGTACATTGAACAGTTCAAGCACATATTTTGGTCCCTTCACAGCTTAGTGAAATCTATATGTTTTTAACACCTTTTCAATCAGTAACACAACATCTGAAATGAGAAATCAAAAGTGAGAAATTGGCAGGTCAGCGCACTTACAAGTCAAACACTTTGAACTTAATTACTCATTATAGTAGCAGTTGTATCAGATAGACCAGTTGAGTGACTTAAGTTTGACAATCAGTAACCTCAATCCAGTGCCAACATGAATGTATTGTACTTGTCATTCTGGTTGAGACAGTGGTATCATTGTCAAGAAAGAATCGTAATTTCTGGGGTTTTACATGCTACAACCAGAGTAGGCTGAGACACACCGTACTGGAGCGAACCCAAAATTTTGACTCTCTGGGTTTTTTAATGTGCGCTGACATTACACGTACACAGTCTCTACCATTTCATCTCCATCAAAACGTGACTGCCGCAGCTGGGTTCGACCCGTCACTTGTGGCTCAGCAGCCAAGCACCATATGCACTGTACTACAATAGCGAACTCATAATTTGCAAGGTTATGTAAAAAAATAATATCTTAATTTATGATGCACATATTATATTAGAGGGCTTCACTGTGCTTAACATATGTTTGCATATTAATTAATATCAATAATTAACTAACACATTTACATTTGTCCAAACAAGACACTCTATTTGAGAATTGGAGGCTCGATGAGACATAATGGTGGTTGAAGGAGACGTTCTGTTACATTTGTTAGAAGTAGGTATGAGTACGGTTGACAACGATGAAAACGGGAATGGTCAAAATAAGTAAGCATGAGTGCACTGTTAACTGTTATACATTCTCAAGTGTACACAAGAGATGATAAATAATACAAATTAACCAAATAAACATTTATTGTGAAGCAAAGCCTTCTGCATGTTGTTTTATATCAGTATGACATATGTGTTTGGTGCAGCCAAATATGGAGACCCTTTAACCACAGGAGGTGCTTCCTTGTTTTCGAATCTAAAGAGCAGAAGTTAATTTAAAGAGGCAGCTAAACATGAATTGAGCAGTACATCTTTATTTCTTAACTGAACCCACCATCTTGAGCCCACCTTATCTTCATTGCAGGATGAAAGCCTCTCCAATGATCTCCAACATGATCTCTAACCCACCCTGTCTGCACGAGTCGATTTTATTTTAAGCCTTAAAATTTTTGAATTTGGTTGCTCTTTCCATCTCTTTATACACATTTTGTCTCTCTAATTAACAAGCTGCCTTCGTGACATTGATTACCCAGGTTCACTTTGTTAAATATCTACTAAGATACTGCCTACTCATGTGTTCCCTGATCCAGTTTGGTGCCTTTCTTACCTCTTGAAATTATGCCTAGCATTTTTCTTTCCACTGCATACTTACAGGTTCTTATCTTCCTCGTGGAGTTTTTGTGGTATTTTCCAGGTTTCTGTGCACATGTTACTGTTAATAATGCTACTGTACACAAGCTTGTGTTTTATTGAAATACTGTTGCTTTAGCTGGAATCAAACCGACAATTGATAACACACTGTCACACCAACTGTGTAACCACAGGGACTTTATTTGCATTCATAAGCAGCAAAACAGCTTGGAAGCTATGTCGCATAGCTAAGCACACTGTCAAGTGCACTTCCTTTCACTGTTTATCGAAATACTTACCAGCAGCTCATGCATTGAGCCCGGAGGCACATCAATCACCATCCAGGGGTAATGTATGGCTGCATACCCAAAGCTACAAATTGTACGTTTGTATCTTCCCACTCAACACTTACCAGCAGCTCATATAACAAGCTCATGAGGGAGGCACCTCTCGTGCTCTAGCACACGTACCATCTAACTGCTATGTATGGCTGCAAACCACAACCAAGGAGGGAAACCACTGTTCATCAGTGTATGCCTGATGTGGCAAGCTTGTTAATAGACAAGCACTTAAAACTTCCTGTTTAATAAGTCCTAAGTTGGGCACTTTCCCACTTTAGAGGCTTTTTCTGCTTGCTGTTGTCATGCCCTGCTGACATAATTATCTGTGCAGACTCCAGATTTCTGTCCATGAGCTGCTATTTTAGAACATCCTTTTCACACTCGGTAAGCCTTAAAAGACTTGATGATGGTTGGGGTAGTCTACTTTTTTTGTGTGGACTAGAATCTTATGTGACGCTTGAATTCCTTGTTAGCTTGTTCATCAAATTGGTCAGTTTTCTTTTTGCTTTTTTGTTGCCACTTGCGCCAAGCAAAGACAGCTTTCTTATCAAGCAGGGTGTGATGGTTAAGGACGTTCGTCACTATGTTTGTTGATAGCGGACGAAAAAGGATTAACATCAACAATGGATGCGAACAAAAGAAGCGTTATATTGTACACTAGAGAATGAAGTGGCAGGTGAAAATAAAACTATATGTCCAACCCTACACGCCAAGCGTCACGCAACATGTACGAGAGTCAGACCTCTATTATGCGGAGAGCTCGCGGCTACGCTTACTCCGAGTCCAGCGTGTAGAGTTCTCAGTTCGCAAGAGGAAAACGCTGCCTCACAGTTTGGGTCCCCGTCGTCCCGACATGATGCGATCGTTGACGTGCGCGAGGGCAAAGGTGGCACAGCTAGAGCGGCTGGAACGGCTGACGGCACACGGATGCGCTACTGTGTGCAGCGCCGTTTAGTCAGACGTCGCGGCCAGCAGTCAGGGTCGCAACTCCTGAGGTTCAGGGTCAGGCCCCGGCTCACGAGGTCCACGCCCGGTAGGCCTCGCCCACGAACCTGCTCCCGGCCACTGCACCCAGGCAGGAGCCGTTCAGCAGGCCCCGTCCTTGCACCTTGTACAGGCCGGCGGACTCGACCCCGAACGAACACACCGGAGCTCGACCTGGCCAACACGTACGGGTCCCACGTCCGGCTCAGGAACGCTCCCAGGAACTCGTCCTCTCGAGCGGCGCACTGCTTCGTGGCCTCAACCTCGAGCTCTTTTTCGCACGTTCCTTCTTCTCCTCCTCTTCTTTTTCATTTCTTGTTATCGCCTTCGTGCCACCTGTCCTCCGCTCGTCTTCTTCAGTTTCGGTTTGACGTTCCTCGGCGCTTTTAAGTCCTTTTAGCCACAAATCGTACCTAAACACAGCACTTTTGTGTCCTTTCTTTACACAGAGAGACTGGCTAAAAGAACTTATTCCCCTTCTCGGACACTTGACAATCCGCTATTGCTGTTTGACAGACTCAGTTCTTGCTGTGAATAATTCTGAGCTTGACGTCGTCGTTGCTACGTCTAGCTTCGCAATGCTTAGCACAACTTGCAATGCCTGGCTTGTTTCAGTTGCTTTTTCAGGCAAGCTTCTATGGTCATTCAGTGCCGTGGCATAGCCAGGCGGTGGCACATTGGCATGTATGATTAATATCTCGGCAACAGAATACAAAGCTATGCAGTGCTGGTGGCAATCAAGCCGCTTCAGAGCGTACTATGGGGCATTCAAGCGTCTGTACTTAGTACGTGAAAGCGACCATGACCTGTAACAGATGCACAAGAAAACAATAAAAATGCAGTGACATTATTTTTTCCAACAACTGTCAACCGAAAGCGGCATGGGTACTCACCTTTAGCGTTGTCGAAGGCCTGCTGGACGTACTCGGTGGCAAATTTGTGTGGTTCGATGAGGTGCTCCACATACTTTTCCGGTGAAGGCAGGCCAATGCCGCAACCATCGAAATGCATGGGTAAAGCCCCTCCATGCGTTTTCCGCGGCAGTAGATGCGATGTTCACTATTGTACCATGTGACCCAATTGATCTAATTGTGTTTCAATTCACAAATAAAATCAATTGAAACCTAGTGTAAATTTTCCCATTCTAATTTTTTCAAAACTGGGTTGGTAAGAGGTATATTGGCCAAACAGGGCGCTGCCTTAATGAAAGGCTAAAAGATCACCATTACTATGTGCACAAAGCAATCCAGGGACACATTGGAATACATTAGAATACAACCAGCACAAATTACTTGATAAATAATTACATGTATGAGTGCCCTTTCCTTGGGTTTATCTGAACATGAAGCGTCCTTCCGTAATCAGGTGAACCGTCCATGAATTTTTGGTATGTGACGCTGCCGTGATGGTGCCTAATGTTGGCAATATGTTTGGGTGTTCTTTGTGTGCTTATGCAAGTGTACATACTTGATCCGATTTGCAAATAAAGCTTACTTGATAGTTAGCACTCTCCTCTCTTGTGTCAGTCTGCTTAGCCATTTCTTCTTTACCGTAATGCACTATACCAGTGGACTGATATTGCCACCTACTTCTAGTAGTGGGTCGTATGCTAAGGTGAAGGTTCACACCACAGAGAAGAAAGAAGTGCGCGTGGGCCCCCCCTGCTCTGGCAAACAAGCCCAACCGACGCCCTTGGTTAGAGCCCTGTTGCTCAGACGTCAATAAACCTTGCCGACAGCCCCTGGAGCGACGTGACAATTGGTGGAGGTGCGGGGTAGCCCCTCACGAATGTTTCAGGCCCCTCCTGGAAACGGCACCAAAAGCCCAGTGCGAGTCAACACTCCCGTTAATCGGACAAGCCGCAGGATCAGGGGATTGCCACGTGAAGCTGACCCTACAGTTCACCCCAGTATGATGAGCACGTCCGTTCAAACCACTTTAACAGGTACGGAAAACCACCCGGTGGCTCGGTACACCCTCGAAAGTCCACAGGTTTCGACACCGTTTCATGGCACCGAGCTCGAAGACGTCGAGGACTGGTTGGTCGACTTCGAATGCGTGGCTGCTTTGAACGACTGGAACGACGCGGCCAAACTACGGCGTGTGTATTTCTATTTGGAGGAAGGAGCACGTACCTGGTACATGAATCACGAGGAACAGATGACATCGTGGCCAGAATTCCGCCGCCGGCTGTTGCATACTTACAGAAGTGCTAATCGCCACGAACGAGCAGAGCGAGCGATCCAGGCCCGCATCCAGATGCCCAATAAAACTGTCATGACCTATGTGGAAGATATGACGCGCCTGTTCCGACGGGCTGATCCGAGTATGACAGAAGAAAAGAAGGTGCGTCACCTGATGCGGGGAGTTAAGGAGCAGCTTTTCGCTGGCCTTGTACGGAGCCCTCCGAACACGGTTGCCGAGTTTTTGTCCGAAGCCGTCACAATGGAAAAGATGCTTCAGCATCGATCCACCCTGTATGAGCGTCAAGTGAACACGTCCACTGCTCAAGTTCTCACGGCTTTTGGGAGCAACACTGAGTGTCTGCGCGACCTTATCCGCTCTACAGTACCCGAGGAGCTGCAAAAGGCTGCCACACCACCACTACCTACGGTGAGATCCATTGCAAGCATCGTCAAGGACGAGCTGTATCATGCCCTCCCTTCGTGACCCTGTGAGTCTGGATAACGCCACACCCGCCCCGGCTGACTACCACCGTGCGACCTATGCGGAAGCCTTGAAGCGCCCAGCTTCCTCTTCCCCGCTGTTTGTTCAAGCACCTCCTACGGTTTCACTTCAGTCGGCGCAGCCTCTACGATACTACGAGAACACACGCACGCCACCACCCCTCGTTTACGCCAGCCCTGTGCATCTTGCGGAACAACCAGCACGCTACGTTGACGACAGACGTGCTTCGCCACGGAAATCTGATGTTTGGCGCACTCCTGATCGCCGACCTTTGTGCTTCTACTGCGGTGAAGCGGACCATCTGTACCGCCACTGTCCATACCGCCGCCTCGGGCTCCGCGGCTTTTCAGTATATTCAGCGCCTCCTCGGTATGGCCAGCGACCCCGGGACATTGAGGACTACCTGGCTCAACAGCGCATGCTACCACCTTCTGGACGGCAGCCGCGCTCACCGTCGCCGAGGCGCTTTTCATCTTCGCCACAGCGCCATGCTGGCGCACGGTCCCCCAGTCCCCGCCGGGAAAACTAACGCAAGCGACCCTTGGAGGCGAGGTCGCTGGCAGTTGATGTGCTGAAGACCTCCGATCGATGCTAACAGTAAAGGGTGTAGATTTGACTGAGCGATATGTGCGGCTTTCTCTGGATATACCGGTGCTGATAGACGGCTTTGCAGTAGGTGCTTTAGTTGATACCGGGGCTGACTATTCGATACTAAGCGGGAAAACGACCAGACTACTAAAGAAGGTAATCACGCCCTGGCATGGCTCCGTGATTCGAACGGCTGGTGGCCACAACGTCTCTCTGCATGGAACCTGCACGAGTAGAGTTCAGGTCTGCGGTTATACTTTTGTAGGAAGTTTCCTTGTGCTCCGTGAATGTTCACGCGACTTCCTGCAGAAGTATGAAGCTGTCATTGATCTTCAAGAGAATCGCATCAGCTTCTCAGCCGACCGAGCAACCGACAGGCAGGACGACCAACAACGTGCCGACGTTCTTCGCGTTTCTGCTGAAAGTATAACGATTCCTCCAAGAGCCAGTGTTATTGTCCACGTCACATGCTGTGGATTGCGAAATGGTGAAGCGATTGCAGAAAGTAATTTTGAACACCTGCTGACTCAAGGTGTTTGTGTAGCTAGGAGTATTATACAGCTACGTGATGGCCGATCTCAACTGCTCGTTACAAATTTCAGCAACGAACACCGACACCTTTTCCGTGGCACTTTGTTAGCATTTGCAGATGAATTAGGAACCGTTCCCATCTGCTTCTCGTCAGACGCAGTGGAGGCTGCCGATACGTCTCTAAACAATATCGATATTAATTCTAACCTCACACCAGAAAACCAGACAGCACTGCGAAAACTCTTGCTTGAATTCAAGTCATGCTTCGCTGCTTCCTCTAAAGTGCGCCAGACTTCAATCACTAGGCACAGAATCGTCACTTACGACGACGCCCGACCAGTACACCAACAGCCTTACCGTGTGTCAGCGAAGGAACGAGAAGCCATTCGTATACAAGTTCGAGAAATGCTTGACGACGGCATCATCGAGCCTTCCAACAGTGCGTGGTCGTGGTCCTCTCCGGTCGTCCTAGCCAAGAAGACGGAACACTACGTTTTTGCGTCAATTACCGGAAGCTGAACAGCGTGACTAAAAAGGACGTGAACCCGCTGCCACGCATCGACGACTCGTTAGACAGATTACGCCGCGCCCACTATTTTTTCTCTTTGGATTTAAAAAGCGGGTACTGGTAGATTGAGGTTGACGAGCGAGACCGCGAGAAAACGGCCTTTGTTACCCCTGATGGCCTGTATGAATTTCGAGTCCTTCCTTTTGGTTTGCGCTCAGCGCCCGCAACCTTCCAGCGAATGATGGACACTGTGCTTACTGGTCTGAAGTGACAAACTTGTCTCGTATACCTTGATGATGTTGTCGTTTTTTCTGAAACCTTCCAGCAACATCTTGACCACCTCAGGAGTCTGCTACAGGCTATTCAATCAGCAGATCTTACACTCGAACCGCAGAAGTGTCACTTCGGTTATGAAGAGCTCAAATTCCTTGGCCATGTAGTCAATGCGAAAGGAGTCCGACCCGACCCCGACAAACTTGCCGCTGTAGCCGCGTTTCCGCATCCTACAGACAAAAAGACTGTTCGGCGCTTTCTGGGTTTGTGCGCCTACTATCGACGATTTATTAGAGGGTTTTCGAAGATAGCGGAACCCTTGACTCGCCTTACACGCGACGACACACCGTTTGTATGGGCTCCTGAACAACAGGCTGTTTTTGCCGAGCTACGACAGCGGATGCAGTCAGCCTCTGTTCTTGCGCATTTTGACGATGATGCTGACACAGAGGTGCACACTGACGCCAGTAACGTCGGCCTCGGCGCAGTGCTCGTCCAGCATCAACACGGCAAAGAACGAGTCATAGCCTATGCCAGCCGCTCACTGTCCCGTACCGAGGTGAATTACACGACCACAGAGAAAGAGTGTCTAGCAGTAGTGTGGGCAATCACCAAGTTTCGCCCGTACCTTTATGGTCGTCCATTTAAAGTGGTGACGGACCACCATGCCCTCTGCTGGTTGGTAAACATTCGTGATCCCTCTGAACGACTGGCCCGATGGAGCTTGCGTCTACAAGAATTTGATGTTACCATCGTATATAAGTCTGGACGTAAGCATGAAGACGCTGATACGCTGTCACGTGCACCCATACCTTTAGTCAATCACGACGAAGAGGACGATGACGGTTTCCTGGGCGCCCTTAGCTCATCTGACTCGAGCAGACGCCAGCGAGAAGATGAAGAGATTCGACCGCTCATCGACTATCTGGAGGGTCATAGCGCCGTTATACCTCGCCATCTATCTTGCGTCGTGACGTCTTTCTGCCTCCGAGATAATGTCCTGTACAAAAAAAAAAACGCCCATTCTACGAGCCGCGCTTACTTCCTCGTCGTTCCGAAGGACATGCGCGACGAAGTCCTCTCCGCGTGTCATGACGAGCCCACATCTGGTCATCTAGGTTACTCGCGAACGCTCGCCAGAGTAAGTGAGGCGTACTACTGGCCCGGACTTTCGGCAAGCGTGAAGCAGTACTTTAAAAGCTGTCGTGAATGCCAGCGTCGAAAGTCGCCACCAAGCAAGCCGGCTGAATTACTTCAGCCAATTGATCCACCCCACAAGCCATTTGACCAAGTCGGCATGGACATTCTTGGCCCATTTCCTTTATCGTCTGACGGCAACAAATGGATCATTGTTGCAACTGACTATTTGACCCGCTATGCTGAGACACAGGCGATACCACGAGCCAGGGCTTTTGAGGTAGCACAGTTCTTCATGTGCCACATTGTTCTGCGCCACGGTGCTCCATCTACAGTGATAACCGACAGAGGAACAGCGTTCACTGCGCAGCTTATTGATGAAGTTTTTCGACTGAGTAACACTAGGCATCGAACGACGACTGCTTACCATCCGCAGAGCAATGGCTTAACCGAGCGACTAAATGAGACAGTCACAAACATGATCTCCATGTACATCGACGTCCAACACAAAACATGGGATCGCATTTTGCCTTATGTGACGTTTGCTTTTAACACCGCCTTTAACATGACGCAGAAGAATTTGCAGCTGACGCAGAAGAATTTGCAGAGCGTGCCGAGAAAACTCGCCAGCTCGCCCGGCTACACATTGGTCAGCAGCAAAAAGTCGATGCACGACGTTACAATATGCGTCACAATGACGTATCTTACAGTCCGGGAGACCAAGTTTGGGTTTGGACCCCTGTTCGACGCCGTGGCCTCTCCGAAAAGTTGCTGAGCAGATACTTCAGTCCGTATAAAGTATTACGCCGCGTGAGCGACGTAAACTACGAAGTGGTTCCGGACGCTACGTCGTCACAATGAGTACAACGAAAACAACCGACCTCTGACATAGTTCACGTGGTGCGCATGAAGCCTTATTTTGTGCGTTCCTAAAAGACCACTTTTCCTGTGTTTTTTTTATTTGTGCTCCGACAATTGCCTCATCATTGGTGAACTTATCGCGTCCAACATTTCATTATTGGTGCCCTTTTTCATTGTTAAAGCTACCTTGTTTTGGTTTTTTTTTTCAATAACTTTACAGCATCGGGACGATGCTCTTTCTTTTTTTGTTGAGGAGGAATATTGCCACCTACTTCTAGTAGTGGGTCGTATGCCAAGGTGAAGGCTCACACCACAGAGAAGAAAGAAGTGCACGTGGGCCCCCCCCTGCTCTGGCAAACAAGCCCAACCGATGCGCTTGGTTAGAGCCCTGTTGCTCAGACGTCAATAAACCTTGCCGACACCCCCTGGAACGACGTGACAATATTATAAACAATAATAATTTAGTCAGGCTTTCACTGCAAGCTTAGTGCAAGAATTGCCCAAATATTTGACACACTGCACTTTCTGACATGTGCTGAATTGTAAAAGGTATCTTTTTGTAATTTACTGTCTTCAGTTTCATTCCTGTCTTGGCAGAGTTAATTGCGAAGTCTGATCTGGTCTTTCTATAATTACTGCACAAATAATGCAATCATAGACAAGTAGGTGCATATGAACAGCCTAACGCTTAGTCTACTGATAGAAACTAAAAAAAAAAGTGTGCTAGAACTGATCATAGTTGCTATTAAATGAAGGAAAGTGTAAATTTAACGGCTCCTTTTCTTTTGTTAGACACACAGTAATGAGAACTAATAGACAATAATGCCAGGTAAAGTATAGGGGATGGTATTGGAAGTAATAGTGATGTAAAAGTGAAGAAAAAAAAGTAGATGAAAAGATAACTTGCCACCAGCAGGGTTTAAACCAACAATCTTTGCTCTACCACTGAGCTACAGTAACTGTCATCCCCCCATCCACTGCATAGGGTATATATGTGCATTTAAACGTTGGAGCATCAACCAGCGTCACCTGTTTCCATCATGGCGAGTGTGGAACACTATTTCTTGCCTATTTGGCGTCATGATACTATTACGAGATGGCAGCTGACCAATTATTCCTCAAGGCATCAAGTCTGCTAAAACAAAACCCTCACTATTAATGAAAGAAAATGTAAACTTAAGGGCTCATTTCCTTTGTTAGACACAATATTAATGAGGACAATATTACCAGGCAAAATATAGCGGATGTTATTAGATGTGAAGCACCTCTCCGACAAGCCAGTGAAATGCTGTCCCTCCATACAAACGTGCCGCAGGTGTTGGCATGGTGCTAAGTAGGTCACACCATTGCTGCGTGTCGACGTCACACTCCCCTCGCAGTGCGCACTGACATCACTCTCTCCCTCGCATGCAACACCTGCCGCGACCGCCGCTCGCTAGACCGCTGACTCGTCGGTTCGCGTGCAATAAACCTGATGCGCACCTAACTTACGCATTGAAACATATCTGTGCATGTCACCTACAAGATCTACGCCAACCATCGCTTCGAACGAATCTTCCAGCGCTCACTGCAGCACCTGCGTTAGTCCCATTCAACCCGTGGTGCCACCCGTGCGCGATGCTGCTGCTTCGCATCCCACCAGGATTCCCTTCGAGCAGATCGTCCAAGTTTGGGAAGCAATTGTAATGTAAATGTGAAAAGAGAAAAGTGGACAAAAAGATAACTTGGCGTGGGCAGGATTCGAACCTGCGACCTTCGAATAACGTGTCCGATGCTCTACCACTGAGCTAAAGTGACCGTAATTCCCCGTCCAATGTGCATTTAAACATGGGAGCATCAGTCAGCGCACCAGTTGCCATTGCAGCGAGTGTTTAACACTCTTTTTTGCCTGTTTGGCATCACGTAGATGTGATCTTAGTACGACATGGCAGGTGACCAATTATCTCTCACATGCTAATGGATGACAAGATCGAGAGCAATTTTCATCGAGGCAGGCACAGGCAATTTTCACCAACTACATTCCTGTTTTGACTCCCATTTCATGTCACGAATTTGCATCACTTGTGGCCAGGTACGCTTTTTTTTATTGAAAACTGCGCAAGGGTAAATTGAATGAAGGATAAAATGCAGAAAAAAAAAGAAAAGAAAAAGCACTCATGATGTTTACAGATGCTCAATCACACGAGATGATGAAGGGCTAGTGATGGCAACATTACTAAGGGTGAGCGAATATTCAATTAACAAATCAAATAGCATGCTACTTGATTTGATAGAAAAATTGAATGATACATTTACAAAATATCAATTATTTTTTCAAATTATCAGCACCGATGGGTCAACTCTTAAAGTGCCCTGCAAAACTTTTTGAGCATGGTCAGAAAACGCTGTGAATTGGTTGTAGAGGCTCTTGAGATCACGAGAGCCAAATATTAGAGTGGAGCACACGGTCTGGAATTCCCAATAAATGATCCAAGTCAGCTAAAAAAGACCTTCTATTCTCTTGACAAATAACAGAGGAAGCTAAAAAATCACTTGTAAAAGGCCATCTATCAACCACTGACTGATTTGAATACGGCACGCTCAGTCGTTACAGGAATCGCTACGAGAGGCCACAACTTGTCCACGCGTGCGATCACACTGAAAAAGCTGCGTATTTGCAGAAAAAACAAAGAAAAAGTGCTCAAGGTCCCAAGGCGCGCATGATGTATTTTTCTTCCCCACACCATCCCTTCCTGATTAGCTTCGAGCGCTTTCGTCGGGACGAGAGAAGAGGGAATGCCATTGAAGCGTGCGACAAACCTTTGTAACTACACTTGTATTGAACGGATTCTTAAAATTTTTGCGCCGTTGAATTCGTGAGGCACTAAGCATTTCTAGTGGATCCATTCTCTACTTACTTAAAAAAGTGTTTTAGAGCCCTTTTGAGCAGCATAACCTGGGATCACCTAAAGGCCATTTTTCTTCTAATCCCTGAATTACCTATATAAATTCAGCCCAAGTGTTTTCAACCCTATCAATGCTATAATCATTACCAAATAAAGCGTTTTTACTGAAAACTCCACTCTTACTCGGTTTTTACTACGGTGCAGCCGCATTGCATTAATCATTTCCAGTCTTAGGTAGGAACTATGGCTGCATTTAGTTTCTTGAATAAAAACAGATGTAAGTGTTCTGTTTATGTAAATTTTTCTTCTAGATACAGCATTAAACATCGATTTTTTTCATGCTTTCTGTGCCAAAGCCAATGTTCTGATAACTTTATTTGTTTCATAGAATCTTTAGCTGTATATGCGGTGTTCAGTTCAAAATTGTTTAACTCTATACCTCAATTATATTTAAAAGCTGGTGACAAGGTATCAACTTGAATACTGTAGTCACTGCAGTAATCCAACCTTCAGTTACAACGTATATTTCGAAGGTTCTGGTCACTGCGCTGTATGAGTTCATTAGAGCTTTTATATTTGTACAATCATTTGGTGACAGTTCGGAAATGTTTAATTCAAATAAACTATTGTGGAGCTCTAGGACTAGCTGTTTTTAAAATGGTTTCCTTACTATAAAAAATCAGTTATTAAAAGAGTATCCAGTTTGGTTTCATTTCTAATATAAGATTTATATTAAATTTGCTTTCGAAATTACTATAATATAAGATTTATATTAAATTTGCTTTCGAAATTTACTATTCACACACCCCTAAATGTTACCCTTGCTTTCGGAGCATCTTCTTTGTATAGCATATCAGTGGGTGTACTGTCAACACTTCAGCGCTCTACAGATGTGCAGCATGGTGAAATATAAAAAAATAACACCAGTTTTTTATATGACAGCATACAAGGAAATTTCGAAGTGCATTTGGCCTAGAGAAAATATGCTGCCATTCACATCCTTCTCTTTTAACGATAGCCCGGTCTTTTTCTCATGTGAATGGAAAGTTCATGTGTTTAGAGAAACACTATGATGATAATCGTTCGCCAATTTATTGAGGTGCTGCTACAGATATTCGTGCTTTTCATTTTGAATCCCTATACTAACTAGTAGCAGTGGCATTCAAATTTTTTATTTATCAGACAAAAATGGAAGGTCGCCAAGGCTAAAAACTGCTAGAACGGCTTGACAAAGGCCCTAGTGACCTGTTTATACACTTAGCAGTAGTAGTACGGAAATGATTACAAGTACATGACATGTACATAAAATATAAAACATGAACAATTCATATTTATTCAAGATTTTCTAAATGATTATTTTACAACACCATAATATAAATGTTAAAAAAAATTTCCACAAAAAGCAATAGGCACCATGCAAGCAATGTACACGTAAACTACGAGTGGCCTAAGATATGACTGAGTGAGTGAAAGCTGAGCCAACAGATGTTAATTGTGTCAGACATATATGACGTAGGCATTCTAATTTTCCGACATCGGCTCTTTTTGAGCTGCAACAAAGGCTCACCAAGTTACGATTATTGTTACATAGTCAACATATCAACTTACTACACTGTCACCTCTTGTTTATCGCAGGATATCCGAGTTCACTTTGATGCTTCCCATGATTGTTGCAACAGAGCAATGCGTCTTACAGCAGCGTAGCGCAGTGTAGACATAGGCGTGTGCACAGCGTTTCTGTAGCAGCTCGGTAGCACTAACTATATTATACTGCTTGTTCAAGTCATTCATCAGAGACGGTTTGCCAGTGTGTGTCCCAGCATTCACTTTGTTGTCTGCAGCAACAGCTGGGCTCCCACCCGACACACGAACCGATGAGTGCACAGCCTCGTAATGGAGTCTGGGGCAGTGAATTAGGGGTGGGCTCATGCGCACGTGCCTCCAGCGCTCTAGACCTTATACGCATGACATCAGCATAAGCACCGTGTGATCCTCACTTCCCAAGGAGGACAGGGAGGGGATTTGGCTCGCAAAGGCTACATGGGGCGAGCGGCAAGGGTTTTCTCGCATCATGGCTTCGTGCGCCTTCAAGACACATCGATTTTCTGTTTTCTCAGATTCTCATGACCGATTCGAAGAATTGTTGTGGCATAATTCCTAACTAAAATTCATTACGTCACCTGGTGAGGGCCGGGCCCTTTAAGGCAATGTTTGTCACTCATAAATAATTAGTCAGAAGTGCCTATGCATACCGGACTATCAAACAACTCGCCTATTTCCAAACTTGGTGCCAGGGGTTTAAAAGACAACATTACATCAACACAACAGTAACATTGCGTGGCGCTAGAGACGTGGATAAAAGTCAGCTGGAGACGCAAAACGAGCACTACAGAGATGAGGCTTGTCCGCACAGTAGCTGGCTGATGAGTGACTTTGGTTTGGTCATTTGTATTGTTAATGCATCTCGAAAAACATATCCACGAAAAATGAGGAAGTATTCAGATCGTTCAGTGTACACTTCTGTGTCCTGTTATGAGCACATTTTCTCGGAGAACTAAACAGCACGTTTGCCGCTGCAGGCTGATCCACTACATGATAAGCACCATGTTTACTTTGGAAAACAAACGTGCACCACGCTTTTGGTGCTGTCTAGGAAATTGAAAAAAAAAAAAAGGCCTACTTGCAAAGTGAACAATGACTGTATTTCACAAATCACACAACTATTTGAGCCTAATAATAAATAAAGCAGTATTTATTTCAGCAAGGCAGATGTGAAAATTTTCAGAAAACTTGAGTGCTATTTTTTGTTATAGTAGCACACACGTGCATTTTGGTTCTGTAACTTCCAGAGTGCTGTAAAGAAATGTTGTCAAAGAATATGTGCTTCACCTCCCTCAACAGGAGATTCAAAGGAGGACCCAAGCTGAGAGCCTGGTGAATTTCAGACATACTGAATGTTTCTGAATTACATGGACATTTAGTTAAAATTCTTGAAGCCATTTGCCAAAGTGATAAGTTTCTTCTAATAAATATTTTCACATAAAATTTTGCATGCTATTTCTTTATAGGCAGAATTGAGAAGTCAAACAGAATAATTGAAAACAAGCAGTATCTTATCTGTACTACAGCCAAATTTGTGCAATACAAACTGGCTTATTTTCAAAGCCTTTTTAAGATAGCCCACTTTAGCTTACAGATGTGGCAATCGCGGAGGTTATATAAACAAGATATTGTCCTTGCTCATGTACCTGCCAAGTCACGTTTGAATCGCATTGACCATTTTGTAGTTATGACTGCAAGTGGAACATGCATATTTTGGTGCATTTTTTACTTTAATATTTTTTACAATTCCTTACTTTCATTATTCTAAAGTTCAAATTGACCTAAGCCCTACAAGCCAAAATCACAAAACTGCAAAACTTTTTCTAGAGACCTATCTTAAACCAAGCGTCGTTGCCTAGCAAGACGTGGCGGGAAAGGCCGGCTAGCTGGCGCATGGCTCAAGTGGAGCTGAGCCCCAGCAGTGCTGCCCTCCCCTCTGACACCTATCAAGCCAGAGAGAGTGAATTAACTTGGTAAACCAAAGCATATGGTGAAAGAAAACAGCAAAGGACAGGGACCAAGAATTTCCAGTCACACTTTCTTCATTCATATTTTTTTTAACACTACGCCATGTAGCACTACAGGCAGGCCGACTCTTTAAAACTTAGCATAAACTCGCAATACTTGACAAAACATTGAAAGGCCAGGACTGGCTATTGTCCGACCAGCTCCCACTGTATCTCAAGCCATGCACCACTAACGCAAGCTTTTTCCTAATCAAGTGGCTGAGAATTCTTGACACCATGGTTAAACCTAATGAGATCAACACACTGATAATTCAATTGAGATCATATTGTCCTGCTGCTTTAATTGCAATGTCTTTGCATTGAGAAGGTGAGCCAATGTTGAAGGAAATAGCCCACAATAATTCCATACAATGTCACACATTGAAAATGCTATTATCGAGGATGCTGCAAACGTGAAAGCTACACACCAAAATTATTGCATACTAAATCATGTAGGTAGTTTTGTCCGCAACAATGAATCTTTCATGTAAGTGGTGCTAGATATGAATAAGAGACGTCTCCAGCACACAAGGTAACCTGTGTGTCGACAATTTCAGCATAGAACCCGTTTACTAAAACTGGGTTTTGCTATAGTGTCACATTAGTAGAAGTACTTGGTCACACATGCCACCATTCAGAGGAGAGGCCCTGCACCCACTGAAGGTGCACAGAGTCGTGCACCAAGAATAAGTGACCAACATGAAATGCCGACATGTAGTTACTTGCAACACCTCTGCCCACTTAATACCAAGCAACACGAAACAACTAGCTAGGCTAAGAAAACAAAAAAAAAAGGAAAAATAAACCATGTCCCAACAAATGTGGCCACATAAGTTGGGATCATTTTTCCTTGAAAATCCAGTCTGTAACCTCACGTTATGCGTGACACA
>WOVY01003402.1:0-162317 GCA_013436015.1 Rhipicephalus annulatus
AACACAACTGTATCCCCATGTGACCATATATAGCTAAGCAAGATGAGCACGATATAAGCACGATTATACGAACGAACGTATCTATAATAATTGCACACCAGACGACGCATGTCCAGGCGCACGTGGGCTACACGAAAAGCCGCTAGCGACGGAATAACGTCGCAGACGCGAATTCGTTAAAAGTCATTAATATGGTTTGTTCATTAGTGAATGGGAATAATAGTATCTGGGTATGACGTCCTCAAAACCATGGACGATATATAGTTATGCGGATAATAATGTGAGTTTTAGCGTCCCGAACCACCATATGATTATGAGAGACGCCGAAGTGGAGGGCCCCGAAAACTTCGACCCACCTGGGGTTATTTTAAAGTGCCCGCAAACTGAGCACCACGGGCCTACAGCATTTTCACCTCCATCGCAAATGCAGCCGCCGCAGCCGGGATTCATCCCGCACCTGCAAGTCATCAGCCGAGTACCTTAGCCACTAGACTACCGCGGCGGGGCATGTTTATTTATGCGGAACAACCGCAACGGAGAGACTGCACAATTTCGACCACCTGGTGTTTCCTTAACGTGTAATGACACCGTACAGTGTACACTGCGGCCTATATCGCCTCCACCGTGATGTGACCGCCGCGGCCAGAATCGAACCCGCGACCTTCGTGGTCAGCCATCGAGCACCGAAACCACTCATCCACCGTGCCAGACAATGTGGGGGAATTCATCATCAGCTTGACTACATCCACTGCAAGACAAAGGCCTCTCCCATGTTCCGCCAGTTAACCCCGGTCCTGTGCTTGCTGGTTGCCAATTTATACCCGCAAACTTCTTAATCTCATCTGCCCACCTAACCTTCTGTCTCCCCCTAACCCGCTTGCCTTCTCTGGGAATCCAGTTAGTTACCCTTAATGACCAGCGGTTATCCTGTCTACTAGCTACATGCCCGGCCCATGTCCATTTGCTCTTCTTTATTTCAACTATGATATCCTTAACCCCCGTTGTTCCCCTAATCCACTCTGATCTCTTCTTGTCTCTTCTGTGCGGGAATCACCTAAGCCTTAAGTGATATGAAACACCGCTAAAACAAGGAGGTAACTATATAGTCAGAACGAATTTTTGTCTTTCTTATTACCAAATTACAACGATAAAACCAATCAACCAATAATGTTTTATTTTAATATAGCGACATCTATTTAGCGTTACGCAATGCTATGGAAAGTTTGCGATGTTTCTTTAGCGAATATGTGCCCCATGGTTGCGAGCTACGTACGGTGTGTGTGTGGCTGCATGCGACTGATCTCGCACAAGTGCGTCGACCAAGAAAAAAAAATCTCTTCCGCTGTCAGCCACCCGGTATCCACAACCACTCGATTCTACCGCAGATACCTCCGTTCGTGTTCCGCCCAGGAGTGCGCGCGCTTAGCCACAGAGGAATACCGGTCAGTCCAAACAATGAATCTTCGTGATCGGCGAAACAAACCGTCGGAAGGTGCACGCCCTGGGAAATCGCTTCCGGGCAAGAGCGCGCGTGCGCCAGTGCTAATCCAGCAGTCTCGAACTACCAAGCTCACTTGGTTCGACCGCTCCCAGTGTGGCCAGGAAACGGGAACAATTAGAGCTTAAGGGAACGCGGGTAGCAACCTTAGCGGTCACGCTATATCCGCACAAGGGCCGATAAAGGACGCCAGTGGATTTCCTCCGGTCGGTTTAGCCCTGCCTCACATTGTTCCGAGGAGGTCGACGGCACGCGCGCGAAAACCAGTGAAATGAGTGCCACGCCGCGGATACAGCGCACGACACAGGCCGTGCGGTAAACACAAGACGTATATGTATGCGTCTTCGGGGGCAGTCTCGAGAAAAACACAAAAAACACGCCCTTCTTTTTCGGGTAGAGCTTATGTGGAGAGTGGCGACACTGTGTGCTGAAGCCATCTGCTTCCTTCTCTGTTGTTTCCTCGCGACTTTGAACAGCCGCATACTTCGCCCACTGTGGACGGTGCACAACCAGTGGACCGCGCGTGTGTGTGTACACCTACAAATCCGGTCACGAGCGGCGTATAAAGTACCCACTAAAGCCTCGCCGGCACGGAAGGAGAAAGTCGTCCAGTTTAGCTCTCTCTCTTCCTTTCATCTGGCCTCAGAAACCAAAGGCGCCATTACTGCTTCCCCCTTGCTGCGCAGGGCGCACTGAAGCGTGCCCGGAGGTTCGCCTGCAATATGCGTCCTTTCAATAGTGCCTCCCAAAACCTCCGGGTGCGTGGAAACGCTCCATTTGTTCTCGCTGTCGTGCGTTTTCGGGCGGCGTGCTTCGTTATCAGATGGACACTCGTGACGGCTGACCTCTTTATTCCTTTCGTTTTCTTTCCCTCCCCGCTTGCGTCTTTTAATGCCGCTGTTCGTTTCGAGCGCCAGGAAGTGCGTATTGTGGTGGCTCTTCGTGACTTTCGCTTTTCTGGTGTTTGTTGTTGCCAACGCTATTGCTAGCTCTCTCTCTCTCGCTTTTTCACAGAAGGCATAGTTCCGCAGTTTACTTACGGCACACTCGGCCGGCCATTTTCAAGTGCTCTGAAAACATTCAGCTGATTCATCCGGAGCACCACGCTCCAGCTCGGGTCGCTGTGATGCGCTCCCACTACGATGACGCTCGTATCAGATCACATCACTGATCCAGCTTTACGCATGCTATACGTTCTTGCGTGACGTCGGCCGCTGTGCCTTGCTTGTTTGCAGTGGAAGACGCTGTGACGCGTGTATCACGTGACACACCCAATCGCTCTGCAGGTGTGAGTGAAGCTACAGTGTTAGACTGCAAGTAGGGATCAGGTGCGCTCTTTCTATGGCTCGGATCAAGAGCGGGCTCGGCATTGTTGCGATCCGAGTGAGAAGCCACTGCAGGGTGCCGATTTTATCACATTCGCTAAACTTAAATACTAAAAATATATTATTATAATGATAAATACGTCCGCCTGACAATCATGTGTTTGATTGTTCATGACTTCGTAAGCGATAAACATAACTAACGTATACAGTCACAGAATCAGTGATAATTAACGAAAAAAAAAACAGCCGTCCGTCTGGACGCACGGATGGACAGACGGACGGAAGCTCGAACTGACGGACGGACAGACGGAATCATGGACGGATAGGCAGACAGACGAACGGACGGATGGACGCTTCACCCCACTCATCATCATTCTCTGCGTGGATATGCTGTGAAAACCGCTAACTCCATCTAGTTATATTATTCCCAAGGACACATACACACAACGCCATCTATTGAGCAATTAATAAACTAGACGTGGCTACATACTACTACTAGTACTACTACGACGACTACAGAGAAGGGAACGACCCATGGTCTAAGGAGCTACGCCCCTAAAAGATTGTGGGCTCAAGAAGGGCATGCACGGAAACGGAAGGCTATACGTTAACATATGTATAGAACAGCGTGAAAAAAATATTAGTTATACGAGCGATATATTCACATGTCGGCTTCATTGAGAGAAAAAAAGAAAAGGAACTCGAGGCCGTTGAATTTGATAGACCCCTCACGTAAATCAGCTCCTCGCAGTATATAACGCGCACCTTTCTCACTGCATTGGGGGGTCGTGCGGCGATGCAACTTGTGTCGCGGAAACAAAGGGCTCGGCTGCGCAAGACCGAACGGGGACATATCTCGAGGCACGTGTGCAACTGCTGCAAGCACGTTTTCGTGCCCCGTACGCCGTAGACGCCCTTGTACAGGATGTTTCTTCAAACTTGCACCAAGTAATAACAACCATAAAAAAACATACTCGCTACTCGTGTCGAATTTGCCCAGTATATACTGTTGTGAATCGTACGCGACACGTCATATATATTTTTTTTCATTCCCCTAAGCTGGATACGATAATAATATCTGAGCCTTTACGTACGTCCTAAAATTGCGTTAAGATTTTGAGGCACGCCGTATATGAGGGTTGGGGAACTTTCGACCACCTGGTGTTCTTTAAGAAGCATTGACATCACACAGTACCAATTCGCCGCCAACGAAATGTGACCTTCGCGTCCGGAATAAAAGGCGAGGCCTTCGGGTCGGCAGCAGAGAAGCGTAACCACCGATCCGCCAATATGGGTAATTGAGAAAGATTTGCCGAATTAACGTTTCAACTTTTGCGGAACATCTTCAATGCGAAAGCAGTACGTCCTGTTCAGAAACGTCGGAATACTTCGTTTATGCTCAGATAACCGCCGATCTGGGTAATTAACGAACATTGCTTAATTAACCGTTAAAAATGTTATATTTAGCGAGAAATATTAAAGAGAAAAGTAGCAACGCCTATCAGGGGCATCGGAATATTTTGTCTATATTCAGATAACTGCTCCGCTGATTCCCTCCCCCCTCCCTTCTGTCGGGTTTTCCCTTAGAGTGCGCAAAAAAAAAAAAAAAACACTCGGCACAAGTCATCTGAAACATACCCTCCTACCTACGCCGCGAGTGTACCTATGACGCCGAACTCTCCTTATAACCGTCTCAATAGCTCCCTCTGCAGCGTACACAATCTTCATCCCACTCCCACAACGCTTTCGTTCTCCCATCCTCCACGATGCTGCAGAGACCTCTGGCGCCGTTGTGGCTCCAGCTCGACATGTTCTGCGGACGTGACCGAATGGCTCCCACGAGCAATGCACTTTTGCGGCTGGGCGAGCGTCGAGACCCGCGATATCGTCCCGTCCTGGAATAGCTATAGCACACTCCGAATCGTCTTTCTTTCCCTTTCCGAGATTTCTTTCGTATTGGGTAGGCTGGTAGAGAAACAAATAGCGGCGGCTTTCGGTGAACCACACGGTATAGTGTCTTTTATTCGTCGTGCATGTTTACCGTCTTAGCTTTTTTAAGAGGGCAGAAGAGGCCCGTTCGGCGGTTGCGCGGCGCAATATCCTTCTTTCCGCCTGCGGTAACTCCTGCCTCGCCTTTCTGGCGAAGGTACGGCTTCTCTCTTCTCTAAAGAAGTATAGTCGTTGTTTATTTACAAGGAAGAAAGACCAACGCTGTTTCCGTGGGCACTTTATTGATGCCACGACTGGGATGCAACCGACCTGTACGACTCTGCCGGGTATCCAGTTCTTTTTTTTTTACTCTCTCCCTCAAGAATTCCCTGCAAACGCCTTTCGTTTCATGCTCAAAAGCCCGGTCTTCATACAACTCAAGCCTGTCCAGAAGCGCCAAGACGTGGTTACGCCTCCCCGTCCCTACGTGGTAGCGGCCCGTGATCTTCCCCCTGTGGTGGAATCCTCCACGACCTCAATAAAGTTCTTCATCCATCTATCTGAAAAGGCAGCGAACGATTGTCCGGCGATGGTATAGTGCGCGTGTAAGCACCAGTCGCAACGCGGTCGTGGTATAATTGTGCGCCGTCGACCTAAAACGCCTCGTGTTCCGGCCTGCGTCTTCGGTTTCATCGCGTGCGTTTGTGCAAAAGGTGCTCGTGCGCGACGGATAATAGTGCGGCTTGTCAAGGGGCTCGCGCCAAAAGCGCGTTTCGGCGATATAGGATTGTGTATACCTTACACGACCGTTTGGGATCACTCGTGATGCCACGGTACACTTCTTACATCACTACTAATAATAGACACTTGCTGTCGGGCGTGAATAACCAGTACGACCAACTCCAGAAATGCTGCAATTTTAAGTACGTCCCGTATGATGAAGATTAAATTTGAAAAAAAAAAATCTTTCACGTTCAGTCTAAGGACGTGTTTATTGTATTGAGAGCTCTGTTCTTAACTTTTATGATTGATTGATTGATTGATTGATTGATTGATTGATTGATTTGATTGATTGGTATAATTGGAGCTGCGTTAATAAGGGTAGCTCACAGCAGTCAGCTAGCTCAAACAGTGAGTGGAATATATAAATACTGCAATCCTTAAGAACTAGAGCTCATCGTAAAAAAAAAAAATTAGCAGCTGTTTGTTAGCAATATCACGGGCTCTCACGTCCAAAGCGCCGCGAAGAGAAAAACCACTCACGAAAACTTAGGTGATGTTTTCATTGACAAATGGTGCTTTAGAGGAAACTGCTGCTATGTATAGTTTCAATGTGTCTCGTTAATAAAACGTTTTCAACTACGATAATGGCTCACTTTAATAGATTTCGTACGTTTCGAATCCTTTTCGTGCAACGTTGCGACGCATGATGCGGAACATTTTCAGAGTAATGGGAGTTCTGTATACAGCGAAAATGCACACGCGGAAATGGCAGGAACGACTAAAGCAACCAAGTGTGTACCGTTCAGGGAGATGCAGTATCCGTACAAGAGGAGCGAGAGAGAGAACAGACCTTGTCCTCGTCAGTAGCCAGGTCGCAGTCGTCGCACTCGATCTCGTCGAAGTCCCCCAGAAAGCCCGCCGATGAAGAGCCCAGCTGCGAGGGCTGACGGCTGCGACGGCCCTGCGTGTACACATTGAACGCACATCATTCACGTGAACGGGCAACAGTGCGTGACAAGCAGCAATCACTTATACACAGCAGCAAATACAGCAAGAGACGAATACTAAGCACAGTTTCGAGAAGCTCTGTGACAAGGAACAAAGCCCACGAATAAAGCCCACTGCTGATTCGTTCTCGTTTCTGTAACCGTCAAGGGCAAAGCGATGTCAGCAGAAGTCACGAAAAGTAGCGAAGGATCACGGGACATAGCGCGCGGATTACGTTACTAGCAAATGAAACGCCAAAAACCAGCTTTACTATGAGCGAGCGTAGCACGAACTCCACAGCATTGATTCGCCTGTGTTTTCCTTGTGTTTATCTTTTGCCTATCCACTTTTTTTTTTTCTGTTCTTTCGCGTTGTTTTCGGGTGATTACGCGATACTTTCTTCCTTTTTCTGTTGTTTCTCTTATGATTGTCACATTTGTTTTCTGATTATCTGGTTTTTGTTCTACGGCGTCCTTTCTCCTGTTTTTCTCCTTGTTTGCTGCTCCGAGAGTGCGCAATCGAACTCCCGACGAGATACCTACGCCGTGTCCACCACGCGAGACGACGACTTAGCGGCCCTTAAGCTGCTCCACTGTTAAAGGGATAAAGTTTGGTATAGGAACGTGCACTATACAATCCATATATGCAGATGATAAACAAAGCGAAGAACACTCTTACACCAAGTATCTTGCCGACTTGTAGTCTTCGCATACGTTGACAGACCTCTCCGCAGCATTGCTGGAATGTGGAATGAGCCGGAAAGGATACACACGTGTTCAAAGCCGCATTCGCGTAATTGCTGTGACTTTTAAATGGCAGAGTGCTCCCGTACTTTCCTCATTACGCAGTGATATTTATACGTTCTCGTATGAACCACACAGAATGTCAACACACAGCACATGAGCTTTTCATTGAGTAGCGTCTTTTTTTCTAACGGTTTTCGCATGGATACGGCCTATATAGCTGTACACTCAAGAAAACAGAATGCAATTTCTTTTTGGAATAGCATTTTGGCCTCCCAATTGTGTATAATTTTAGGGGCAGTGTGACGAGTCAACAAATGTTATCAGTTACTCATGAACTGTCCTTAAACATAAATGTATACGTTCGCCGGTTTTGGAATTTTTTTCCCGAAAATCACAACGCCTCAAACCACGGGTGCAATGATGATGTTCTACACACGCGGTCAGTGTATGATAGCTGAAACAGTACGCGTAGTTTTTGTGCGTATGAGTCTTCACCGTGCATGCATTCATGAAGTATTCATCTTCATGACCACATATTCATATCCATTACCCTTCATCTCTACGACCATGCATGCATCTCCAAACAATCAGCAGCGTTCCTTAACAGATGGAATGAAGTGTCGAACGAACATTACGTTTGTGTGCAAGCACCTACCTTGCGAATGAATTTACGCCCCACTGATCTCAAGTATGAAGGCACGAGCAACGCAGCGTGCGACAAGAACTGCTCATTTGCATATTACAGGGAAATGTGTAACATGCTTCTCAGCGGGGCACATTAAGATGCCCAGCGCGTTTCATACGGGGCAGAGCGTCTTGTGTAGCTTTATAAAGTGTGCATCACTATTAAGTTTGGCGTCAGGATATCCGAATTTATAACATGACGTAAGTTCGCACAGGGAGGTATGTATACTACAGTTGAACGTGCACTGCGCGGGGTTGTCGATCCACCGACCGGCAATTATGCAAATGATGCAGCGGCGATGTATCTACCAAGTGGTATATACATGCACTCTCAAGTGCCGTAAACCGTGAGCAATGTCAATCAGACAGGCTCGCGGAGGTCGTCTGTAAGCTCGCTTCCATTCTCGCCTACTCACTCGTGCATAATTACTATTTTTGTACCCAGCTGACACACCTTGTTGGCCGAAGTATTTCAACGTATATATACGGCAGCACCCTATATACGGTGATTAGGGAAAGCGCTACCGTGCCGCTATTATCGCTACCATTTATGCAATCTGTTAACATTGCGCGTGTTGCAACCTAGAGGCCAGGCTCACGCACTGGGTGGTTTAGTTTTACTCGCAGACCACTTCATCTGGCGGTGAAATAAAGCTTCGCAACCGAAGTGTGCGAGCATGTGCGGCCGCTGCTATAAATAGCCCCGTGACTCAGCTGACGCGTCTTTCATAACGAGAGCGTATGCACTTCACTTAACTACAGCGTGGTCACTTAAAGATAAATGACCGTGAGTCAGCGCATTAATAGAGTTATGGGCCAGCTTTTAGAACAAAATTCACGCAGTATAGCGCCAATAACCACATGGACGGTGAAAAATCAAGATGGGGCACAGTACGTGGATGCTACAGATATTTCTTTTTCTGACAATTCTTTTGAGTTTGCATTTCGTTTTTTTTTTTGCATTTTGCGATGCCGTTTAGAGGCCCTTTAAAGAGCCCCAGCAGCTACACTCGAAACTATTCCGGAAATACGGACTGTCTCATAATTATGTCGTGGTTTCGGCACGTACATTCCCAGGATTCGTTTAATTAGCCATTGTAGTGTTCAGAAGTTGACCCGAAAGTCGCCGGTTTTACTTTGGCCACCGCATTACATTTCAACGTAAGCGGAACGCTATAGAGGCCCGTGTGCTGTGCAGTGTCGGCGCACGTCGACAAACCTCAGGTACTCAGCATTATCTAAAACCTTCCGCGGCGGAGTCTGTGTATACTATAGCCTGAGTAACGGTAGCACGAGAAGCCGATGAAGCAACAGTTTTCTTTGAAATGCGAAAGAGTCGTTATCAATGCGTCTACGAGAAGATATACGCGTTTTACGATATGGCAAATGTCTTATCAAGAATATACTTCTTTTCGTTATGTTTTACTGTGTCTTTTTTTTCCCCTTGTTTTCATGGAAGTGTACTTATCAAGTAGCGTATATGTTAACCCACTTTATTCACCTAATTGCGTATTTATTTAAACAACTGTTAACGAATTGTTATAGGCCTAATCAGTGTTGTGTGTTTTCATGTTCTAACGAAAATTCGAATTAAAAAGACAACAAAAAAAGACGTGACGGTGATGAAGATAATATAGGCACGACCCTGCCGAACGTATACGCTTACTTCGCAAAGTATTTGACGACTCGCACGTGTGCAGACAAAAGCAGTGGCAACTACGAAGGCAATGTTAATGAACACGAAAGGGGCGTTTTCAACGTCATTGAGTGATCAGGTTCAGTATCTATCTCTCTCTCTTTGCTTTCTCTCGTGCCACCTTTTTTCTCGCCTCGTTCAATTCAGACAAGTTCCGCCATGCACACGCTCCGAGCTAGAGCGTAAGTCAGACACATCACGCAGCAAACGCGCGGCTTTAGTCGTACGCGTGTTATTGTATGTTAATGAGGTCCTGAGAATACAAAGCGCACGTGCGCGCACATCGAGCAAGCCTGTGTGGTCGGTGTTCGTGCAGCAACACGATTGCGCATAACTGCCCATAAGCCATCGCAAGCTCGAGAGTGTCGAGATTGCCAGCTACCCGAGAGAACGTACAATAATCGAAGCCAGCCACGAAACAAAGGACTGGGCCACAAATCATTCTGTCATGTCGAAGCGTATAAATTAATTACAATTTTGCAATTAAGCTCACCGTCAAGTCTATAGTCACGAACGAAACAGGGCGGTGTACAACGTAAACACTGCGTTCTTGTTCATGTTCACCTAGCAAATCTGGCTCATACCTACTGAGGCGGATTGACCAAGAATGGGGTAGATTTATGAAGTTACGTAAATATCAAGAATGGGAAATTACAGTATAGAGATGTGTTGTGTGTGAGCTTCTTCTGTGTGCCCCGTCTAACTTTTGCGCTGCCTACCTACAGTAATACAATATAGACTGCATATTGTTTATTAAATTTAAGCGCGAGATACGAAGTGGAAAAAAGATGATACATATATATTAAAAAAATTTTAACGTTACAGCTCCTCCTTCTTTACAGTGGGAGATAAATTTGTGACCATGGACATGCCATTGACATTTCATGGAATTACCTTTTGTAGTATTTTGTTTGTTAAAGTGACAGTCTATTTTTAATGTGGATACATATAGCTTAATAAAAACAAACAGACCTGCGATAACAATACCATAATGATAGAGATGCTGATTATGTTAAATCACTAAACGGTACGCACCCGTAATGGAGAAACCTATCACTGCCCTGTCAGTTATTAGTTTTTTTTTTCCTAACGTCGAAAAATTATTTCATTCATTAAATAAAGAGGAGTTATGGGTGTTCCGCAGTGTGGTCATGCAGACAATTTGGAAAGGTTATCGCAGAATTTCGCCAACGAAAAACAATTTGGCATTAACAGCTAGCGTACGAGAACGAATCAATCTCTTAGCAGGACGTTCAGGAAGGCGTGTGTGTGCCCGTTACGCCCACATGCACGTACAAGTCGCGTAATATGGCGAGAAAAACCGCCATAAGTTTCACTGGTTAGCGCCAACTAATATTTCAACATATCCAAACAATGGATCTCGCCACTCGCAATTTCAGTAATTGTATTGCATTCCGTATAGACGTCACATTGCGGCCTCCGCGACAAGAGAACAGAATACGCAACTTCGAACACTTACACAGAGCTACAGACACGAGCTTCTAAACAATAGACAGCACACACTGATCGTGCTCCCCGCTGGTTGAAACCCCGAATTACCGCGTGCATCGAAACAAAAAGCCTATGACAATGGTCTATTGACACGATGACGCACACTCCTTACGTACCCCGTGTAAACTTGTGACGTCATCGAGGGGAGAGGGTGCGCCGGGCTCCGAAGACTGGCCGTCGTCGCCCCATCGCACGCCCGCGAACTACGGAGCGGTCGGCACTGTCCGCCGTATGCCAGCGAGCGTTTTGTTCCGGCGAGCGAATGCGCATTTAATCGGCGCACACTATAGTGGCTCCGTTTTGCCACCGACCGGTTCGGATCCAAAAATAAAAAGTAGAGAAAGAAAAAAGGTTTGGAAACTGGTTCCACTTTCCGCGTAATACGTTGTATGTCTGCTCCGGCCTGCCTTTGTAAAAGAGCTTAGCGACGGACCTGTCGATCGCCGCGCGGACTCGCAATCCTCGCAATTCGAATGCGGCGGCGCGCTTGGCGCTCGTTTGCATATACGGCCTTCGCGATCGCGTTATCGCTTCGCGCTGCGTATCAATCAGTTTTCCGGGCCGTCCAACCATGTCGGCCGTTTCTCCGTTTCAGTGGGGTGCGATGACTCGTGTGTTTGTTACGTCACAGCGTCCATTGTAATGTTCTGTCACGGGGAATGTTTCCTCGCGTCCCGATTCGGTGTTATTCAGATGCAACGGGTGCATTTTTTTTACCTTATAGTTTTTCAGTGAGTCCCTAATACGGTGCTGCATTTATGGGTGGAAGTGGTGGCTGTAATTAAACGGTGCGGAAGGAACGCCTCGTATCGTGTCACCAGATGTATAACCGAAAAAAAAGCAACATACACGAAATACAAAAGAATAAGGATCTTGTGGATGACATGTGGGAAAAAAAAATGAACCAAGGTACTGTTTTTGTGTTTAACAGTATATTCCAGGGTTTTATGTGCCAAACTGTCGTACGATTATGACGCATGCCGTAAACGGAGATTTGCGATTAACTTTGAGCACCTGGCGTTCAGTAACGAGCAGCGTAATCGAAAAACCATGTGCATTCTTGCGTTTGCATTTCGGCCTCGATGAAATGCAGCTGCCGTCACAACAGGAGTTGAGCGAAAGAAATCAACAAAAATTGTTTAGAAGGCATTGTTTTTCGAGTCAAGATGTAGTCTCCGTGTGCACAAACTGGCTTCGATCTTTGCATGGTTGAACTTATCTAAACGCATAGGAAAACAGGAAGGACGACAGACATCTGCTTACTCGCAAATAAAAGATGTTATATATATATATATATATATATATATATATATATATATATATATATATATATATATATATATATATATATATATATATATATATATATATATATATATATATTAGAGGAAGCTTATATAAACACAATGCACAACTACCCGACGCATGCTTGACGAGTTGAGAAGGTTTTTGCAAACTAAACATAAAGCTGTTGGTTAACTATGGCGATAAACTATCACGAAATGCTATCAAGGAAAAACGAACCTTCGTCTGGTCACGCATACATCGGTGAACTCGTTGTTGTACATGCATGCTTCCTTGTTCAGCAATATTTTTTTAGTTGCGTGTGAGCGTTTATCCTGTTGTCCTTCCTTATTTTTTCTAAAGACGATAGCATTTCTTTGGATAATTCAACGCCAAAATTTCGGTCTTTTTATTTTTTTTTGGTCTGTACGCCTGCTACACAATTCAGCTACTTGTCCAAAGTTTAGGCACTTGATGAACACCCAGCCAGCTTGAACTGATGGCTGCGTTCATTTGTAAACACTGTCGATGAAAACGCAAATATTATGCATATCTGAGGTGGAACATCAATACTCAAGTGTTAGGTGATGCGTTTCTTTACTAGATAATAAATAGATACGCAATTCTAAATACTCCAGTGTTTCTCACGCTGCGCTGGAAATGCGACGTTATGCACGAAAAAGCCATTTGCCGACTATCGTCCTTCGACGACATTTGCAGCAGATCACGCCGATGCGCGGTCAATTTTTTTTTAGCCTGTCTTATTCCGTGTGTGTTTAGATCAGTTAAACCACGCATTTCAACCAGCTATAGCCCAGTTTTCTATTCTCTTGTTCGATCTTTGCACTTCCCTCCTCGAATTCGCAATCGACCGAGGCGGTGTTATTATACTACTATACGCAGCCGAGAAAAGCGAACGCACGAAGTAAGTTCGATCACTCTTACCGCAACCACAGGCGAGGGTGACGGTTAGCTCTGTCTTGGACCTGCGTTTCGTGTACGTTGATGCAACGAACCTGCCTCTCGCGCGGCGCCGCAGTCGATACAATCATCGGAACTGGGCGGGAAGCGCTAAGGTCGTCACATGCATGCAACGGCCCCGCCAGGCACTCGCCGCCGCTACTTCATCGACTTTGCTTTCGCAGACAATAAGCAGGACTGGAGACAATGCAGCTTCCATCATACAGGGCGTTGTGGAAAGGGCAGAACTGACAGAATTTATTTGGACGGTTTGTTTTGCTCTGTCGCCTAAAAGATTTTGGCTCATACTCCACAAGGGGGATCGATCACACTGTACCTTATAACGAAAATTGCAATGCAATGCTTGTTAAAAGATAGAGAAGTCAGATAAGAGCAAGATGCATAATGTACATAAAAAATAAGAAGAAAGTGAAAAGGGCAAAATTATTCGAAAAGTTAGATTTTTAAAGATAGCAACAAAGAAGAAGGGGACGGTTGGGTACAGGAAGTGTCGTAATCACTTCTTGTTTCTCTTTTTTTTACGTGAGAATACTGATAATCTAAGACACTGCGTCTCATAAGGTGCTACACCTCGCAAGCTGGAAGGAAACGCCCGAAGGAATGGAGGATGGGGTCACATTTATTGCTTGTTAATACATGATAGTTGATGCACTTCTTCTTCTTCTTCTTATTATTATTATTATTATTATTATTATTATTATTATTATTATTATTATTATTATTATTATTATTATTATTATTATTATTATTATTATTATTATTATTATTGGTGTGTTAGTCCAAAAATAACGCTATGATTATGAGAATCGCTGTATAGTGGAGGCTTATGGAAATGTCGACTACCTCAACGTGCACCTAAACCTAAGCACATGGGCATTTCGCCTTTATCGAAAAGCGGCAATCGCGACCGGGATTCGATCCCGCGACCTTCGGGCCAGCAGTCCTTCACCATAACCACAAGACCACCCCGAAGGATGACAGTCGATGCACTTACCTTGCTATAATAATACACGAAGTAGTCGTTACATGAAACCAATAACAAAACAATCCCAAATTATTAGTACATCGCGGAAACTTTGTATCTGTAACAACCGCAATATCCATTCACTCGTTCTTGTCGCATGCCTGGCGCAACTCAAAGATGAGTACAAAAGCACACACACCGCTGCAATACGGTATAGCGTACAGTACCACTAGTGTCAAACGCAACCCGAAAAGCCGCTATCATTTGTGACGGTCAAGGGCGCGCTTTCCTGTTATCACCCCTGACAGGCGCTCGTATGTGCAGTGCTGCCCAATCGAATACGTGCGCCTGTCAATCATGATGACTGTAGGGCGGGTGTTCTAACCATTGCGAATGCTTGCCGCGGTTCGGGTTTCATTTGACGCCGATGGTATGGTATAGTATAGGATAATGCAGTATAGTATATGGCAGACTAGGGTGAGGTAAAGTACAGGGTAGCGTAATGCAATACAGTATATACAGGAAACAAAGTACCACGTACAGTACGGTAGTAGACAATGGCCCACACTCACCATGCTGCCGGCCTCGTCGTCGGCCGACGAACTAGACGACATCTCGATCTCGTTGAAGAGCGACCTCTGTCCCGCGTTCAGCAGGCCGTTGAGCAGGGGAGACGAGGTACGCTGCCTCTGCAGGGCGTCCACGCGGTCCTGCAAGTGGCCGTTGGCGATCCTCAGCTCCTCCATGTCCCGCTGCTGCTGCCGGATCTACGAGTAGAAGAAGAAGAAGAAGACTGCAGCAAGGCTGTGGACACCACCAGCGCGCCTCATATTTTGAAATTCGCTATTCGCGCGCCAAATCATAACTAACGTTTTCAGGAATGAAGCAATGCCGAAAGTATCGGAAAAATTCTCCTTATAATCGGCTGATTCCCTCCATTGGGTCCGAGCCATGCGCAGCGCCGAATCATAATTAATTAACTAGCGTTCCTGAGAATGAGGCAATTCCGAAAGTACCGGGAAAATTCACCTTATAATCGGCTGATTTCCTCCATTGGGTCCGAGCCATGCGCAGATGAAAACAACATCAACAGCGCGCTGTGTTCTGTATTTCCTCCCGAACCCATAGTTCGTTATTCTCTACAGAGATATGACGTCATATATTCACTGGACGATGAGTGCTTGGGCAAGCGAAGTGGAAGTCACCGTTACATTACTATAATACGACTTGCGGATAGTTATGCAAACAAGGCAGGGGTTGGAAAATATAAAAAGCTTGGAAGATGAAGCTACAAGGACTCAAATATTTATTTCGTAAATACACACGCCGTTTCAAACACACACGTTCGTGTGGACGCGTTCGTAAATAGACGTACGCAAACACACACGCCCGGTGGGCTATCGACGTGGAGACTTACAATTTCTCATGACAAGGCCCTGCAATAGTAAGTTAGACACTCTTTTTTTTTCGTCACGATTTGACATTGGAGGTGTCGTAAAACTTAGTTTTCGCCCTGGCATCCTAGCCCCTTCGAAAATGGTTCATACTTACCAGCCCATATACACTACTGCACTGATCCGGCGTGGTAACACAGCAGCTCAAGTGTTGGGCTGCTAAGCTCGAGGACGAGAGTTCGACTGCCAGCCACGGTAGCAGCATTTGGATAGGGGCGAAATGCAAGAACATTCTTGTACTTATACTTAGTTGCATTTTATGGAACCGTAGGTTGTGAAACCTAATCCAAAGTAATAATTGCAAGATGTTTCAGCGCGCGAACAAAGGAAAAAGGACAGGGTAGACAGAAAGAGCGCTGTTTCTGTCTACCCTGTCCTTTTTCCTTTGTTCGCGCGCTGAAACATCTTGCAATTATGACTACGCACCAACTAGCCCAAGCTTCCACTCTAATCCAAAGCCCTCGACCATGGCGTGCCTCACAGTTACTGCGGCTTCGCCGCGTGAAAACCTCGGAACGCAATTGACATTAAAGGACGGTGCCCCCAAATGAAAGCTAAAAAATAAATGAACAAAAAGCTAAGCAGTGTTCGTTGATCTAGTGACTGTGCGAACAAGAGTGAAAAAAATTGCCCGCAGCTTCCCTTGGGGGAACACTGAGGAGGATGCGGAAGCATGTAATTGGTTAACGGGTGTTAAATTGCGACTTACTTGGGTCGATGGCTAAATTGGTTAACGTGGTTGTGAAATGGGGTGTTAAATGAGTGAACACGTACGGCACGTATGCGAAAGGGCGGTGTTTTATTTATTGCGACGAACTTTGAGGACGATGGCTTTGTGGTCGGTAAAGTAAAGAGTGAGTGGGTCGGGTTGCATCGGTCGTAGGTCGAAATTTGCAAAGACGTGGTCGATGCAGGTTCCGCGAATGGTGGTCGGCTGGTGGTGTTTGCAGTCGTCGTGCGTTGCGCGTTTCAGCGAGTGTCGCGACGCCATGTATTCGACTATCGAATCGTCCTTTATGACGTCGACGTTGAAGTCGCCAACTAGCATGAACGGTCGATGTTGCGGTTGTTGTTTTCTGTAATCTTGCACGGCCTCGTCGACGTGCTTTTCTACGGCGGCACGAGAGAGGTTTGGCGCGAGGTACATCGTCATGACGTCGACGCCACAGACGGTAGCAACGCAGTGCTCGCCGTTGGCGCGTTGTTGAACGCCGGGCTGTAGTCGGAGGTCAATGAAGGAGTCGTCGTCGTTGTCGACGTCACGCTTGACGTAAATTCCCACACCGCCCGCAGGTCGTTGGACGTCGATCATTCTGTTTTGTGGATTCGTTGGCATTCATTTCACGGCGACTTCGGACGTCGACGCGCCGTACAAACCAACGGACGAGCGGCAACTGAGCGAGCGAGCGCCGACCTTGAGTATATATACAGCGCGACGGCGCATGCGCTGTCAGCTGTCGAATGTTCTCGAAGGAGAAGCGCGCGCGGCACAGATGGTGGGCGACGGCGCGACGGCGCATGCGCGCGCGTCAGCTGTCGAATGTTCGAGAAGCGGTGCGGACGGCGCGGACGGCGCACTACAAGGCGCGAGTATAAGATGCTTCCGCATCTAAAAGTGAGCGAGATGCGAAAGCCGTTAGCCGAGCTCATTTTCATCTCTCCATGTTGCAAGCAGGCGCGCTAATTAAGTTCGCGACGCGCGCGGGTGTCTGTCGCAGTTCGCAAGTGAGTCAGCGACTTGACCGTCCCACAACGCGAGCTATAGTACGCGAGCAGTGAGTGAAACGAGTCGCGACGCCATGCGCGAACGGTCAATTACGCGGCGCGTGTTCAGAGGGTCGTGCGTGGCACAGCATCAGCAGCAACAACAACAAACAAGCAGACAGAAAGCGAGTAACACGTTCACGCTCGCCAAGGAGGCGTGAAAATCACTCCTGTCAAGCGCGGCTCGCGTTCCTTCGACGCATCATCGTATACAATGCGCCGCCAGCGCCGCCTATAGGTGGCGCTGGAATTTCGAACGCTTCGCCACCTGCGAAACCGCAGCAATCACGAGGAAACATTACAGTTCGCACAGCGGAGCGCTTTCTCTACGAAGTAAGAAAAAGTTAAAAAGTAAAGAAAAGAAAGAGGAAGAAGAGTAGGAACAAACGCGCTTCCGGTTTCGACGGGGACTCGTCGTCTTCCCGTGTAGCGGAAGTGCATAAATGAGCCGGACACTTCCTTCTAATTGTCCCCGCGCGCGTCCGCCGTAACGGCTAGCCAATTTTTTTTTTTTTTTTGCGCGTCGCCTTCAGCCCTGTCCCATATGTTCTGGGAGATTACGCGTCTCCTTCACCCTTCCCCCTCTTTTTCCCTCTACCTCTTTGTTCCTTCGGGCGAGTGTCCTGACCAGCGTATAGACTAAACGCTCAGTGCTAAGTGTGAAGAAGACGAATAAGAAGATAAGAATAAGAAGAATAAGAAGATATTAAGAAGAATAATAAGAATAAGAATAAGAATAAGAATAAAGGAGAAGGAGAAGGAGAAAGGAGAGGAGCAGGAGAAAGGAGAAGGAGAAAGAAGGAAGAAGAAGAAGGAAGAAGAAGAAGAGAAGAAGAAGAATGAAGAAGAAGAAGAAGAAGTAGAAGAAGAAGAAGAAGAAGAAGAAGTAAGAGGAAAGGCAACAAGCAGAGAGAGTAGAGGGGGGAGTGAGTGGGACAGCGTTGGCGCGACTCGCCGTTGCTCCCAAGTGAGGACAACCCTTCGTATTGTTCTCCGCGCGCCTCAACAACTCGCGTCGCCAAAAACAGGATTGCGCGTATACGTGTTTTTCTGTCGATCTCGTATATAATAACGCACCTCCGTGATCGACAGCGTTCACGCCCCTGGTCTCGGAAGTGAAGTGTGCGGAAGCGGCGTGCTATACACTAAATGAGCGGCGGTGTGCTATATACACCCGAGCCGGCGTGCCACGATTGTACGTCACACCTGACAGTATACATATCGAGGTTCCCACTGACTGTACGTTCGCGTAGCCACGTACGTGACTTTGCCGGCGGAAGTGGCGCACCCTCGCGCCCTAGGATGCAGGTCCAATCAGGCGAGACGTCTATAAATATAACTCTTCCGCATTGTTCATTCAAGCATCTCTGTAGTCTGTTTCGATACAATCTCGCAGTGGCGTGTTGGCTGTATCAAGTGTTCCGATGCTCGAGAATGCGTGCGAAACTACGTCTGCAGCTCAGCGAACATGCACATGGCACAGCTTTGACAAGCCACGCCTAAAAAGAGCGCTGAAGAAGTGCATTCGTGTACGACCGCACGTCTTCTTGCCCCATTCTCAGCTGCAATTACACCCCCTACATCACCATTCCATTATTTAACAGATATGGCAGAGTACAAACGTAGAACAGCGAGATAATTACCGAGTCGCATGCCCAGTGGCGGATGTCTTTCATTATCATTACACTTGGAACTGAATCGAGTGCTGGGTACGCATTGTCATCACGACCAAGCGCCATCGCGCTTCAATCATGTAGCTAGACGGCATCGGCACGAAATCTCCCGACTGGTTGACTGTAGCGTCGTATCCTCTTAGAGACCAGTGGGATTTCCAGCCTCACCTGCGTCTCGTATTCGTGCCTCTGCTTCTCCAGCAGCAGTATGCGGTCTCCGGACTCCTCGAGGGACAGACTCAGGCTCTCGCGCTCGTCCACCAGTGCAGAGATGCGCCGCTCCAGCTCGGCCTTGCGCTCTGACAGGAGCGTGATCTGCGCACGAGAGAAGAAAGCATAAGAGGTACAATCAAACAAACATCGAACCGACAGTTATGCCGACTTTGCACGTCCGCGAGTGATGTGAAGATGCGAAAATCTCCCGTATACGACTATAGACAGGGTCGTAAACGGTGGCGTATGCGTAAACTCTATAGTTTCGCGAGCACCGGTGAAGTAGGCCCCCAAATAGATGTTAGGCCCGATTGTGGCGATTCAGGTCTTGCATCAGCCACTCACTGATGACTTCAACAGCGCCACGCACTTGGCTACGCACGCTTTATGCATCGTGAAGTTACATCTAGTTTCCGATTTGTCCTCCTCGATCGCTTCCAGCACATCGATCACACGCAAGGATGCGCGCAAGCCACGTATTTTCATTAGATTGGTTATTGTAACTTACGTTTCTCTAAAAAACTAGTTATTTACCCGTTGCACTTTACGGAATACTAAATTACTAATGCAGTGTTTCACTGCATTGCTCGTCCAACGGATGGACAACAAGCGACAGCCACTCTCTGAAATTCGCATGTCATTAACCAGAAAACAGATGACCTCCTACTTAACAATGACTGACGCGAAAAACCTCATGATCTTTGCTATGTAATAGATCTCCACGGTTGCCAGAGACTTCACCCGACAAATCGCTCGTGTCCACTCTACCAGCTTCGAGAAACATCATTTGTCCCGCCACGCTGCTTTAAGCTGTATCATTGTCGGCAACGAGCATACTCAGTGTCAACAGCACGCATGTTTTTCGTAAAATATAGTCGTGCGGGCAGGACAGCAATGGAATGTAAAAGCTAAAAGTACACGCAAAAAAATAAAAAATAAAAAGTCCGATTGAAAGAGGGCTTCACCGTACAAATCATCTTGTAGAGGCAAAGCCAGCTTTACAAATGTCAGCTACACACGTTCTGACGCACACCAGCTCCGCAATAATCACTCTATTGGACGAAGGAAACAGAAGAAAAGAAAAGTAACAGTTCGAAGGGCCTAAAACTCACCCCACAGAAAAGACTATTATGTAGCGCAGATTTACCCCCCTTACTTTATTTGCTTCAACTTTTTCTGCACAGAGCCCCGCCGTGGTGGTCTAGTTGATTGATTGATTTGTGGAGTTTAACGTCCCAAAACCACCATATGATTATGAAAGACGCCGTAGTGGAGGGCTCCGGAAATTTTGACCACCTGGGGTTCTTTAACGTGCACTCAAATCTGAGCACACAGGCCTACGACATTTCCGCCTCAATCGGAAATGCAGCCGCCGCAGCCGGGATTTGAACCCGCGACCTGCGGGTAGGCAGCCGAGTACCTTAGCCACTAGACTACCGCGGCGGGCGTGGTGGTCTAGTGGCTAAGATACTCGGCTGCTGACTAACAGGTCGCGGGATCTAATCCCGGCTGCGGCGGCTGCATTTTCGATAGAGGCGAAAATGCTGTAGGCTCGTGTGCTCGGACATTGGTGCACGTTAAAGAACCCTAGGTGGCCGAAATTTCCAGAGCCCTCCATTACGGTGTCTCTCATATTATCCCATATATCGATCAATTTTCCGCACAAAACACATAAACGCAGCGCATAAGCTTGAAAATGCTTCATGCTATAGTCGGTTCTGAAAGACTTGCGTTTGCTCGAGATAGTAAGAAGCCAAACGAAGCTCGTACTCAGTTTTACAGCCCGCCCCGCTAACCACAGCTGGTAAATGATGATTATAATAATATTTCGTAGCTTAGCTCCTACCAGAGAAACGCCAAACTGGTCGAAGGGACATGAAGGCTCAATCGTCAATAAACAGCGTTGGGAAACGCGTTGGACCTGTCGGCCCACCACACCGTTTGTGAATACGAATGCAACTTGCGCCTACACCTTTGCAATCCACGTAGTCTTTCGCACGAAGAGGCTCTTTTGTTTTCATTTTGTAATCGATGAATATCTGGACTAGACGTTCGGATCCTTTGTCGGAGGTTTTCTTGAGTCTTGTAATCACCGCGTATTGAGGTCCAACCTCTGCTGGTTTGTACCGCTAGCCTCCGGGGTAGATTTAATCTTTCTTTTATACCGAGTATTTCACCCTGCATGCTCCTAAAAATCATAGAATTTCGTTCCTCACGAGCGGCAGTCCAGAACTCCAACACAAAAGTCCACAGGTCAGGCCAACGTAACTCGCCTCGCTTACGTCTGGATATCTGTCCATTAAAGACGCAGCGCACAATGTGTTGTCACAGCACAACCGCATATTAAAAGTATAAAGCAGCATCTGGTCATTTCTACACCGCGTAGCTATCCACGTTGACCCATTGATGTGGGTAACTGTATTCTCTCATAGGCGAGGTTGCACAAAGGAAGACGAGTGTGGTGGTCGCGTCTCTGGCCACACCGACTCGACCTCTCGTGTCAGTACCGCACACGACGACTAAGGTCCGAGCCCCTGTCGAGGGCGTGTTTTCTTTCACATCGCTGTCACAAACGCATCGATGGCTGGACCAGAAAGACAAGGTTACTCGCTAAAGTATGCACCTACCACTCGATGCTATAGTTCAGCAGCGTCTCCTCGACTCCCTGATATTCTCCTTGAAGGAAACAAGGAACTCTTTGGAGAAAGACAGTCGGAGGAAGGAGATCGCGTAAGCAGGAACCGTACACGAAAACGGCGACCGATGTCCGCGGGATTTTTTTTTTTCATGGACACGTCACACAAGAAGTGTGACGCGCTTAGGCGTCCATAAAAGTGATGGATAAGTCCACGGTCGCTTCCGCATGTCGCAACGACCTGGCTCACCGAGACAGCGTGTGCTCTGAGACTGTATATACACAGCGTCGGTGGAAGCGTCCGGTTAAAACTTAAAAAAACATGAAAAAAAGACATGCCTGCGCACGGACAAAAAGGGGCCACGTGTTTTGTGGACGGTTTATACACGCATCGCTGGGCGGGAAAAAAAGGCCACTCGCTGTGGGTTGTGGGTGAGGCGGGGTGATTCGCTGACCGTTTACGCTTCTGGCTGGCCTCCCGTTCTTTTTAACAACTGATGCCACTGTACAAAAAATAGAAGAAAAGAAACGTGAACGCATAGACACGCACACAGTGTCCCACAGACGGCGTTCTCAAGGAGACCAAATGACGTAGGAGTTGAGGCTCTGAGCCGTGACCCCAGCCGCTGAATAACAGTCTTCCGCGTTGGAAAGCCGGAGCCATACGGCGTTTACAGCAAAGAAATTTAGGTAACAATAACCACAGTGGTGTTCGAGTAGCCTGAGGAGGAAACGGTCAAAGCGTGCCTCTGTGAAGTACATAGCGGCTCGTTTTTCTTCGTGAGCGGAAGATTCCAACAGGCATGCTTGCTAGCGTGTGGGTGAGAGCGCTCTTAAAGTGTTAGGCGGGAAGCGGTTCAGTGACACCTTGAGCGCACTGCGAACTGCCGCAACAGCGTGACAACGTGAAGCTCGGCATATTTAACGCGTCCCTCGCTGTGATTGACTAATCAAAATGCACTCGCGCGGTACATAACTCACAGGGTTATATGCATTCGCTTAAGACAACACAAAGCCGAAATCTATTTCCTTCTTCTTTTCCCTCGCAGCCGATTTAAAAAAAAAGGAAAATTCTCAGTGCAATGCAGCCGCACAAGGCAGCGAAAAAAAAAAAAGAGTTCGCGAAGAACTCCGCTGTCCTGCTGTTCGTTGCCTCGCACGAAAACGAGACATAGATTATGACAAAAAGTGTTCTCCGAGATATGATCACGTGCATATCTGAGTTAATCGCGCCAATAAAACGCCGGAAAGTGCTTGGATTTTTTCAGCTGTGCCACTTAGTATTCCGAAAGCACAAACGTTGGGGCGAGTTGTTTTCGCATAGCACAACACTGTCGATCGCCCACAAACAGGGACAGAGGGAGGTGATGACAGCGCAAGCTCTTTGTGCCCTCATCACCTTCCTCTATCCTTGATTGTGTGAGCTTCACATCACCTCACTGTACTGAGTGAGTCATTCCTGTTGTCGCGGTAGCTTGGTGGCTACGCTGCTGGGGTCAGGGCGTGGGGGCGAACCGAAGCCACAGTGGACGCATTTCAATGGAAGGAGACATGCTAAATCTTTAGTGTCTTTGCATACGGATACTGCTAAATATGCCCAAGGCAGCTGAAATTAAAGCGGAGGATTCCCACTAAACAAAGGTTGCGGAATTTTCGCGCTGCGAAAGACACTCACGAAAGCACAGAATAACTCAATCACAACAAGTGGGCGTAGTCAACTCAATCAGAACAAGGTCAACCGCTGACCTTGTCAAATTCCGCGACCATTGTTCACATTGTACTAACCAACTCAAAGGAGAGCTTTATTGAAATTCCCTTTACGGGACGCGAATGAAAGAAGGGGAATTGATCAACGGCTCGCTTTTTGTTGGACACTGCCTTACGAAATCCGACAGACAATGAAGCGAAGTAGAATGTGTAGAGTATATTATTTGTAATATTTGACTTACATAGTGCAGTAATAATTGCATAACTATAAATTAGTTGATTGATTTGTAAGGTTTAACGTCCCAAAACCAGCATATGATTATGAGAGACGCCGTAGTGGAGGGCTCCCGAAATTTCGACCACCTGGTGTTCTTTAACGTGCACCCAAATCTGAGCACACGGGCCTAAAACATTTCCACCTCCCTCAGAAATGCAGCCGCTGCAGCCGGGATTCGATCCCGCGACCTGCGGGTCAGCAGCCGAGTACCTTAGCCACTAGACCACCGCGGCGGGCAATATAAATGAGTTAAGGTGGACGGAAAATAACTGAATCTGGTAGGGACCTAAACTTCAACCTTTGGACAACTTGTTCGATGGCGATACGGCACGAGTTGCATGTTGACATCATTGTTTCGGCACGCAAAGCCCCATAATTTTCTGTTTTACTAGACACGTTGTTCCTGCAATCGTCTGTCTCACAAAACGGTTTTCATGTAGTCATGTGCCAGCTATAGCTGAATAGACATATCTTAGAGATAATGAGTGAATCCCCTGCGTGCAGTATGCATGCCGATCAGCCGATAGCTCTCGCCGACAACGCGATGGCACATAGCGATACGTGTATGCATCCGGATTCTTTTTCGCGCAATTGTTGTTGCTCCAAGTTGCGAGAACAATGAACGTAAGGTCACGACCTCCCCAACCCTCTCTATTTACGCGCGAAAGTATAAGGGATCGTCTTCGCAAAGCATGCACGCATGCAGCCGCGACCCTCTCGACGCATCTATACCCCGAGATGGTCATCCTATGCAGACGCTGCGAGGCTGCCGCGCGATTGTCCCGAGTCACGTATTCAGCCAAGTGTATCGCCGGGACAGAATTTCGTACGCGCAAGACGTTTTCTTTTTGAATGAAACCTCGCCAGGCGCGTCAACAAAGAGCGGGAACTTTCGGTAAGGGCGCGTTTCCGCGCGTGTACGCATGCGACCGCACGTGGAAACTACCGCACTGTTGCATGTACACACGTGTCTTTTCAGAAGATTAAAGAGATACCTTGTTTCTACACAATGGCGTGGGAATACAAACGCTGACCTCACTCAGCTGACGTCATCAGGGGGGTCACGCCTACTTACCACAGCCCAGAGGATAAAAGGTGTGTGCATGTGTGTAAATATGTCGCTGTGGGAACAATTACCTCGTTGGGTGTGAGGCGTGAGATAAGTGAAGATGCTCTGACGTCACCGAAGGCTGTGACCAGCCGTATCGGGACCTTCCGCGATCGTGACTCGAGGTTAACTTCCGCGGCGTGAAAAAAGTATATACGCACTACTATTGGTGGACGTACGTAGAATGTATGTAACGGAACTAACGAACACAATAAATGTCATACACTTCGTCGTGTCTGTTCACGGGAGCCTTCAACACGGAACTGTGAAACGGAAGCACAGCGCTTTTTTTATGTTTTGCGCATGAATATGCGCTTGTTTTTGCAACACTGTTACCTCGCTCATCTTATAGCAATCAATTACTTTTTTTATTGCGGAAGTTTGTCCTACGGCATCAATACACATTAAACAAAATTATGCAGCTTCGTTTCCTCCATAAAGTCGAGGGGAAACCTTAGAACAGCTGGCTGACACAGCCGTTTGGATCGTACGGGCACATAGTTGATGCAATGAAGCGCGATAACTATAAATCCGGAAAATCATAAAGCTGAATAAATTGTACAGAAAAATACCCTCTGAGCATATAATGCAACAAAAGAGGAAAAAAAATAAAAATGAAGGCAAGCACATGCCGAGTTGCAAGAGCACGCTCACTGCGCCGGGTGCACACTCAACGATTTTGCTGCGACTATACTTGACGAGCGCCAAGCGCGCGGAACGAGCGCAACTCGGCCAAAATGGAACCAAGGCTCAAAAGCTTGTTCGACACTAAACCGAACTTAAGTTGGCGATGTCTGGCTAATTAGTTCGTCCTATGTTCCCGTTGTTCTACATTCTTCTGCTATTCGCTATATATAAATTGTCCAACTCGGGAAGCTGCAGTGTAAAATCATTTTATAATCGACATTCTGAGCTTTCCATTTTCTTGAAAAAAAAAAACACCGCCTTCATCAGGGCGTTTTATTCAGCATATGTGCACGTCAACTGACCCCAAGCTCGTGCGAAACTGTCTGCGACAGCGAGGACACATGCGCGCCTATTCCACCACGTGTCTGCCCTTTCTGTCGCCAGTACAGTGTACTAGAACAGTACACTGTACTGTTCTTCTAGTACAGTGTACTAGAAGAGCCTCTTTATAGTACACTGTAATCTCACTAAGACGGAGGAAGTCATGCTTACGAGGCTTTTAGGGCAGGTGTGGCGCTTATGCCGGCTGTCCTCTCAACGTAGAACTGGTGGCATTTACCATTGGGTATCACGTAAAGAAATATTCACGATTCTTCTTTTTTAATATTTAATGATCCCATCGAGGAGGCAGTGACTGAACATGCGGTTCACGAGTTTGTTCGTGAAAATCTCACGGGGTGCATTACCTCACACACCCGCGATTTCCCGTCCCACGCGCAAGGGCGCAGTGACGCACGTACTAGCCTACGCTGAGACTTCTCCTTAATAAAAGGGTAAAACAAAGAAGCAGCCGGCGAAGATGAAAAGGCTTTTGTTTTAATTGCCAAGCAGCAGACGGGGGACGTTGTGCGCGTGTGCCCCGACATGCTCGTATATACCACGTTTTCTCAGACGTGAAACAATGGTTCTGAAGTATTCCTCTTTTTTTTCTTTACTACACTGGAACCTTATAAGCTAAACAGACGTGGAATTTCACGTGGGCAAGTGTACCACGTGCGTGCGAATAGTTTGCCGCGGTGTGAGAGCTGTGCGGGAATATCGTGGGAGCGTGAGCAAGCGGCAGAGAGGAAAGACACCGCCTTCTTTGAAAAGCGTGGTTTGCCGGCGGCGTGTGGAACGAGAAGGAATTCGTAAAAAAAATTACTGTTATAGTTTGGGAACTTCTCGTCGATTGAAGCACGGGGCGACCTTCAAGCCGACACCCGCTACATGCAACCACCCCTGCGTGTTATACATACTCCATCGGAATCGGTATGAAGAGCATAAAAGACTTTTGAAAGATCATAATAACATCTGGGGTGTTACGCTTTAAAATCACGACATGATTGCGAGAAACGACGTAGTGAAGAGCTCCTGCAGGGGACTCGCTCTCTGGATTTCGTGCCGACTGGTTGTGCCCCCGCGATCTCCGACGACAGCGCAGCTCTGGCCGACTGGGCTCGCCATACGCCATCTCCTGGCGCCGACAAGAGCTCTCGCCGAGTGGTGCCCCGACCTCGGACTCCTGCGACCGTGTCCATCTTTCCTATCTCCTCTTTACTTCCATCGTTCGCAGTCCCTGCGCCACGCTCTCTCCTTCCTCTCTATCTCTTTACCTTTTAATCCTACCCTTTTAATCCCTCCTTTACCCCCACCCCTCGTGAGTTACTGTTGAGGTGTCCTCCCCTTGAGAGACAGTTACGGGGCTCACTCTTCTCTTCTTTTCATTTAAAATTACATCACTCGCACACAGCTCCGGCAGTTTCGACATTCCTGTGTTCTTTATCTTCCACTGATATTGTACGGTACACAGGTCTCTACCGTATCGCCTTGATCGAAATGCGACCGTCGTGACCGGGATCGCCTTTGTATCAGCAACCGAGCACTACAATCGCTGCTCCACCGCGACACACAGATCTTTGGAAGATTGCTGCATGTAGTGTCAAAATTATAACTTCTCTCCTGTGATCATCAGCCCGCATGAATTCGTGAATTGGGGGGAGGGAGGGGGGCTCTATATGTCGCAGAATCGCGACAACAGCCTATAGATTAGGCTAGAAGTGGTATGTATAGCTGCAGTGCAGTACTACTTTACATGCTTAACACACGCATACAATACTTCAAGGGCACGTTTTTTTTTCTTTGTTACCTTACTGGGAGCCAACAGATAATCAGGCCAAAGAAAGTATATACAGGAGTCGTTATTTGCAGTAATTATTACATAAATATGTATAGAGAGAATAAAATGAGGGAAAGGCAGGGAGGTTAACCAGAAAATGGAGCATCCGGTTTGCTACCCTGCACTAGGGGAAGGGGGAATGGGGAAGAAAGATTGGAAAGAAAGCGAAGAGGGAAATAGACGCGCACGAAAAAAAAAAGGGGGGGGGGAGCTGGGGTGCTACAGTCTATACAATAGGCCGCTGCCACGCAAAAAGTTCAGTAGGGCCTTCAATGATTTTCTGTGAGCACACAAATCATGTCGTCTTTCCAGCACTGATTGTTCAGACAAAGGTCTGTCGTCAAGGCGAGCTAACGCAGCAGCTAGTTGCCGTCTTTGCACGCTGTAACGAGGGCAGTGACAGAGAACGTGCTCTATAGTTTCATCGCTGCCGCAATGACCGCAAGCAGCACTGTCTTCCATGCCGATTCGGAAGGCGAAAGCTTTGGTAAAGGCGACACCAAGCCATAGTCGGCAAAGCACCGTTGTCTCGAGTCGGGAGAGTCCAGACGGAGGCCGGAGTCGACGAGACGTATAAATATGTATAGATTGTAGAATATAAATATGTATAGATTTATATCACGATTACGGCAAATAAAAATCCTTGCTTGGCTTGGCTGTGTGTTGGTTCTCATAAAGCTTGTATCACATATACAACTATTTATTTCGCAAGCTATAATATGCGTTTGAACTGACGAGCACTGCGCATTATACATTATACCAATGTTTTTTTTTTTATATTCGCAACGAAACACCGCATATATAGCGAAGAGAATTCGCTATTAGCAGAGGTCGCTGTTTATAATGCGACACGACTGTACAAGACATAAACATCGATGTCGCAGCAAACCACGCACCTCGTCTCGCAGCCCCTGGAGCTGCGCCACGTGGTCGTCCAAACTGGAGCGGCGCATGGACAGCTGCTGCCTCAGGCTCCGGTACTGTCCGGCCGCCTGGTCTTCGGCCCTCCGCGCCGCCTTCAGCTCCTGCGCCAGCCTCTGGTTCTGGTCGGTCATCTCGTGCACCAGGGCCCCCCTCTCCTTCTCCAACGCCCGCAGCAGCTCCTGCTGGTCGGCCAGCTGCTGCCTGGCCTGCGACAGGTCGGCCTGCAGCTCGGCCAGCCGGCTGTCACTCTCGCCCGACAGGGACTCGAGCTTGCGACGCAGGGCGTGCTTCTCCTGCTCCAGCACCTGAGGCATCGCAAGGAGAACCACGGTGAGCAACGCTCGGTGTAACATTCTAAAACACACGCCGTGCAAATACGGACGCAAGAAAATAGTCGAGACGTCACAAACGCCCCCGCTAACAACTGACAACTGCCGCGCGCACACGCGTATATTGCGTTCGTGGACCCTGCAGTGCAGCCAGGAAGGGTTCAACAATTTAAATGCCCCCCTCCCCTCTTCCACCACCTCCGCATTCCATGCGTATGCCTACTGTTATGTGATAAAGAAAACAGGCAAAGATACTATTTAAACTAAATCTAAGGGACATGTTTACCGAATACAATGCTATGATACAGATGCAAAGACACGAACGCACAGATATGTCGCAATTCCCCCACTTCTCCTAAAAATGAAATCTTGGCTACGCTTCTTTCGTATATCGTGTATATGCATGCAAGCGAACACAAATTTCAGTTGCTTCTTGAAAAACGCAAGAGTAGTGACGTAATTATGTGGTATACAATGTGTGGGATATGTGATACGCGCATGCATGCTTAAACCAACGATAAACACAAAATTAAACAGCAAGGCTCTCCGCGCGAAGTTCGCACTGTTCACTTCAAGTATTCATTCTCGAAGCGAACGAGACGCTGTAAAAATTAAAGTTCAGTTACACCACGGGCGCTCAAAAGTTTTCACTGAGAGGCAGGTTGTACGCGGTTTCGAGCGCCGTGTATTTATATACACACAATCAAGCGCTGTCTGACATGTGTTCCACCCTCTCGCTTGAACACAATGCATTACAATCAATATTAAATGTCGACTTTAAATGTCGACAAAAGTCGGCGGTACGTGAAAAAAAATATTTTGTTAAATGGAAGAGTTCCTTATCGCATAACCATTAATTACACTCACGACAACTACAATAAAGTTATTTTTAAAAAATGTCATTATTGTTTGGCAGTTATGTTAAACAACAATCCACATATCGCGTCCAGTGTTCCTTCGTGAGAGGAGTGAACTTTCTTGACAGAGAGACCAATGTGAATCACGTAAACTGAAGTCAGGAATACCCACGTGGTTATTAAATGCGTATTTTATGCCCTTTTCAGAATCAGTCCGTCAAGAATTTCAATAAGAGGTCCTGAGGAGTTTAAACCACCAAGGTGGTGGCTTATACCAAGCACCAAGGTGGTGGCTGATATATATGGTGTCCACGAAGGACGCCATATATCAGCCGCTACCGTTGACAACGTATAAGTGTGGCAGCTTGGGCTAGTTGGTATGGCCTGACGATAGTTATAGCGCGAGAACAAAACGACGACACAGAGACAAGGACACGAAAGACACGAGCACTCGTGTCTTTCGTGTCCTTGTCTCTGTGTCGTCGTTTTGTTCTCGCGCTATAACTATCGTTGACAACGCCCGAGCCGGGGCGGGGACGTGGTGGCGTTCCGGCAGTTCTTGGGCCCTCTGGACTGCCTTTAGGTCGCGGTCGAGCTCGGGATTCCTGAGCGCCTCTTCCCAGTCGGACTCACTAGTGAGAGGTCCCTGAGGGAACGCGGGACTTTGCCAGAGCACGCGAAGGAGTGAAAAGTACACAATTCTGTGCAGTCTGGGCATTGTGGATTTAGGTCTTAGCTGTAACGGCTGAGTCGGCCTCGTGATGGGTACGATCTCGTTTGCAGCATGCGTTTTCCATGGTACCCTTCGGACTATGGAAAATGCTGGTCAGGCTGAGTCTGCCAAGTCCGCTTCGTCACTTTGCAGGTTCTGGCGCCGTCGTTTCAGGTAATATGCGTTGGGGAACGGAAAAGGTTGCCTTCGTCATTTTTAACGCGGCTCATTATGCCTCTCCTGGCCCGACAAGAGCCGCACGTTCGCACACTCTCAGATAATGTTGACTCACTTTTGTCAACTGAAGGCGTCTCGCCAACACCTCATTATCACTAACAACCAGCCCGACTTACTCTTTTTTTTTTTTTTTTTATTGGCGCTAGTATGCCCTACGGCATCAGTTAAATAAAAAGGAGAAGTTTTGTTTCCTGTATGAAGGCCAGGAGTTGTCGATGCAGTGGACCGTGCGTCCAGCGCGTCAAGTCAGGTGGTCGGCCGGGGTGGTGGTGAAGGCCGCGTAGGTGGCGAGTGCGAGTAGCCCGACTTACTCGCTCGAAATGTTTTGTTTGCTCGCTGATATATAGAAACATGCTCTATCTGTAGATACGCTATTCATGACTACAGAGAAAGAGAGTGGTGGTTGAGGGGCAGCAAGAGACAAAAAAAAGACTGCCAGCTGCCAGTCAGTCTTGCACATGTATTTCGTTTTCGCTAGGACAATGAGTAAAAAATCACAGTATAAAACGTGTAGAAGAACGAGGTAGACAGATGTGCCACTACCCGCTCCCCTGTCGACCAACTGAATTTCCAAACCGTCCCAATGGGCTATGCGAGCATGCCTGCAGAGTATGCCCATCCACAAAGCTTAACGCCCAATCCTGTGAGGGTGAAATGGAATCGCAAAAAGAATAGTTGAGTCCAACACGAAGGGAATGTGAATGCTTCCTTTCACACTCGCTACTTCGCGACAGGCGGCCGATGCCATGTACAACACGTCCACAACGAACCCAACACTGTACGAATAATGAAGGTTGTTTTATGGCTTTTGCTGCGTGTATACTGTCTCAATACTCGATGCTATTTCTGTATACAGAAGTGCGAATTGGTTTCAGTTAGTTTACACATAATTTTTAGTAAACTTATGCATCTCGCAGATTGTATACGGGCCAAGAATTGGAGAAACAAGAACGTTACGCTAAAAAGAACACGCCACTCAATCTATAGCGTTCGAGCACATACTTATGATTATGAAACGCCGTCTTTAGGAGGAACGAATCACAACCGACAAGCAGCAGCGTTTACAATGCGAGCATGGCACGGAGTAAACGCCTACTTATTATTCAGGCTTCTACGTATGCAGCGCGAGTTACGAGCCAAGCGGATGTGCAAATCAGTCTCTCTTCAATGAGCCGGTGCTTTTTTTAAATAACAATCGTTCTTGCGGAGGAAAACAAGGCCGAAACACGAGTAACATTCATTCTAACTCAGATCCCCCGTAAGATTATACCACCACTGTATAAACCTAAGGAGCTGTAAAGCAGCGGCAACAAAAAACAAAAACGTAGCCCATAGCGTGCAAACGAGTTTACACTAGCGAGCGTGATTCCATGTTACAAAGCTAGCAGTCGAGGAGCTTCTGGTGGACGCGTCATGTACGAAAGAGTCACGTGGTCGACGTGAGAATAACATCACGTATTATGTCGATGGAAAAGTGGCGCGTCTCTTCCCACTCTGACTCTGGAATTGGGACCGTGTTCACAAACCAACCTCATCTTTACCTCGAGTTTTCCTTGTCGGTTTTAAACCTTTATTGCGCGTGATGAACATATTGGGCCAGTATTCACGAACCAGTCTTGTCCTTATCTTTCACTCTGTTATCATTTTTGTGCCTTTATAACTCACGTAGAGAGTGCTAAAGGTTTAGGGAAACGTGAGGTAAGGCCGAGGTTGGTTTGTGAATACGGGCTACAGGGCTGCCGGTAAAATATATCTAGAACCGCGAAGCGACGTAGCATCGGTTACCTGGCGCCCGGTAAACGAGTGTCACCGGTTCACTGGCACTAGCAAAATAAAGACACTTATAATGTTGCACAACACCAAGTAGAGCCGTAGCTTCAATTGAAATCTCACGGCGGTGGTGTGACGTCATAAGTCGTTTTAGGTTATGTCACGTGACTGTTCCTCATGTGACGGCGGACAGAAGTTGCGCCATAGGTAGCATGTGACGTCATGGACGCAGCTTATGCACCTACTGGCTTTCATGACGGACAACTTCACTGATAATCTGTTTCAATGTGACGACGACGTATCAAATGAACGCCTTTATGCGTGAATAAAGAAAGTACCTGCATGCGATGTTTTGATAAAATTTAATGTGCCATCGCAAACTTCGCGTCTCCACGTGCTGTGGCTACAGCGTGGTTTTAATAACATCGCTACAAGCCATATATTGCGCTCTTTTGTTGTCTGAAACACGGTATACACTCGCGAATACACCGTTACAGGATAGTTAGGCGAGAGTTTCGTACGTAAGTTCGTGCGCAAGCTAGAACACTCGCAGGGCATGTATGTACCTCGAGTTCCTCGAGCAGTCGGCCATCGAGTCGACGCAGTGTCCGGGAGAGGGCATCCCTTCGGGCGGCGTTGCACAACGCGTCTTCACAGAGCAAACCTAAAACTGGCTCCGGACATCCGCACTCCTCCGGACTGGCATCCATGCCGAACGAGAAAGCGCGATTGAGAAAGTGAGGGCGGACAGCAGCCCGCCTCGCAGCAAGGCCGATACGTGGCGGAGATTAGGGCCTCAGGACAGAAGGTCAGGGGTGTGGCGAGGCGATTGTAAGCGACAGCGTTCTATCATTGCCACCGCGCTGGGGACAGCGGCTATGCCGCAGAGTGATACTCTTGGCAAGCATGAGAAAAAGTTGATCTGCAAGCATGCTGAGATAGTCTGTATGCAAGTGAAGTCACTTAAGAGCCATAGCCAACTTGAGGCACGTCGGTTAAAGCGTACGCGATGTGCCTGCCAAACGGGCTGCGACAAGCTGGTTCCTCTGGCACCACATTTCTATGCATGTCGATGTCTCGGAGACTGATCGGACGTGCAGAGTGCGTACTAAGAGCAAACACAGCCACGTCACCTTCTGGCAAAGAGACAGTTTGTCTCACGGAATCCTGCCGATTTCCGCAGGCTTTTCCAATCGCAGAAGCAGATGTGCCTTATAGAGACACCTTCCAACATAGCTAATATACATAGCTTAATATCATTCTGTAAGTGTATGGTTAATCCTATCTTTGCGGTCGCACATGCAGGAGTAATGTAACGTCGGTTTCAAACACGGCGGCTATTGGAAGGACGCGCTCTTTTCACCTCATCGTTCCAGTAGGACCACCTTTCACACGAAGAAATGGGCACAGCTAAACGCACAGGGATCGTCAGTTGTACGCTTCCAACGCCGGGCAGCCGTATAGATGCGAGGATAAACGTAGTGTAGGCGGGCCTGTCCGCGTTCTAAAGATTATCTACACGAAATACAGCTGCAGGCCAGCATAAATCCTGTGTCAGCTATATCTCACGCGCGGCCACACAGACATGCTGGGCTACCATGCGGGACGGGACATACACATACATTTATCTATATTCGCCGACGTATTAAGCACGACATACCGCGTGCGAGGCCCAACCCGCAGACATCACCTAGAGCCCCTTGTCATAAACATCAGAAAGAAACGCTGATCTCACGCTGAGGGACCCAAATTTCCGCACTGCGTGCCATCACGCGGTAAACCATTCGCGTCAAGAGGATACTGCGACTGGGGGTGCATAGACTGCGTGTCACGCTGGGGAATCCTCGCAATCTTGGGCGAGGATTGTGTACTCGAGACAGGCAGCCTCAGGGGGTCCACTACTTATGCGAAACTTTGTCTTCCACCAGCGAAAGAGCTCTGGACGGGCGCTTGATCCACGACTTTCCTGGTAAGCAAGCAATATAGGGTTGCGGCTATATGGACAGAGTATACGCTGCGATCACTTCCGCCACACAGTAATAGATACCACCATGTAGTCATCGCTCAACCTCGAGTTCCTCTATACAATTCCAATCCTGCCACTAGTACAAGTATTAAACTAGTACAAAGGGTTCCATATGCGGAATAGAAATACATGTAGCTATATTTCTAGCCATCAATTGCTGATAGCAAAACCACAAGTGCTCCTTTTCGCACTGCGCTATTTGTTAGAAGCGTTCTTGTCGGGCTACCACATGAAATCTGCTGTATGATTAAGCCTCGCAACAGAGAGACAGAGAAGAACCATACTGCATGCTATAGGCTGGCCTGGTGTACTGGCTGGCCTGGTGTACTGGCTGGCCTGGTGTACTGGCTGGCCTGGTGTATCGAGATATTGCCTGCAGAGCACTTCAAGCAAGAAATAGTGGTACAGAAAGAACACCGCCGTCTCCGTTAAAGACGAACGTACAAGCCAAACGACACGCACGGACGTCGGACAAGAGGGAGTGGGGACAATGGCACTTTACAGCTGCAAGGGACAGCACAATCGAACCTTGGTGGAGAAACGCCCAGAGCGCGCTTTGCCACACCTTCGATTCGTACGCATGCATACGAGACGGCGACGTGGAGCGGCGCCAACAAGCGGTCGCTCTGCAAGGCGCCCCGCGCTCGATGCAAGAGCAGATGTGGAGAAAACAAAAGCAGCACAAGAAGAGCGGTGGCGTGGTTCTCGAGCCGATCCTAACGGCGCCCCTGTGTTCACTTGTTCGCTCGCCGGCGGTCCTTGAGAGAGACAAGTGAGATTGTACATTCACCGCGCTTACGCGTGCGTCTGACCTTCGCTGGGAGGAGGAAAAATCAGGTCGACACCATCGAAAGAGTGGCAGCGCGAATACGGGTCGGACAAGCTATCGCGAACGAATGCGCAATTGAAAAAATGAGGACCGCCCGCAACGATGGTAACGATTGTCACTTTCGAAATAATGGTAGCCTGAACCGTGAGTGGCGGGCGGACCATCGACTCGCGGGAAGTTCCGATTTCAAATGAAGTCATTTAACCGCGTTACATGATTCGAGTGCGATTGAAACCCGAAGCCGACATATATCAGCGCGAGAAAAGAAACGACGAACACAAAGAAAGGGAAAACTCTTTTTCTTCCACTAATATGTCCAAGTCAGTTGTGCACGTCGATTAGCCCAGAAATGAATTATTCTGGAAGCCTGAAGCACTCGGGAAATGCGTATGTGAGGATTGTTTGATATCGACAATCAACACAATCGCCAACACATTGGCGTTGTCGCCTGCATGTATACAACATTTGTGTATGTGTTTTTGGGTTTGTGGATATATACTCAAAAGTCAAACAGCGCGCGATCAGCTCTGAGTTCACGATCACGTCTATATGTGGTACAAAATTCGGAATGATAAAAATGTCCCTCGAAACCTCAGCAGAATTGCAAGCGGGGGTGAACAGGGACACACCTGTACATTAAGGCGACAATGCTGTAGTTCCTCGCTGTATGTGGCCTCCATTTTACAGCGCATGCGTACCCGCAGAGAGAAGCCACGAGCACAGAATTCCTTTAAGGCAAGCACAATGCAGGCAAGCGCTTCTTCAACGAGTCAACATTGACCTCTCGGCCCAACATGACTACGGCGTTTAGCTGATCACAACACATGATCCCGTTGATCACGTTCAACTGTCCTCCTTCCTCTATATCCGCACTAATTTTTATAGCATCCTTAAGACGCCAAACCACTGGCGTTGCTGTTTTGTTTCCGTATATATAAAAGTTATCTGTGCAATCTTCGAGTTTAGGCGATTCGCGTTGCTGGAAAGTATGGTTCGTAAACAAGGAAAAATAACACGAAGAAGGAGAATGCCAGCGCTGAATTGTGTTGCTTACTTGTGTCCGCACTTGAGGGTACACGTTTATCTTGCGGCGACCGTAAGTCGTCTAGTCATGGGTTTTTGCAGTTCAGACCACGGGACAGCTTTCGGCTCTCCCACAGTAAAATGCAAAGTACTCAAAATCGTAAAACACTTTTTTTCTGAACCAGCATGGCATGTTACAGTGCTCGGTAGTGAAATGCTTCTGGCACATGGTATACAACGCCTCTTTGGCTTTCGCATGACCCGCATGGAAACAGAGCATGGCCAGTACGCAAGACTGGTCTTTACACTGACCTTGTACGCGCTGTGGCGGCGATGCCGTTCAGCGGAAATACGGCACAAGCCTCATAGAGGCGCCTATACCGCACTCCAAAAAATACGGCTCATTGCTTGGAACTACCTCGATGAGCGGCTGGAAACATACGGCAAAGAGGCTTTCCTTCGAAGATAACACACATGTTTCTTCAGAGAAAGGGAGGGACAGCTGGTGTTTCCTGTTGTTCCGTACTAACCATGCGCCCACAGTACGCATGCATACGTCGTATTCTCCGAAATGTGGTTAACTCGATCCACCTTAAGTGTCTTTTACTTGTAACATTCGAATACACAGTTATAAATTGGATTTTGGTGTTCTTTTGTAAAATGTATACCTTGTCTTTGGTTGTTTTTGATGTTTCATTTGTGTATGTACAAGCTAAGTGTACAATAAATCTTCGCTTTCTCATGACCTCTTCTTTCTCTCTCCATTCAGTTCTTTGAAAGGTAATGTGTTTCGTTCTCATAGTTTTGTAGCAGCGCCCAGCGTATTATCGAAGTCTGCGCGGGATTGCGTCTAACGTTTGTGTGAATTATGCTGACGCGATTTTAAAGTTTTTTTTTTTTACTGTATAAGTGTCTCTAGTGTTTGTGTATACTTGTTGAATAAAGTTTTCTCGGATAGGCCCGTGTACTCGTGGTGCACGTTAAAGAACCCCAGGTGGTCGAAATTTCCGGAACCCTCCACTACGCCGTCTCTCATAATCATATAGTGGTTTTGGGACGTTGAACCCCACAAATCAATCAATCAAAGTTTTCTCAGATCATACTGAAATCTTCAATGTTCAGTCTTCCTAATCTGGCAACTTCTCCGTCGTTCTCAAACAATAACAAACTGCTCTTAAAGGTGGGGTGGGAGCAGATATGCGAAATGTGGTGAAGTTGCGATCCGCGAGATTGCAGCATCGATTTTCGTTTGAAAGCACTTGCCTGTGCTACCATGTTGGAACAAAAAAGCATCATGTTGCAACAAAGACAGGACGTCGCGATTGGACCGACGCGTTTCGCCTTCGAGAGCGACAAGATGTGTCCATGAGTATCCAGACACGACGCACGTGCCGCTCACAGAACCCCGCGAAAGCGTTCAAGGAGACTGATCACGTCGACTAACGCCGTTCCGTCATCTTGCGGCCTTCCCGTTGAAAGCCGACAACGACGACTACGACATCTCGGGCTTCACGTACGCCGAATATTGATGATGGTGGCCCTCTTTTTTTTTTTGCCTCACTCTAGATATCTAAGTGCTTCTCGTTGGTGTTTGAGAGAAAGAAGGGTGAAACGCACACTGTCTCTCACTTGAGGACACCTCAACGACTCAGCACAGAATGGAAAATATATGCTCTTGGTTGAGGACACCTCAACCTTTCAGCACAGATCGGATACTGGACACTCTAGGTTCAGGACACCTCGACCTCTCCGCACAGAGTGCAAAACAGATACTATCGGTTGAGGACGCCTCAACGTCTTAGCACAGAGCTGAAAATGGATCCTCTCGGTTCAGGATGCCTCGACCTCTCAGCACAGAGGGCAAAACAGATACTACCGAATGCGGACACCTCAACCTCTCAGAACAGAGCGGAAAAGAGATACCTGTGGTTAAAAACACCTCAACCTCTCAGCACAGAGCGGAATGGAATGAGGACACCTCAACCTCTCAGAACAGAGTGGGAAATAGATACTTTCGGCTGAGGGCACCTCAACCTCTCAGCACTGAGCGGAGAATAGATACTCTCTATTGAGGACACCTCAACCTCTCAGCTCGAGCAGACAAAAAATTAATGTAGTTGCACAATACAATAAAGTTGTTACCAACCAAAGTTGCACAAAACATGCAGCCTGACTGACGTCCATGGCGTGAAAAATCTTCGTCTGCGATGCAGTGGTGCCCTTTCCCGACATTCACATCATTCCCCTAACACGCATTTATCTTTCCCACCCCCTTTCTAAACTATACCATACTATGCTTTACCCCTTTCCCTATACTACTTGCCTTCGTCCTCACCCAGCCAAGCACAGAGGACGCCTAGAAGACGTTCAAATTTCCTCACCCCTGCCTCCAGTGTAGGGTAACATATCGGTTGTGCTACACTGTTTAACATACCCGCCTTTCCTTTCACTCCTGTTCTTCTTAAATCTTCTTCTTCTTGGAGGACGATAATCACAAGTTCGGACCGGGAAGTCCAAAACTGGGTTGTCAGAGGGAAGAGCTCACTTTGGGGGAGGAGACTGCTCTTCCTGTCTCAACTTGGGTGCGGCCCGCATCCGACCCGCCCTCTTGAGGGACATCGGCTCCTCAGGACAATTTAAGAATAGAGTTCGTTGACAGAATGACTTACCCTCATTTTTTTTCGTATCCTAGCCCTTGCTATACTCTACTACACGTGCATATGCTACACATGGCTGTTTCTGCGCGGAAGTGGCAGGCACATTCGATCCCATTTCTGACTGATCATCCACCCCCGACTACATTTTCTTGCCGATTTACTATGGCGACTCTTCGGAACGTAATAACGAATATTGTCTACATACGAACGGAGCGCGCAGTCATCTTGTTCCCACATGTAATCTCGCGCAGATGACAGCCCAAATGACGGGTGCGTTCGCGATCTTTCGTGTAATGGCCTCGCTTCGATCACCGTGATAGCCACGGTGAAGAGAAAAATATATGTAGATGTAGAACTGGGTCAGGCTTGCTGCCAAGGCCGCGCACGACAGATTACTCGTATGTAGGCGCGCTTATACGATTGGAGCGTAGCATTGCGGGATCGCAAGAAATCGCCGTGTTGTCTGTATAACATTGTTTTGCGTTACACGCTAAGATCGAAAGAAGCGTGCACCTACAATTTGTGTACCGCGTTTAGCAACATCTATACCGTCGGCACAGAAAGACAAACTCGGGAAGTAAAAGAAACGGATCACCGTCCATCAACTTGTGTGGGCCATTCTTACAATGTAAAGGCGCGCGGCACCCCTAACGACCAAACGCACACGGACTGCGGATGTGGAGGATGAATACTCTCATAAAACATATATCTTTAACTATAAACAGTTACCCGAAAAACGGTGCCTCAGTACATTAGCATGCCTTAGGTACTCGGACATCACGCATCGGGTAACGTCGTTTGTTCGACACAACGCACATTATAGACACACCGGAAATTAGCAGATATATATTGAGGATGGTTATACTAACAGTGTACGCATATAGGCACAATGCATCGGAAACGTTGGCACGCACCTGGCGATCTTAGCGTTGTAACAGAATGAAAACGACATATACGTATTCCTACCCCGATGGTTTCGTGACGCGCAGCGATCTCTCCTTCAGTCCTATATAATTTAAACCCGTTCTTCGCTAGCACTCAATACGTTTAGCCTAGATTGAGGAAAAAGAAATGAAGTCACCCAGCGAAGAAAGAAAGGTCCCGACCTCTCGGCCGCCGGGCTTGATCGGGGATTACTATCGTTAAAGCCCTGTTATTTCGTGGTTCACTGCGTGATGCAGTTTTGATATACCGCATACTCCCCCGGTGCACCACTTATGGGAAGGAGAATGGTGTATCGTGACTCCATGCTACTCTGCTACACACACACACACACACACACACACACACACACGCACACACGCACACACGCACACACGCACACACACACACACACACACACACACACACAATAAACTAAGATGCAAGGCAATAAACTAAAATAGGAAATATTTTTTATTTGTTGCCTTACTCATCTAGTTTTGCATTGCTCACCTTTTGTCACGTGGTTTATTGATTGATTGATTGATTGATTGATTGATTGATTGATTGATTGATTGATTGATTGATTGATTGATTGATTATGAGGTTTAATGTCCCGAAACCACCACATGGTTATGAGAGACGCCGTATATATAGTGGAGAGCTCCGGAAATTTCGACCACCTGGGGTTCGTTAACGTTCACCCAAATCTGAGCACACGGGCCGCAGCATTGTCGCCTCCATCGAAAATACAGCCGCCGCAGCCAAGATTTGATCCCGCGTGACGTGCTGGTCAGCAGCCGAGTACTTTAGCCACTAGACCACCGCGGCGGGGTGTCACGTGGTTTCTTGTCTCCTTAATATGGTTTTTGCGCTCTGCACAATAACCTCAGTTGGAAGTTAGCGCTCGTCTTCTCATTTTGTCGTCGTTCCGAGCTCGCGCTAGAACAGTCGTCGTTACGAAAAAGGACATTGAGCGAGCGTGGCAGCCGTGTAAGGCTGAAAGGGAAGACGGATAGTTTACGGACAGGGCAGGCATCGGAGTAATTGTGTCTCGTCCTGTCTTTTTATTGTAAAGGCTATCTTTAGGGTACTACACCTGTATCCATACCATGCCTATACAATGCTATTAAGACAGCGCGTGCTGGATGAGTTTGAAGAATGCCCACCGTATAACAATTAATGTATCGGTGAGCGACAGTAGGTGAACTTACAGCTCTTCGCTTAACTATTATGCGTTGGGTACAATTGTGTATAAACACGCCGATACACAAGCCGGAGTTTGTGACTGCCTTTTGGCAATCGCTAGCTGAAATAGCGCTTCCAGTAGTGCCATGCAAGCAACAAATTTATTGATTGATTTATTGACTGATCGATTGCCTGATTTATCAATCGATTGGTTGCATCTCCTTTGTGCGGTGCAATAGGCTATACAGAAAGACCAAACAACGAAAAAAAAATTACTACTGGCGGGATTTCAAATTCTTTACGAGCACAACGCAACACCTCCAGAAAGTGTTTCATTCACCCGAACAGCTCGCGCACCAAAACTGGCGTACGGCGGCGGTGGTGAAGGCGTGGAGCGCCGCGTTTTCAATGACACCCAAGAACAACAACCAACGCAACGCATGTGTATACGCGGTGCATCTCGCGCCTATACAGAGCCGTCATTCCATTGCACTGCGTACAGTGCGTGCATATTTCTCTCCTTTGGCGCAAATACCTGCATGCCGGACTAATGCCCTCCTTGTTTAAATAGAGAGTTTTAGTACTGCGGAATGGTGCTACGTACGCATCACGCAAGTGCCTTGCGTTACGTGGCGTCGTTTGCCACTAATCGGCTTTTAGTACGCCGTAGTACCCGCGTACGTAACGAGTGTGAAGCGTGTTGCGCCATCTGGTAGATCAAAATAGAAGCACGTGTTGTTGACAGCCAATCTGAGCCAATGCAAGTGTTATAGCCAGATTATGGCCATATTTTAAGCCACAGAGCCGGTCGGTGCTTGCCTTCGATGCCGCCATTTTGCAAAACGAAGTCTCGCGCTGTCGCGAACTTGTTCGAGAGCGGCGCGATAACCTCATACGTACGCACGCACGCATCTCGTGCGTGCGTACGTAGCGGCTGCGTACGTAACGCGATACGTGCGCGTTGTGGTCTGCGCATGCGCACTACGCAGAACGTGGCGTCCTTACGTACGCAACGCCGCCACGTACGCAGCGTACGCAGTACTAAAACTCTTTAATGTCTGTAACGTCCTCCTGTCACAGATATCACTTTACGCGCGTGCATTCTCAAATAACGCGACCGAGGTTCCCACGTCGTTGGGCGGCGCGCGAGCGTATAACCTTCCTTGACAGGCTCGTCCGTCATCCCTCGCGCGTCACTCAATTCACGAAACGTGACTCGCACACAGCGAGTGTGTGTGTGCGAGCTGTTTCCTATTGTGTGGGTACGCAATGAGGTCGCATGCAGCGTTCGGGCCTCCTTCCTCTGCCGCACAGGCGCGCCACGCGACGCTTTGCACGCCTGTGCTGCAGAGCACCGCACGCGGATGGTGACAACAAAAACACAAGAGCCATCGTCTAGTTCCTGTCCCATATCGTATATTCTCTTTACTGGAAACGTCAGGATAAAGAAGAGAAACAACGCTGAAATTTCGATTTGATCGTAACAGTGATGTTTACAAGGCGAACACTGCAGCACCCTAAGTTCAAGACAGAACAAGCTCGGCAGTGCAGGCAGTATATATATGATTTTTTTGTACACCTGCACAACAATATTCTTTGATCCTTGGTACCATGTTTCTCATCATTTCTTTACTACAATATATTTAAGAACATAGCTGAAATGTAGAGTGGCACTACATAAACTTGCTTATTAGCGTCACCCTCTCGTCTATAGCTTGCTACAACTACAATTCATACACCACCAACAACAATTCTTTCATAAGTACGACGATAAGTTCTGTCAATTAAGACGATAGTCCCTTCATATTTTTTTTGTCGACTCACGCGAAAGGAGAGAACGAAAGACACAGGAAGGCGTCATATGTGGTACCACACGGGCCACGCCATAAAGATAGTGCCGCATAAGGAAACGCCAAACGCGTTCGTAAATTCGACTGTCAGCGCTGGCCAGCAAAATTTCCCGTGTAGTATACACTGTTGCGGCACTATCGTAACGTGCCCGTGTAGACACACAGCTCTCTCCATTTGAAGTGACGCTATATACGCGCTCCCACTTTCCCCGTTCTTTCGGCATTTCGCATAAGGCGCGTGGTTCCGGGTGTCATTCCTTATCTCCGGCTGCGTGTTGTTGTGTTGTTGCTCACGCTGCTGCGCACAGCGCGTAGTTGCTCACGTGCCCACCTAAGACACGCGAGAACCACATGCGTGTGTGCACATTCGCGTGAGCGTGGTTAGCGCGACACGAAGCAGGAGTGACAGGATGGGAAGTCTCGGTGTGGGAGTGCGTGTCGTAGATGGTTTCCTTGCTATAACGTAGTGAGAGTGCTTCCTTCCGCGAACTGCAGTGCACACGGGTGTATACGAACGCAGGAGCTGTGATACGCACGAAAACCACGACGACGACGACGTACAGCCGAAGCCAGAGCCCGTGCTCCAGCCACTGCTCGAAGACCGTCGCGAAGATAAGCAAGGGCGCCAGACTGTGACAAGGCGCGAGTAAAAATATAGAGGAAAGCAAGAGCCCGACGTTGCGCTGGGAAGGAAGTATGAGGTAGCAAGCGACCAAGTGAACAAAAAGTGCAAGGAGCGATAGGAAGTGGTCGTCCACCGCGAACGCGTATAGGCGCGATGTTTGAGGAAGTGACGGACACTAACCGGATGTTGCGCCATGCACCGTCACGGAGACTATCCTGTGACGAAGGGTCGCAGGGTAGTCTCTGTGACCCACAAAACGTCATAGAGAAAGTAATAGAGAACGTGAGACAGAACTGTACAGAACGAGAAAACGTGATGTGACAGACACAACATGTGACCCTATAATAGGTCACATGTTCTGTGTACCTCGTCTGGCCTTTTTCAAACGTCCCGCATTGCGTAAAGGCTACAGGAAGGTACGAGCTCGAACGACGAGCTTTGACGAGATTGAACGAAAAAATAACTTGTGACATTCCGGGGTTTTACGTATGATTACAAGGCACGCCGTAATGGGGGGTCTTCGATATTCATTCTGATGACTGAGATTCTTTGACGTATACCCTTGTAAGTGAATAAGCAGTGGTGTTTTTCAATTTCGTCCCCATCGAAATGCGGTCACCGCGGCTCCACGCCTTCGTAATTATCGGGTTGTAATAAATGGGATATATCAAGATGAAAAAGAAGCTGCTGCGTGTTTGTTTGGACTACGGACTCCCTGAAGCACGCATTTGCAAATGTACAGTATGGTACACTGTTAAAGGGAACACTCGAATGCACACCATCAATATTTCTGGCCCTCTAAGAGCAAACGGATTAAGAAACATTATTCGTTCAAGTCAGTAGTCTGTCAAGAGGAGTCGGAACTTTAAACCACCAGTAGTCTCATGCATATCTAAACCGCTATGATTCCGTAAAGTAGCGAAATCTATACATGCTGCTCACACAGCTGTTCCCCTTAACAGTGGATTCGTCTGTACATCCGCAGCTGTACACACCTGCTTTGTCCTATAGACAAGCAAGGTCTATACATCGCATCATGGATCGTACAGGCTTGAAAATTTTGGCGCTAACTCCCCCAATGGTGAAGAAACAAAAAAAAACTAGAAAAGAACGGGTAAAAAATTTGCGCACTGTCTGTGTATATATATGTATATATAACCCTGCCGACCATCGCAGCAGTCGACAGTCGCAGAATGCCATATGCAGCCGGGCCGAAATAACGGGTCAGCGTTTGAATTGGGATGCCCCAACGCTCTGTCATCATACGAAACCCATCAAGGCGCATAATGGGCAGCAAATGGGACCACGCGAATATTTCATCATCGGCGTCAGGCCGTGCACTCTTTATCGTGCGTTCGCATGTAAGGCTCTCATTCTTTTTTCTCTCAGCTCGGCTAGGTCGCATATATGCTTCCTCGAGTGCCTCGATTCAGCGTCGGCACTTATATTTGCGGACCAGACTCGACTGGCAGCGAATATAACTATGAACGCTCGGTGTCCCCGATAAGTTAAACCTACACGGCGCCAGGACAAATCAGTGTGTAACGTGATTGGAGGAAGCCTTTGACGCAAGCGAAAGGCGAGAAGTGCGTGACCTCGAGACACCGCCACGACGTCACGTGACTTCTTCAGCGCCGCCGTGAGCCAAATGCATCGGTGCTTAGGAAAGAAAAGCACCCACTCAATCTTCGCCAAAACCCGCTCCTCCAAAGACAGCCTCGCGGCCGTTCTAAGCGAGAGGGTCCTTTCGGTGACCCATCGGATGCTTCTGCGTTTTCTCTCGGCAAAATAGAAAGGAGTTTAACGGACTCATTACCACGAGGGCCCCCTGAAGAGAGGAAAGGTCGGCCCTTTAGAATAGGAGTGGCCGTGCCGCCTTTTTTTAGAGGTTGCGAGGTGGCGGTTGAAGTCCCTCGTAATGAGGTTCGCTTCGGCGGTTTTCTCTCCAGGCAGCGAAAGGAAAAAGAAGGCCGCGCCGTCCATTAGAATACAATACGGCCACTCCCATCCAAATCACCCAGTGGAATTGTCGGGGCTTTAAGGTGCACACTAAGCGCGCCAACCTCCGGCTTTTCCTCGCAGCATTTCAAAACCTTCCTGCAGTGGTAGCCCTCCAGGAGCCAGGGAGTGCTGCCACACTCACAAACTATACTACGTTTCAGCAGGACCCTTAATCTTGCATCTGCGTGCACAAAAATTATACGGCCAACCTAGTTGATCTCGACCTTAAGCCAGCTTTCTCGTATGTGATGGTGACACTCCTTCCGCTGCGTAAACAGGACCCGCCACTGCACATGCTAAACATTTATTGCTCACCGAAACTAAGCAACATTACATTCGCAGACCTTTTTAGCCGCGCTTTAAAGGCTGCGGGCAGGGACCCTCTGGTGATTGTGGGTGATTTCAATGCCCCCAGCACACTCTGGGGGTATGCACGTGAAGAGAAACGTGGACGTAAATTGGCGGAACTTATGTCCACGCTGGGCCTAACTCTTCACACCGACCCTGCCTACCCAACTCGCGTGGGTAACTCCGTGACCCGGGACACATGTCCGGACCTTACCCTCACAAAAAACATTCAGTATGCGGATTGGGTCAACACTGAAGAGACCCTCGGCAGCGACCACTGCATACTCAACACCACCATTCGCACCTACCCTTTGGCAAGACCCTACGGAGAGGCAAAATTACCCGATTACACGAAGTTTCGGCAAATATACGCCAATTCGACACCCATTGAGGAGCAAGGATACCATGCTTGGTCCCAGCAACTGGTTTCCTCATTACGCTCCACAGAAACACAAATTAAACTCTCGAGGCGACTCCCGCGGTGGATAACTACTCCTTCACCTCTGGGAGGCCCGGCGCAGCCTCGTCCGCCGATGGCGCCGGCAAAAACACAACCGAAAGCTCAAAATTCGCATCGCTGAGCTCACCCAGCGAGCAGCAGAGTACGCGGCCCAGCTCGCTGACTCTAACTGGGTGGACCGTTGCAACACGGCCGCTCGACAAATGTCCAGCCGGAGTACCTGGCGCCTCTTCCGCGCCTTGATTGATCCGACCCAAACTCGAACAGAGACACAAAAGCATCTGCAACGAGCATTTCACAGCTTCGACGGAGACACAGCCAAATTGGCATGTAAACTCCGAGACCAATATCTATGCACTCAGCAGGACTCCCAAGGGCCGGCGTACTCGTATGCAAGTACCGAGAACGCGGAGCTGGATCAACTGTTCCAGTTACACGACCTGAAGGCAGCCCTAGCAAAAATGAGGCGAGGAACGGCGCCGGGAAGGGATAAAATCACCGTGAATTTACTTGCCAATCTTCCTGACTCGGCCTACAGCATGCTCCTTGCCTACATCAATTCCATTTGGATCGGGAAAACACGCCTACCAATTGAGTGGAAGACCTCCCTGGTCACCTTCATACCCAAAGCGGGCAAAGTCATTAACACGGACAACCTCCGCCCCATCTCCCTTACTTCTTGTGTGGGAAAATTAATGGAGACGATGGTGCGCGACAGGTTGTGCGCGTTCCTGGAGACCAAAAATGCATTTGCAGACACCATGTTCGGGTTCCGCCCACACCGGTCCGCGCAAGATGTCTTGCTTCAGCTCGACCATGAGATCCTCGATCCAGTCGAGTATCCCCTGAATGACAAAGTTGTGCTCGCTTTGGATCTGAAGGGGGCCTTTGATAACGTGACCCACGAAATTATTCTAACACATCTCTCACAGGTGGATTGCGGCCAAAACACTTTCAACTATATTAAACAATTCCTCACTGACCAACAATCATACATTCGAATTCAGGACATTGAACACGGCCCTTACCGATTAGGCACGAGAGGGACTCCGCAGGGAGCGGTCCTCTCTCCCCTCCTATTCAATGTGGCAATGATGAGACTCCCCGCTCAGCTGGCGAAAGTCGAAGGCATACAGCATGCGCTGTACGCCGACGACATCACCATATGGGCGTCACACGGCTCGGCAGGAGACATGGAGGCAAGCCTGCAGCAAGCGGCGGACATCGTGGATGGCTATGCCCGTCGCTGCGACCTTCAGTGCTCCCCGTCCAAATCGGAATTCGTGCACATACGCCCCTCACCAAAGTGCACCGCAAAGATCGACCTCTCCCTTCACAGCGGACCAATACCCGAACGCGATGAGATTAGAGTACTGGGGCTTTTTATACACAAAAATCGCAGAGCAGACACAACATTGGCCAAATTGCGTAAGGTGGGGGACCAGGTGGGCCGGATGGTCCGCCGGGTTTCCAACAAGCGCGGGGGGTTACGATGCAAAGATGCCTTGCGGCTGGCGCATGCATTCGTAACCAGCCGAGTCCTGTACTCGGCTCCATACCTCCACCTACGCAAATCCGACGAAAATGCACTCGAAGTCATTCTCCGCAAAATCTACAAGCGCGCCCTCGACCTTCCTGTCAGCACCTCTAACCAGCGCCTTTTGGGCTTGGGAATGGTGAACACCTTCAAGGAGCTGAGAGAGGCGCACTTGACAAACCAATATACTAGACTCTCTAAAACACTGTCGGGTCGCCGCCTCCTTGCCCGGCTACACATCAATCACTCAATACACACGGAAGAGCGCGTACGGATTCCAGAAGTTTGGCGATACTCCTTGCACGTGCGCCCTCTTCCGGCTAACATGACCCGAGACGACTACACTGGCCGACGCCTCGCGCGGGCGGAACCCTTGGCTCGACACTACGGCCACAAATTCGGGGTATTCTACGTGGACGCCTCCGGCCCGCACCACGGTGGTTGGTATACGGCTGCGGTCGTCCACGAAAACACCGTTGTAAACGGACTCACATTCCGTGCACATAACATTACGCACGCGGAGGAGATCGCCATCGCACTAGCCGCCGCAGATCAGGACTCGAGGGTCATCATCACCGACTCAAGGGGTGCCTGTCGCAATATTGAACAGGGATACATTCCGTACCGTGCTTATAAAATACTGCAGAACAGCAGCTACCTAGGTGCCCCCGCGCACCGAACGATCATATGCATGGGCTCCGGCTCACACGGGCCTCGATGGTAATGAGACGGCCGATGCCGCTGCCCGCGCGCTCACTCTCCGGGCACCATCCTCGTCCCCTACCGATCCGGAACTCGAACCCAGTCCTGTCTACACCTTTAAGGAGATCACACAATTTTATCAATCCGGCCATAACGTCTATCCTAAACCCTGTAAGGGCCTCACGAAGGCGGAGGAGCGAATCCTCCTTCGCCTTTATACTAAAACTCTATTGTGCCCGGCAATCATAAAACACTTTGACCCCGCTTGCACGGGGAAGTGCCCGCATTGTGAGGAAAGTTCCTCTGACATTTTCCACATGGTGTGGGCATGCCGAAAAACCCCAAACCTTACCCCACTACCCAACCCTTCGCGGGAGGACTGGGAGGCAGCCCTGCTCGGCTGCTCTGACCTGACGGCCCAACGGGCCCTGGTCGAGCGTGCCCGGGCCGCGGCCAACGCCAATGGGCTCCCGTAAGAGGGAGCCCACCTAGTGTTTGTACGGGGCGGCCCCTTAAGGACCGTTCCCACCCTCCCTGTAAATAACATCTGTATATAAATGTTTTTCAGCAGCAGCCGTCTATTAGCGGCGTTCGGTAGCCGCTTTTGTGTTATCATATGGTGGTTTTGGGACGTTAAAGCCCACATATCAGCTTTTGTGTTGTCAATATAGTTCCCCGTCGGAGAAGCATACGCACGCATGCACGAAAAATTGAAAGACGGAATGCACTGCATAACCGAATGCACCATTGAACACGTGGAATTTGATCCAGTCGATGGTTAAATATCTCACTCGTCGCGACAAAAGCTCATCGGAAAGTCGCACCAATGCTTATCCGCTCTAATCGGTGTTACGTTCTACGAAACACAATTGTGGTCGGTATGAAAAATGAAAAACAAAAAGCGGCGCTCTACGAAGTGCAATAGCTTGTCCGCGACTTCACTCCTTGGTACAGAGCGATATCGCTATTGTGGCGGTAATAACACTGACGTAGTCAGGGGGGTGATGTTCAACAACCATTCCTCTAAACAGTTTTACATGTGTATACATAGACGCGCACATATATCAAGCACACGCATGCACTACATATACTGTAGTTGCACCTCGACGCCCTACACTCCTCTTCAAGAAAACAAAACAAACTTCTGGTGACGCACCTGATCGCTATCGACCCCGCCTGTAGTTGGCCGGAATCCCGTCAGAACATTTACCTGCACGCCAACTGTGGTACAGAAGTACCCAAGATGACCGCGGAATAAGGCCCCCATTGATCAACAACCGAAGTCAGTATACTTTATACGTCACAGCGAAGGCTACTAACTCACGATTACATGAAGTACGTTGGTTCAGCGCTTGGAGCGTGTGATTCAGCGTGCGGTTGTGTGCACGTGACGCGCACACGACCACAGGTGATACAAAAGTGCATCTTATTAGCGTACGAATGAATGGCTATCTGTCCACACTTGTTTTGTGCAAAATGTTTTGGTCGTCGTATAACAATAAAACTATTCAAGCTTCCGGAACAAGTGCATGCTGCATTTCTAAGCGCCGCATTGATCAAGAGGAAATTCTGCTGCGCTTTTTGCGAAGAACGAGCCTTTCCGAACGGTTGGAGCTACAGCTGTGAGTGTGTTCTTTGTTTTCTCCTGGGTGTACTGCACGTGCGTTTTTTTATCCTTTTCTCCCTCTCTCTCTATCTCTCTCTCTCTACACCCTCTTTCTTGCCCCTATCCCCCCCCAGTGCTGGGTAGCAAACTAAATGTTAATCTCTGGTTAACCTACCGGCCTTCCTCTTCTCTTTCGCTTATCTACGAACGAGTAGAGTTTATTGACACTCGCCAATTACACGAGGCTGCGCATCAGTTTCCCGACTAGACCGTCGAAATTCCTCTTCGCTGGAACCGCAGTCAAACAACTTTCCCTGTCATCAGCGTTCAATTTTCCATGCGCACTCAACGTATAACACGATCCTCGCACCGTGCGTGCATCGTTTCGTCATGGGACACGCGCCAGTTCTCCCTTACCGTGCCATCAGGACGCCGCACAGAATCTCGCGCCAGCCGACGGAAGGTCGTCCACGCCCGTCATTCAAGGCTCCACGCTCCAGCGCCTTCCTAACAGCCCCCTCGCTCTGTACAGAGGACATCCAAGGAAACTAGACCAGTCTAACAAACCTACGGCTCGCTGTGAGCCGACACCGCCCACGTCGATATGCGATGGTAGAGCAGCAGACCATCTGCACCGGAAACATAATGGTGGTAAGAGTCGTTATTGTAATGACCTATAATCGGGCCATTCCGGACGCATAAAGCTACAGAACGGACACGCGTGCGCTCTGGAACATGTTCCAAACCGACGGCACAAGGCCAAAGAGAGCTACCTTTCAATAATCATATTTATCATTCGGGCTACCTTCGGTTTTGTTTCTTTTTATTTTTTTGAAGCGAAGCTAATTAAAGCGGCACCCGTTCGTCTCTCGTCATAGTACGTAACCAGTCTTACGCTTTGACATGCAAGGTGGTGCCGATGGGAGATTTCTCTTGTGCGTTGTTGAACAATAAAAAATTCGCAGCGTGCGCGTTAACTAAAAGCCGAATTCCCCTGTCTCTCATTTCCCATTAGCAGCCATTGGCATCTACATTGAGCACTATCTGACAAGAAAGGGTTGCTACGTTATACTCGCTGCGCGTAACCTCCTTGGTTTTAGAAAGGTTTAGCGAGCATTGGGCCACAGTGCCATGAATACAGTGAACTAGTATGTACCATGAATTAACTCGAGGTGGTGAAAGGTGGCAAGTAGACACGAAGCGCAAGCCGTAAGAAAGTGTGCGTGTGCCACCTATCGCTTAGTCCTTGGAATGTCCGCTGGATGGTGGTGTTTCTGTATGCGGAATATATGATGAAAAGATGCGAGATGGTGATACTTGGAGTGTTGAATAGATGGACGAACGGACACACAGACAGATGCATGGACGGACGCACAGATGGCTGCAAGGACGGATGGACGCATGGACGGACGCAGGGGCGGATGCATGGACGAACGCAGGGACGGACGCACAGATGGACGTGCAGACGCACGAACAGACGCTCGCGTGGACGGCCGGATGTACGCACGGATGGTCACACAGACGGACGCATCGATGGACGGAAGCAAGCACGAATGGACGGACGGATGCTTCACCCCACTCTCCATCATTTATCCCGTGGATATGCTGCCATTTTTTTTTCTCGTCTCTTCATCAGCTATTGTTTCGGTTCTGCTGGTTTAAGCTTTTTTTTTCAAGCCACAGGTGCGTAAGCGCTGGTGCGTATGCTTCAATTATTCTGTCTCTCCCTCATTGTTCTGTATCTTGGAATGTTTCATATGAGGCTTTACCCAATATTCTGTATTGGGCCTGTCAGTTATATTACATGAAGTCCTCACGAACCAGGTCATACCTTTGACCTCCGCTTAAGTATACAGCACGCATAACAAGACGCATCGCAATAGAAAATAGCGGGTACACGTAACAATGGAACGAAATAAACGTGAAGAGTTTTCGATAACGACGAAAATAATAACGGAGTGCCAGATAACTCAGCCGCCTCATCGCAGCAGGATTAGAACGGGGTGGGAGGTCACCCATGAATCCGGGAAGCAGGCACAGCTAGCGATCGCAGCGCCGCCTATCCTCCAGCCACGCTGACATCATTGATTGACGTCGAGGGACCTCTGGTGCCCCTGTGCCATTGACCTCGTGCACGAAAGCGCCCCTTTCACGGCCAGCTCGAGCGCTCCGATGATTCCGCGAGATGGCTCGCAGATCGGGTGTCAGAGGATTTCCAGACCATTAACCTCTCAACCGGAGAGCAGACGAGGGAGGAGGCGTCACCCGTCAGAGGGCCCAGAGATATGAGCTAACAGAGAACGACGAGATCTGCTACGCGCTTATAGCGTCTATTTATGGCACTCGCAACAAACGACGGCTTTCAGTTATATCGCGCGACGGGTATACGACATTTAATGGACACAGCCTCTTGCTGCGCAATAATCGGAGCGCTTTCACTGAAGCTTTATAACGTTCCGTTGAGCATGTATACTTTCGTCGCAGATGCGCCTATGGTGGACGAAATGATAAGGCCTTGGCCCGTGTACTTAAATCCCCATTGAACGCAACGCCAGCATTTTTCGGAAGCATCGCGATAAGACAACTGTGCTCAACCACAAAGCACTAATTCAAATTCGGACCTTCAACAATCCGAAACCCCGTATATAGTTAGCTAATGGGGAGATTCCAATATTAATATGATCTGGGGTTCCACGTGCCAAAAGCGCGATATGATTGTGAGGCCCGCCGTAGGAGGGATATTTTGACCACATGGAGGTGTTTCTTTAACGGGCACTGACATCGCACAGTATACAAGGACATCTAGCATTTCTCGTCTATCCAAATGCGACCGCCCCGGCTGGGATCGCACCAGTGACTTACGGGTCGGCAGCCGAGCACTGTTAACCACCGAGGTTAACAGGGAGATTACTCCAGTTGAGGGGCCTTGGTGCAAAAGTGACCATCTGAACGTTGTTTTGCTCACCGAAATTGAACCGCGCCACTCTCGAACGATTGTTGCATGTGCCGCATTTTTCGCATGTATAAGGCCACCATTGACAACCATGCCATACGTCGCCATCAAGCCCGAGCTATTGACTGTAATAGGAATTGTCTTTGTACACGACTGGTGCTGGTGGTGGTGGTGGTGGTGGTGGTGGTGGTGGTGGTGGTGGTGGTGGTGGTGGTAATACATATTTCTATGATTTGTTACTTCGGGCTTTGTCAACACACCCTGCTCAGAACGGGCCTTATTTCCCGACCACTCAGTATCGGTCTGGGAATTTAGAACGGCTCAAGTTGTGGAAGTACTGCATGCCCTCAGTTTGCTTTGTTTACCGCCACACGACGCCACGTCGTACTCCAGATACGTTATCAGCGTTATTTCTGCCTTATCTTTACCACGCGCGAACTTTCTGTACATGACTGCACACACCTGTAGCGCGATCGTTTAGTAGACTATCACCTATCTTGACATAGTCTCTCGCCGACGGTCACATTTGCTAAAAAAAAAGTACAAAGTGGAGTGAACGTCGTACAGCTGCACACCGCTGAGAAGCTAAAGAAAAAAAAACTGAACGTGTTTTTCCACGAGAGGTAAGTTCTTTGGCAGGTTGTAAATTGCTGTCCAAGGATCGGGAGCTGGTCTGACGCCGTGTACAAACCAGTACGTATCCGTATACTGGAGGCCTTGAGCGCATATCCATCTGCAGGCAGATACGCGACAAGTTCTGATATAAACCAACGAACCACATCTATACTACGTCGAAATGCACGAAACTAATTTTTCGACTAGCACGACAAATTGAAACGCTGTGGGACAGTTGGAAGGCACTAATGTGCATGCAGCTTTGAACCAGCTAGGCGTCAAAAAAGAAAGAAAGAAAGTGGTGATGACGATGTATGTCTATGGTGGCCACTGGCGCCCAAATGCTTGTCCCTGCTTCTACCAGCTGTAATCTTATTTTTGTTGTTTTACTAATAGAGCTTCAATCACCATCACCGGAACTTCACGCTTGTCAATGTATTCCTACGTAACGCCGGTTTCCATGACAGAATTACGCCTGCATGCTTCACTTTGAAAACTGCCAATAAAAACAAAATACGAACTTTGAGTATTCTCTGGTCCCCGTATTGATGATAATGTATTTTACGCATACCTTTCGTATAAACACGCGTATTACGTGACGATTATTTTCGGAGGCGGTCAGTCCCAAACTATGCAATACCATTTATCGGAAAGCAACCACTATGTAGCACGCTTTTAATATACGACGAGACGCCTTATGTTGCTGGTGTCACCTAATCACCTTGTGTTTCCTCTGCTAAAATCAGATGCACAAAAAATAGCGGGACGACTTTAAACACTCGCAATTAAGCTAACGTTATGGAGCGGAGTGGAGCCGAACCTCCGTAAACTGTTTGTAATTTGGAGTCAACATAAGCGCAGAGTTCCCCTTCATAGGGGTGGTGGTGAAGGTTCGTTTTAAAGCCCCCCTCTCCCCCTTTTATGGGGGGGGGGGTGGCGCTGAAAACAACCGCTTCTCTGGCGACCGGAAATATTACAACGGTGACGTAATTGCAGTCTCTTCATACATGCATGTCCGTATAAGGACTCCGCGGGAACATTATAATTTCCAGCGCGGCCTCTGCTTCTCCTTCCGAGTCAGAAAGGTGCGCTCGGTGACCCAGTATAGCCGAGCTGCCTCGGGAAGAGTTTCGCGCATCGCGGTTCCTCTCCAATTAGGGCGGCCACGAGTAGATGTGCATATTTCCGCTCCTACCGCATATCACCGCGTACAACAGTATTCCCCAAAGGAAGGGTTCGTCGCGTACAATAGGCGGCATACTTTCGGTGAACACAGCATGTTCGTGAAAAAGTTGGAATATGGAAGCGCGTGAACGACTAAAGAAGCTTCGGAACAATGGCCGTTCATATAAGCGCAATGCGGTAAGAACAACTTACTTTATTTGAAGCATCCTAAGAAGTTCCAGTCTTCAGGGCGACACCGTGCCGTATTAAAAAAAAATAAATAAAACAGAGTGACGAGGGGAGGGCCCGAAAGCTATTTGGAAAGTGATAAAATTTACTAAAGTTAAGCCCATTTGTACCAAATTAAGGGCTCTTGCCAACGTGACGTGCCTTCTGAAACAAGACAATAAGACGCAGATGTGTGCACGATATGGGGAGGCATAAGTAGTACAACCAATACAGTAAACGAGAGAGGGTAACCGTAAAATATCTAAGGAAGCAGAGAGTATGGTGCAACAATGAGACGCAAATGCACACTCTTTTTAAGGGGGTGCACGGGGTCGACTAGGCAGGATGAGACCGCTAACGTACGTCTCAACCCTGCCTCCACCTCTTCTTCTCGACGTCCGTTCGCCCACCGTGTTGCTGATGTGAGCACACATTGGCGCTAATATTAATAAAGACTCAGAGAAGCGTTTGACACCCCACGTGTAGAACGCGCCTTTATATGTTTATTAATTAGTTAATTAATCATAGTACCTACAGCGCCCATGGGCATTACAGTAGGAGGGGGGAGAATACAAAATTTCAACACTGAATAGAGATACTCACACTTCTACAACACAATAATAACTCAATTCAGTGTCAACTATACATAGTGGCACGTGGGAGTAGACAATACAAAGCAGCTTCACAGTACCGTCTCGTCCTTACTTTCTTTTTTTTCCCTCTTCTTGACGATGACGATGGCACATAGGGTTTTTTGTATTTTGTAATGGTCGAACATAGACGGTACGTCTTATATCACGCCCGTTAAGTCGGCATCTGCGGCTACCCGGGGCGAATAGCGAGTCACCCCTTCGAATCGCCATATACGGGGCAACATGCGGTACACCCGCCGACTCTTCCGGGCGGCGACTCGTCTTTCGGGGCGGTGCCTATCTGCTGCTGCAGAGCCCGCGCCACCGCCGTGGTCAAGGTAGGACATTCTTCGCGCGTACGAAGGTGTAATTACGTAAGCGAAGGCTGCTATAATACACCGTCTCCTCTCTATCTTTCTGTGTGTACGTATCTCTCTTCAGTTCTGAGGTCGTTCGCGGAAGGCCGTCCCAAACAGCGTCGTCCTATAAACCCGCTTCGCTGTTCAGTCAACTCCCCCAGGTCTTTCCCTTCTCCAATGGAGCTGTCGGGGTTTATCTTGCAGCTATGACTCGCGACAGCGGCGTCAACGGCACATCGCATGTACATATATACATTGAAGGATAGAAAAGAAAGCAAGAAAGAAAAAAAGAAAGAAAGCAGGGAATAGGCAAGTCATCGTCGCATTCTTCATTCATCGTGCCTCACCGTCCTGTGCGGCCTAAAAAGCATCACACGAAAAAGCGAAAGCCAATCCATCCTAGCTTAGTGCAGGGTCTGCGCGGCCCAAATCGACTCCGTCGCGTATGCGCCCGCTCAAAGGAGCCGGCATCGTCGTCGGGGTTACGGGGGAAAAGGGTCGGTAGGTATATCGCATTCACCGCGATGAGCACCCTTTAAAGGCGACGTGTCCCGCCTTCTCCGCCACCGCAGCGCGCCACGCCGTCGGTATCCAATATAGGTACGACCGTTAGAGGAACACGCGGGGTGAATGGTGCACACAAACAGGCTGGGCAGGCGGCCTGGCCCGAAGACGCGGGGTATTGTCCGCGCTAGCGGTGCGCGAGAAGAGGAGAAGTAAATAAACGAACGATAGAAGAAGCGCACCCGCAAGCATACACGACTTCGTTGCGCAAGAGACGGAGATGCGGTCACACCGCGAAGACGCGGGGAAGTGCGGTGAACTCCGCGAGGCGGCGCCTTGGTATCTCATCGGACCCTGTCTATTGGCCTCGAAGACATACCGTGGCGCCACCTACGTCATGACGTCACTCATAGCCGGGTTGACTTTATCTGCTAAAACAGCGCATTTCCTGCGCTTTTGCTGTGGACAGTGCTTAAGGAAACGCTTAGACCTGATATTACGGGCAAGAAAAACTACGAATCGGTGCCCCGGTGGCACTCTCGTGTCTCATTTGCATCGTAAAATTGCGACTAAGAACCGGTGCAACCATGGCGGACGATGCAAGTGGTGTCGCGAAAGCAAAGCAGTTGTATTCCACAACTACAAATCCTATCTGTGACGTCAAAACGATCGCAGCGCTGACCTCTCTAGTGGAGGCTTTCACGGCCAACACACCCAGATGAAGAAACTCGCAGGGTTTTTTATGTAATTACCTCAAAATGAAAGTTTTCTTCTGCTGCTTCACATTTTTATTCGTCATCATCATCTCCCCCTCCTCCTTCCTTTTCTTCTTCTTCTCAGTCGGCGTTGTGATTGTGCCTCCAGAATCAGAGTCTTTCTGAACTTCCCGTATTTTCGCATGGCCTCCGAGATCGTCCCGCAGCCTTTGACCAAGCGACGACGTCGTGCGATGACGCCATAACAACGTCACAAATTCTGGCGATCTTCGACGTCATGACGACGTGGGCGGGCGATGTCGCCAATGGTGTCCTGTTGCATTGAGTTCGTGTGATTTTTGGTACACTCAATGCACACACACACGTTCGCTTGTGTATCATGCGACTTCTCAGCGACATTTATTCTTTAGTTTTTAGTGTCGCTTTCTCGTAGTTCGAGTTAAAGCTGATGCCGGCCTCGCGATGCATCGCCACGTCTCGTGAGATCTCGAAGACGCGTTGCCGACGCTGACAGTTCACGCTTGATGAGGCATTTAAAGATTTTGCATATACAGACATAACTGAGCGCTGCGTAGTTATCCAAGCTTTAAACGCACGGCAATCGTGCGTGCTGCAGTTTGAAGCCAGAATTTCGGGACACCGGATAAAAAGAAAGACGGGGCGTTTTCTTTTTTTTTTTTTGTTCCATGTTCGCACTCGCACATAAGCGTTGTTTTGCTTCGTGGGCGAACGCCGCCACGAAAGCTTGTATGCCCACACCCAAGCGGCTTTGATGTCTGTACGCTGTACGAGACAGTGTAATGACTCCACACGGCTGCCTGTTTATTTATTTATTTATTTATTTATTTATTTGTATTTTTAGAATGGACGTCAAGGAAAGCTGGCGTAAAGTGAGTATTGATGGGTTAATGACAGATGTTAATTCTGTAGACACGTCGCAAGTTCCACCAAACCAATAGTAAGTACACAGCGCCTTTGCCTCTAGATCGTATGTAATCTGCCGTATAGTTGTCTTGAGTAGTCACCAACATATTCAGAAAACACGAACGACTAAACTGAGACGTTGTTTCAGTACCTATAGGCTGGAAGATGCGCTTTGAGACCTTGGATGCAAGAGTTCACTGAATTCGCATCTATGATGAACGATTCGGACACCGCCACTCCGCCAAGTGCCTGAGCCACTGCGCACCACCATAGGCGGGTGTCTGCGTTTGTGAGAAACCACAGAGATATACTTTTGTGCACATTGCGACATACTGATATTTGAGATGATATCATTTTGACCACCTGATATAGGTTCGCACCGTGGTCGATTGCCACATTCGCTGTGGCTAAATTTGCTTAACCATGCGACCAAAACACGCCAAAGTCTCGAGGCATCCTATAGTTGAAAGGACGAATCTATATTGCAATGGCCTATAACGGAAACATCGAGTAGATTACTGGGAAGATTTCGGCTAAAATAGGCGAAAGGCGAGAAGACAAACCGTCGCGATCGTTTCGTTTTTCTTCTACTGTATATGCGCGCCTAAATGTTTCCAATAATGCACTCAACCCAACTCGCCCAGCTTTCCATGCTAATATGTAGTAGAGCGTCTTCGCTATATTTCACTTTTGTTGATACTAAGGACAGATAGCGCCAAGGTAAAGTGCCTCAAAGCGGTCCAGTTTCGTTAATCCCATAGTGCATAACCAGCAGATGCGCAGTTAGCTTGCGACAGTCCTGTGCGTCAGTATATAGCGTGGCCACTCTTGGCCACTTTATCGTTACTGCTACCGCTTTGTAACCGTTCGCCATCTTTCTGCGAATTACTCCACTACGTAACCTAGGACTTTGCTTGGCTAACTGTTTGCGCGCGCTCTCGTGGCCCACGACCACGGCGGCATCCGGTATTGGTAACAGTTAAGGATGACGCGGCTGCGTAGATATACATCAGTCTCGTGTACCCGGCAAATATACTCTTAGTAAAGGACGATGTTAGAGATGGGGCCAGTTGTTATTCCATTTATCGAAAGCAATAGTATTCCACGACTTTACCATACGAACATACACCATCATTTAAAGATAAAAAAATTACACCTTCTCCCGCTAAGGGGAGCCATGTGTAGATGCGAAGCAGCGGGCGCTAACGCTTACACTGACGGCGACGTTGACGCTGGCGCTCATCGCGGCGTTGCGCAGGAGAGAAACGTGGGGAGGCGCAAAGCACGCAGTGATGGACCGGTGTTTCCTACTGGAACTGCTAATGGGCAATGAAAGACAGAGGACTCCGATTGGACACAGAGACTGGGAGCTCGCTCAAGTTAATGCGCACGCTGCAAAATTTTTATTTTTCGACAACGCACAGGTAGGTAGGTAGGTAGGTAGGTAGGTAGGTAGGTAGGTAGGTAGGTAGGTAGGTAGGTAGGTAGGTAGGTAGGTAGGTAGGTAGGTAGGTAGGTAGGTAGGTAGGTAGGTAGGTAGGTAGGTAGGTAGGTAGGTAGGTAGGTAGGTAGGTAGGTAGGTAGGTAGGTAGGTAGGTAGGTAGGTAGGTAGGTAGGTAGGTAGGTAGGTAGGTAGGTAGGTAGGTAGGTAGGTAGGTAAAAACTTTGTTTTTCCTTTGTAAATGGAAGGGGCAATGGGACAGAGATGAGGAGAGGTTGTTACGCTCGGTAGTCCTCCGCAACCCTCTCTTCCCAACCCAGGATGGCCTCCTCGACGTCGGGTTTCAAGCTGCCCAAGGCAGCCTCCCACTGCTCCTCATTACTAACTACATTTCAGAGGGATGGTGGAGGGGAGTGCTTAGGGCACCCCCGCATGATATGATTAAGATTTGCTGTCCGTGCGAAGCAATATTTACAAGAGGAGGAAAAATCTCCCACCGACACATCCTTTGAGGTCAACATTCAGTGCCTATATATACGGAGTCGCTAGTGAACGCTTGCGCAGCGCGAGCAGTCAGTTTTTTTTTTTTTAATCATGCAATTCGCTAGCAGACGCTGTCTCCGTCGGTGTTGCGAGGAGAGAGAGAGGGGGGAGCAGACGTACATGCGCAGTAAGGGTAGTCACGCCGCACAGCGGAATGAGCTCGACCCTAAGCTGCTTCGCATCTAGAGATAACAGCGAACTAAGCACGTTCTCATCCTATCTCACACTCAGTACAAGTTAAAGAACAATTATCAAGCAATCCGGAGCACGTCAATAAACCAAGACGAGCCCGCACATACAACCCCTTCCGCTACCATATCCCCCTCACTCACTGAAAGCTACGATTCCGTTTGCTGAAGTTCAAATTGACTTTCAATGCCAGAAGCTCTCGCAATTATGTTGTATGCGTCCGCGCGTGAAAGCAGCCGATAAGCCCCGATCGACGAAACGTATAGCCTTGAAGAAAGTCGCAACCATGGTCCCAACGCTGTGGCACACCGTCAAGTGCACTTTGTGGGAAGTGGCCCGTTAACGCGCAATCAGAGAACCGGAATCACTTCGCTTGCCGGGCCACCAACATCAACGAGAGTGCTCACACAGCTGGCTTCACTTCCGGGTGTGGCTCTCAATCGGCAAACACACACTCACAAACTGCTACCCGTAACAACCCCGTCTTCCAAAGGCCCATTCGGCTCGCCAGCTCGAGACACAATGGTGTGTGTGTGCGTGTGGGTTTTCTGTGTGTACACAGCAGCCGGGGCGCCGATTGCCGTTGTTATATCGGCGGATTAAGAGACGGCGAAGGCGCGAGGAGGAGCGGGTACGCCTCCGATTCAATGAAGGCTTCGCCCCGTGGGCCATGGACCGCTTGCGCGCGGCGGTTGGTGGACTCGATGGGAAAAACCTTACGACTCGCTCTGCAGAACTCGAAAGCGACGAGATTTCATTTCTCCGTATCAGCTAGCCGCAGCGCGGGGTTATACCACGACGGGGCAAACGCAAGGCAGCGGGGTGCTTTAGCGAGAAGGAGCGTGACCCGACTCGGCAAGATGACTTGTGCTGCGGCCATGCGGATCGACGGAGCACTGCGACGCCCCGCTGCTGCTGGCGCGTGCAAGTGCGGCTCTTTCACTAGTTTAGTTCGACCGTCGAGTCCCTGGCCTACCGGCCGCTGGCTACGCGGTCATCGCCGGAACGCCCCAGAAAGGCACTGCCCGCTTCTCCTGGACGTTCTCCTCCTCCCCTCTTCGGTCGCGCACCGCTACACCGTGTCTGCATGCAGCGCCTGCTTTCCGCACGCCACACTAGGTGCCAACGAGTGAGGTCGGCTACGCGATCGGTGAAAGACTCGGTGCGGATTCGGCGTAACAGTAATTTAGGCTCCACCGTGGATGAGAGGGAGGTGAGGGTGAGATTATTCTATAGGCTGGTTTCGCAAGCTCGTCGTGAAGTGCCGTGATCCGCGAAGGCGTTCTTGACGTTTCACCTTTATACGGGCCCCGAAACAAGACCACCGTGTTCTACAGGCGCCCTGGTAATAAAACCTACGAGGAAACTCCGAACCATATCTGCACACCAACAAATGCCTTAGCTTCGGAACCTGTTCACGGCATGCATGGCAAAAAAAGTTCACGCGTCTCGCATGTTTTCTCCAGCGGAGCTTCCTAGGAGCTGGACCCAGCTAAAATTTGCGAGAATTCTCTAACACTCGGGCATACATTAAAGCCGATCAAGCCTGCACATGATATCTAAAGTTCAGTCTTCCACTTTTTGTCGTTGCTGGACTTCACCCCGGTCGCACTAAGTCGCAGACTAAAGGAATTACAGGTGATAGCCCCATTCGCTTTATAGGCACGTTTCACTGAACGCGACGAGCTGTTTGAGGCATCATGTGTTGTGGCTTACTGAGCGGCAACGTACAGCCGTCGGCGAGGTTAACTGGAACGCTGCGTAGCGTGGACTGGACTGGCTTGACTGTCGCCAGCCGCAAAACGCTGGGCGTTGTTGCCGATATAGTATGTAGTGTACCTAGTACTCTAAATCATTAACTACTTTCTCTAAACAACACTTCGGTTATCTTGGATAGTATGTGGGAATGCATCGGTAACGTCTCGGCGACAGAACCAAAAGCTATTCGGCGCTGGCGTGAGTCAAACCGTTTCAGGACACGCTGCGTAGCGTTCCAGTTAACCTTGCTGAGGACTGTACGTGCGATATAATTACGAGATGGTACATTTACTGCATATTTTCTTGTTGAAATGTTTTCGAAATCGACAAAAGCGCTTGAAAATTAGTCAAATCCAATTATACACTGCCCATCGTTTTTGTACTGGTCGAACCTCGACGCTTGCCACTTATATTCGACAATGCCAGCGGCGGCGCAACGGTGCGTCGAAATGGCGGACGAGACGGTGATGTTGCGAGCGCGCACGTCAGCGTCGCAGAGCGTGAAGACGCGTTCATTGGTTCACGATTACTGAGAGACCGAACTGCGTCGCAGATTATCACCGTGTGACAGCTTCGGAGCACGGCTGCATGGCGCCGCCTGCGTCGCTGGAACGACCGAATAGTCACGAGCGCCAGGACTACTTCCAGCGGGGCCATGCCCAGGAATGTTTTTCGGAAAGAGTTCATGTTTAGTACGGCTAACTTTGGCAACTGGTGGTCGATGAGAAGGCTTGTAAATACTTTAGTGTCACCTGAAAAGTTAGAACGTGAAAAATTTGAAGGGGGGGGGGGGTGTCAGAACCTCCTCAACACCCCCTGGTTATGGCCCTGAATTCCAGCATTTTCAAAAAAAGCGATAGAATTTCATGCACCGTCTCGTGTTTCCCACACGCCCACGTCCAATCACTTTGCTTCCACACTTGCGTCACCAGTCTGACTAGCAAATCAGAGCGGATCGACAGACAAACATACGGAAGCCGTAGATGGCTACTTATCTTATTCTTATTCTGACACGGAAATGAATAACGGCCCACGGCCCTGAACCTTTTAGCCTGGCACTCAAGCATGCTCAACAACAACGTATCCGTATGCCGATTGGACGCGGTTAGCTTGCTTTTTTATGAACCACGCGCAGCACGCATAACGCTCGGGGCGCCCCTCGCGGCGATTGTATAAGCCACCCGCGGCCGTGTCTGCTCGCGCCCTTGACGCCTATAATTAATGCTTGCACCATCCAGAAATCCAGGCCAAATGCTCCATCAATTTTATTTGAAAGGCACGATGGACGGTGCACGCCTACTATACGGGAAACAAGGCGAGCTCGATGCGTTCTTGCGCTCAACGCAGCGAGTGTCCGGCGCGTAGCCTTCGCGGGCGTATACACACTGGTAAACTGTGACAGGAACTACACATTTAACATGCAAGCGGCGCCCATAACATTTACCGCAGAGGTGCAAACATACATTGCGTACGCTTCTCTTCCGACAGGTCTGATGCATCATGTGTTCCATCATGTGTTCCATCAGTGACGTCGCCAGAAATTCATTGTGGAGGGTGGCGGGGTTTCAACTGCATCTCATGCACGTACGCGTGTGCGTTTGTGTGTGTGCATGTATACATTGAGTTTTTTGTAAATACACTCTGGCGCTATGGGAGCTGCAACGCACGGCGCTTCAGCGAGCGTGGGGATGACCGGCAGTGCGCTGATTTCTTTAATCTTCGTTTTTCTGAGTCAGTCTGCCTTCGAGTGTCTCGGAGCTGCTTTGTCACGAAACGACAATCCGCGAATGCTCTCCGGTTGCACTACACCGTCTTAACCGTTTAGGCTCACTAATTCGAATCGGGTCACGAAGTTCGCAGCCGTTCGTTCTTTTATTCGAAACAAAAGCAAAATAGAGTAATAGATAAAGTCGAAAGTGCGTTCGAAGCCCACAAGCACGAAGACTAGGCAAACCGTGTACACCCCATCATTGCCATGGTTGCTGAACGATCGCAGCGCCAGAGCCACCTCTGGTGAATTTTAGGAAACTCGGTGCATGTATATGTGCAGGCACAAAATTGAAAATTTTCGGGGCAGCCGGTCGAATATCTTTCCCCTTTGCTACTTCCTTGTTCTTCATCCTATATGTGTCAGGCCAGTATTCTACCACAGAGTCCCGCCGATGCGCACAGTAGCAAACCGGCTGCCTATAGGCTGGTTAACCTCCCCGCCGTTCTTTTCCTCCTATTTTCCTTCCTTCCTTCATCCTATACGTAAAAAGCTGAAACTTGATTGCAGCAAGTGATAACCACGCTCGATTTCTTTCGCTAAAGCGGAAAGTTCGTAATATCAAAGAGAACAAGCAAGGAGAGCGCTAAGGTTTCGACTGTTTAATGAAATGCCTCGCACAACTAATATACAAGGAAGCCGCACGCAGATCACCCGGCACCTCCAAAATCCCACTCCACCTATCCCGTCATGCACTTACGATAGTTACACTTTTGCTCTAAGTGGCCATTTTTTTATGGTCCGTTCGAATATCATATATATGAATACGCAAACTTGTTCCACACATGCCCCTCTAAAGTACATTATCTGCGTGCGTAACAAGGACAAAAGGTTCTGTCAACAGCTGCAGCGTGCCATTATACTCGTGTCTCATTTACGAACAACTTAGTGCTCCCATCTATGCAATAGCGCTTCGTGCACCTCCATGCAGGGGTACGCGCCAGTGTTTCGAAGAATGCGTGTAAGGTCTTGTGCGATCGCTGGGGGAGCCTATAGTGATAAAGTCCGTACGAAGAGAAGCGCGACGCAGTGTAGATTGTTGTCGTTGTTGTAGGTGCTATCTCACGCAATGCCGGCAGGAAAAAGGAAATTAATTGAGCCCGTCGTTAGCGGCCCATTATATGCATCTGCTGTAGGAAACGGCGCGAACAATTAGGTGCGTGTGGCGACTCGAGCTGCACACGTGGTGGGGCGTTCTACTTTGGTAAAGCAAGTTTGTCACTTCTGATAGAAATGGCGTGCACACATAGTGCTATAAGAAGAGAAACGTTGTGTGCAGAGTAATTAGAGACCTGAATCAAACAAAACGTTACGCAGTAATGCTACGTATACTCAAATTCTAGAGCCTTCTGGTTAGCGTATCGGGATATAATCCCGGCTGTGGCGGCTGCATTTCCGATGGAGGCGGAAATGTTGTAGGCCCGTGTGCTCAGATTTGGGTGCACGTTAAGGAACCCCAGGTGGTCGAAATTTCCGGAGCCTTCCACTACGGCGACTCATAGTTAGCGTATCGAGTTGGGCGTAATTGTTGTTCGTTGTTGAAGGAGCGAGTGCGCATGCGATAAATAAGAATCCCACCGTGAACGTCGACGCAATTGGTTGGACAGGTTAACGTATCGATCGAAGCATAACCATGGAGCGCTTAACTTGACACACATCGTGCGCTATACTCTCTCAAAAAAATAGGAACAACAACGACATATCTGCGCATTGCCTGAAGAATACACAACCGCACAGTTTGTGGTAGACAACCAAGCTTCCTCGTGTTCAAACTGCTCGCTAACACGTCGTCATGCACCTGTGTTTGCGGCGGAATTGAACCGAGTAAGTCGCCGCAGTTTGAACGAACCAACAAGACAGAGTATATATGCGGTTCTGGCATCATGGAATTCTCAATTGGAGGGAGGTGGGTGTAAGGCGGGGAGGTTGTTGGTCTGAAAGCTGTAGGTTCGTTTTCTACCAACGGCTAGCTATAGTTGTTATTTCCTCAGTTTTAGTTTATTCGCATTTGCATGATAATTATAGAACAATGTAACTAACAACTACAAACAATATCACACGCACCTTGTGTCGCTTCATGCTTCATCGTCTATGGGCTTCGTTAAGTCGTGTCTAACAAAGCGACGAGTCCTTGATCCATTCCTCTTCCCTTCACGGGAGGGGAATAAGGTTTTGTAAGTGAACATACCCACAACATTGTTTCGTAAGGACACGCTACGTGCATTCTACTGCGTTGCATCTTTCAATGCCTCTCGCCAGATTATACAATGGCCGTAGTGTGCACTGTTATGCCAGCGAGTCCTCGTCAAACGTCCGTGCCTCTGAAAAAGGCAATCTGGGTCAAGGCCAGCCCGCAGTCCGCCCGGACGCGAACATCTCAACGGCGTGAACACGCGCGGCGCCTCTCTGGCCCACGTGCATTGAGTCAGCGGCGCACGTGACAGCGAGCCGGCGTCCTCGTGTCTGGTGGTCTGACGCATGGCGCGGCGACCCCATTGGAGGAATCTGCCCTGACGACCAGCGGCGCTTCTGATTGGACATTTTGGTTGGACCCGGTGTAAATAAAAGAAGCCCTGCGGCGCGTCGCGATCGGTGGTCCTATGGGAGAGGAGGCCCCGTGTCGGAGAGCCGACATGTGTGTGAGTCGGCGGTTTTAGGCGAAAAGCTGACCGATGTGTTAGAGAGGAGAGCTCGGCTCTTCGAGTCTCTGTCGGCCCCAGTGCCGAAATTGTAACGCCTCTGTATATATGCTGTACATAAACCTTGTTTAACTCACCGTCGTCTCGTCCGCTCGTCTTATCAGCTCTGCGCAGAAGCAGTCGCGAGCTGAGCAACATACGCTACTAAACGGCTGGTGACCTTCCCGTCGGAGTTGGAAGCAGTGGCGCTTCGGGACCATTTTGGCGTCACCGTCTTTCGCAACAGTGGAGGTCAGCGGTGGGATTTCGGAGGTGGCTTCGCAACAGTGGTGGCTTCGGCGGGATCGGCCCGTCGTTCGCAACAGCACCCAGCCAAGACATTTTCCCATTATTACTCGTGAAATCGCCCACAGATCTCCAGCAAGGGAGTGCGCTCAGACAATGCGCATTCTTTGGTTTCTTTTTATTGCCTGTACCGGCTTAACCGTATTAACGCGGCACGGCGGCCCTGCCGCGACACGGATCAACGGCGGCTGTCAGCTGTATACGAGCGCCCGCTGCGGCATGCGGTGTCCATCCTAAGCCTAAACGTTTCCATTGTTCGTCGGCCCGGTCGACGGCTGACGCACCACCGAGAGCCACGCGCCAGTCAGCTGGTCGCACACTACGTAACTTGCAAGACTATTGCTCAACCCAGAACTATAGAGATTGCTTCCGTTTTTCACGGCGGGAGGGCCGGGACTCGCTCAATTGAACAAGCGTTGTGCAAGCCCATTGACAGCGAGCGCAGCTCGGTGTATACGTGTCTCTGCAGGCGCCCTCACGTACAATGCGTGCCACAGTGTCGATTTCAAATCACCGATGCAGGAGCCGCGCAATCTAAACTAACAAATCCGGCCCCACGGGGCTTTTACAACCAGCGGCATACCGACTCCACCGGAAGGACGCTTTTTATTTTAAAAGGCCGTGTAACAGCCGATGTTCAGAATCTTTCTGTCATTTCGTTCTATCACCACGTAGCCATGCCGTAGAAGTTACATCTCAGTTATACACCAAAACTAGGTTGTTTCGATTGTATTTCTCGAACTGCCATCGTGGTCAAAACGAGATACCCAACGAATCACTCCCGGTTTGATGGTTTGGAAGAAAGTGGCTCAATACGCTTTACAAACTATATGCATGACGTCTTGGTTTACTTTAGACACGGTATATACCTTATGCGAGCTTTTCACTATGCTCTGTAAGATAGCTCCAATTGAATTGTGGGATGAGACCATGCATGATTGTACGATCACACTGATCAGAACGTAGTCTATTCTAAGACGTCACGATAAACACTTGCACGAACTTGCACAATAGGGCAATGCCACGCACCCAAATTACGTCACACCAAGTGAACGGAACTCACAAGGGTCTGGCACAGCTATACAGCCGCACGCAAACCTGTACACGTGGCTGAATAAGACAGGCGAAGAAAAGCGCAGCCACTGAGGGCGCCGCCGTCACACTGGCAGTCGCGCTACTTCAAGATTATGCAAAGAAACCCAGCGCCCGAAAAGCTTGCGTGGGCAGTGCACGCACGCATATGCATACACGTAACACGCTTGCACGCAATAGTCCAAGCCGACCACAGAGACGGCAGCACCTGCTTGAACAACACGCGCGCGCAAATGAGCGTGGCTCTGTGATTCTGCTTTACTACGGACGAACGACGAAACTCTATAGCCGCAGCGCAGCAAACGAGCGGGCCACCGACAACTGGAGCTGTCACATTTCTAAGCAAGGTGCGGTGACCAACGGACAAGTGACGGCGCGCACAGTTCAGCGACCAAGTGGGCCAGAAGCGGGGAGGAGACTTCTGGTAGGGCGGAGTAGTGGACTCAACCGGGGAAGGAATGGGAGAAGACGCTGTGGCGCGACCAGCGACAGCTCGGGGAAGCCAGTGCTGGCACTGAAAGACATCGCCCTTCTCTTCCTCGCACGTTATGAATGACCGCTGTTCTTCGCCTCACTTCCTTTGTTTGTTTCGTGCGCGCCTCGTTTACCCAAGTGTGCGATTCGTGGCTCTTGCCTGCATTCTCCGGTTAACTGCATGTTGACCGCCGCACGCGCAGAAGAAACGCTACGAACTAACATCATCGCGTAAATGAAAGGAAAATCGCATTAGAAGCTATTGTCATTATCGTCATCGTCTCTCCATTGCATGTGGGACGAAACTATTTGTCATACATATGGTCACACATGTCTTGTACAGGTCAGTTTTAAGGTTATGCGTTAACTGTTTTCTTGAGAACTAACATATATAATCACTATTCCGGATATATACATTGATTTGTACTTCACTTAGCGCACACATAAATCTGTTATATATATATTCAACCTCAAGAATGGCCTGAAATCAATAGTTGTTGCCCCATTTATATATGCAGCGCAAAAACGACAGATTTTGAGACTTCAGCCGAAAATCTGCTGCGCGAATATAATAATAAAGGAATGTTTCAACTCTGGTGAAATTCGACGATGATCCGAACTATCGGTGTTCATAAAGCATTTTTCATAAGCAATTCATTATTAATTTTTAAGACCAACTGAGTTGCGAACCTGTTTCGCTCGCTATCAGAAAAAGCCCGGCTCGTCCCAGCCTTCTTTTATAAATAGCCAAAAATATCTTGAGTTATGGAGATGGTCGCGAGTTCTTAATCTTATACACAAATGTATAGTAGCGCACAAATACAAATGTCCAGGGAAGGACAGCCTACACTATAGTCCAATTTCGAATGTCCGCCGTCCTAGACGACCACACACATTGAGCTCTATAGATTGCGTTTAAGCCATGGTTCGTGGATCCCTGTCATTTATAGGAACACGTCTTTTTGATTAGCGGTTCATCACATCTGCAAGTGCAGGAGAATGACATCGTTAGTATAAAAGGGCTCCAGAATTCGAGTGACAACGTCCGATGACCGCTTAGGGGTCGTACATCCACCGCGCATAACGCGCACACGGTCCCTAACGAAAGTGGCCTTAATTCGCGGAATGAGCTTAAATCGGGTGAATACCTTGAAAAGGCCGAACATTAGCTGTGCACACACACACACGCATGCCATTCATTTGCAACGGCGCAACGCGCGCGCCTCTTCTTGGCGCGTTGTACCAGGCGCCGTGAAAATGGCCTTGTTACACGCCTGCGCACCGCTGAGCGCGAAATTCCCATCGCTTTTTGGCGCACTCGCGAGGAATTCGAGCGAAGGCGTCACTTCGCCGGGTCGTTCACCGTAGCCTAGAAGAGTGGCAGCTTGGGCTAGTTGGTATGACATGACGATAGTTATAGCGCAAGAACAGAACGACGACACAGAGACAAGAAGGTGTCCTTCGTGTCCTGCTTGTCTGTGTGTCGTCGTTCTGTTCTCGCGCTATAACGTTCACCGTAGCCTCCACAACACTTTTCGTATTCCCCCCCCCCCCCACTTTTTTATGTGCATTTCATCGGGCTTTCGCTTCTCCCAGCAGTCGGGAAGATGAACTTTCTTTGGGGGAGTGTTGAAAACTTTCGTTCGTAAACGCCGCCACGTATATATAGTCTCCATCAGGACGAAAACATTCGACTAAAACGTCTGTTAAATTTATAGCGCGCTGCAAAGTTGGGGGTTCGGTTTCCACCGGCAGTAAGCTGTTCGTTCGTATACATCTTCAAATGGTCATCTCATGATAACTATATATACGCACAAGTAACAATTTAAAAATACAAACATTGCCTCCCACGCGTTCCTACGGGCTCAACATCTGTTGCCTCCACGATCGTGTGAAACAGGAACGCGTCACTCAATCAGTTCTCCGACTTTTAGCGAATGCACCAGGTTGTAGAGAGCGAAGTAGGAAATTCCTCACATCAACGCGTTTGTTTACCCATGGACAATTTAATCTAAAGCTGTGGTGCCGCTAAGCTGAAAGACGGGGATTCGAGTCCTAGTCGTGGCAGTGGCATTTCGATGAAAGCGAAATTCATGAACGTCTCTGATCTCATGTTCATATGTATGGTGAAAAGACTCCCGGTGGTCAAGATTGATGAGGTGGCCCTCATTATGGCGTGCCTCATAATACAGACATGGTTATAACCCATACATTTTTGTTTTGTGACTACTTTCTTGTTATCTGCAGAGCGTTCACGTATGTGATTAACTTATATCTAAAATTGAACACAAATAATACTGGCCTCGGGGACATACCGTGGCGCCACCTACGTGATGACGTCACTCATAGGATACCTGGTTGCTAGAACACCGCATTTCCCGCGCTTTTGCTATGGACACCGCGAGCGCTTCCCTTTGTTTTGAAGCTGAGTGCTTAAAGAAGCGGTAAGACCCGATAATACGGGCAAACAACGAATCGGTGCCCCGGTGGCACTATCGTGTCTGATTCGCATCGTAAAATCGCGACTAAGAACCGGTGCAGCCATGGGGGACAATGAAAGGGGTGTCACGAAAGCAAAGCTGCCGTATTCCACAACTATGTACGCATCCTATCTGTGACGTCAAAACGATCACAGTGCTGGCGTCTCTAGTGGAGGCTCTCGCGGCCAATATAGAGCTCGCGGGACAGTGCAATTGCAGTGCCTTGCAATTTCCATTAAGAGTCATCGCTCAATGAGAGGTCGTTTGCAGCATGTATACTTTTAATGATGAATATGTAAATGCTCGTAGGTGGTCAAACAAACGGATGTAGTGTTAATATATTCGCGTTTTATTCTATAGTATGCTGAGGCAGGTTACTGGGATGCTTGCAGTACAATGATATATGACGCTGTGAAGTGTCCCGGCTGCGGTGGCTTCATTTTCGATTGAGGCGAAAATGCTGTATAGGCCCGTGTGCTCAGATTTGGGTGGAGCTGAAAGAACCCCAGGTGATCAAAATTTCCGGAACCCTCCAGTAAGGCGTCTCTCGTTATCATGTTGTGGTTTTCGGACGTTAAGTTCCGCATATCAATCAATCAATCACTGTGAAGTGCACGTCACTATATTCCTGTAACACGTCGAGATATGCTATAGCTATGTCTTTTAGCAAATAGGATTGTATAGGGGTTAAACATACATGCGTTTTAACTATTTCAATAGCCGAGTAACACCGATCATACAGAACCCTGCCATTCCTTTAGAAGAGTAGAGAGAGGGAGAAAAAGAAGAAGAGCGTCTTAAGTGCGTTAACGAAGCTATAATTTTTTAACTGTTTCATTTCACTCAAGGAAGAAGATGGATTCGTGAACCTCACCACCGTTTTTTACAGGACTTTATACACAAAGCAAACCTGCATGTGCATTTTTGAATAAAAAATTATTATGTCCGAAGGCATACTTTCTAAATAACAATAAAAAGAATACGGCGTTTATTTTCAGTTCAATTCTTTCTTTCTGTCCTCTTTCTTTTCTTTCGTTTCCAGCTATTTCAACATTCATAACATACCAAATCAAATAATAAAATAAAAATAGAAAAGGGAACAGCTAGGAGCCTGTCGAAACAGCTCTGAGAATTATGCTGCCCTTTTTGAAGTACGCGCAGTTATCGCAATTGGGCAAATTAGATTGATTGATTGATTGATTGATGATTGATTGATTGATTGATTGATTGATTGATTGATTGATTGATTGATTGATTGATTGATTGATATGTAGGGTTCAACGACCCAAAGCCAGCATATGATTATGAGAGACGCCGTAGTGGAGGGCTCCGGAAAGTTCGACCACCTGGGGTTCTTTGACGTGCTCCCAAATCTCGGGCACATTAGGCGCGGGGAAGATAGTGAAGAGCAAAGGGCCGAAAAATGAAACGAAAACTCTGCAAAGCACCGAGAATAAAAACACGCTAGTCGAAGTGAGTGGAGAAAGCCACGCACGCAATCTCTGCAGCGTCACTTTTTCGCGCTATGGGAGCACTTAACCGCATGGGCTGCACTCCTCCACTCTCGGTGCGCGCTGCCGGGCATGCAATGCTGCGACTGCACTTCCACTCGGAGTACGCTTCTTCGTACGTTCAAGCCTTCCACAGTCCGCGGAGAGAGACCATTTGGGAAGAACATCGCGGAGTCGATCGCGGAAGAGAAAGCAGGGCGGCCGAGACGCAATCTCTGATGTTGCTTCCTCCATTTTGGACGGCGGCGACCACGACGTAATTGGTTCCACCGCAAGTTTTTTTTTTATTTTTTTTACAGCTTTGTATTTCCAGTGCTTATATATAGAGTAACGTCGAAGCCTTTGTTGAGTTCCTCATCGTGCGAAAACATAGGCTGGGATGTCTAGAACATTCCCATTGTGAAAACGAATGAAACTTTTCGTCCCAATGGGCATGCGTGTGTATACATCACAAACGGGTGACGTGTGAACGCACCAATCATGTGCGACGATATATTATTATTCATTTAGTTAAATTTTAAAGCACATTTAGTCCTCAAAGAGTCTAAGATTCATGAGAAACAATGCTACGCAGCATGCCACTACGTCGTTTGCCTTTCATTAAAGTTGTGGAGGTGAAGAAGAGCAACAGGATGACTACGAACAAGAAGATCGAGCGTCATACACATGATGCACACAGTTTTATTGCAAGGCAGTCCGAGTATAAAATGGCCACGCAGGTGGCCGTTGACTCTTGCAGACCGGCCAGTTTGTATATTTATATGTGTATATGTGTTTGTGTGTTTTATTGTGCAAACCCGTAAACGAGGTGACACATGCAAGTGCAGTGTAGCGCTTGGCCTTCAGAATGCGGTTTACATACTAGTGTATAGGCCATGGAGTGGTTTTTTTTTTTTTTGAAGAGAGGTTAAAATTTTAAGTGCGGAGGAGAAATAATCAAACACGAACGTGTCACTTGCGGAACACCTTGCAGGCAAATAAAAAAACTGAAAATCCTAGTAATCGATAATGATTGTTACGTTAAGCGTATAAATCAGCTAATATCATGATGAATTTACTCAGAGACACTGTGCACTCGCGTGTACGCAACGCTGGGGGATCTATTGGAGCGAATACCAAGCCCAAGGATGTTTCTTTCTTTTTTTCTTCTTAATCTTCACTTGAAAGACTGAACTACCCGCAGCCGACTGTAATAACGATTGATATGTGGGGTTTAACGTCCCCAAACCATTATATGATTATGAGAGACGTCGTAGTGGAGGACTCCGGAAATTTCGACCACCTGGGGTTCTTTAGCGTGCACCCAAATCTGAGCTCACGGTCCTGCAGCATTATCGCCTCCGTTGAAAACGCAGCCACCGCAGCCGGGATTCGATCCCGCGACTTGTAGTTCATCAGCCGAATACCTTAGGACTACCGCAGCGTGGCCTGCAACCGAATGTGAGAGATGTGTGTAGTGTTATTATGACATTTAAAGCGACTCCCTTTATGCAGTAATAATATGCAGTAATATAAGAATAAGGTGTCATTACATCGACGGGGAAGAAAACAGGCGTCATGGCTATAATTTGGCAGTGAATTTCTTAGCTATTAATTTCACTGGCGTAGCCGGGGTATATTGGGGGTGGGGATGTCAATGCCACTTCACCCGAATTTCTTTTTTTCTTTACTATTTCACCTGTGCACGTGCATATATGCAAGCAAACTACGAAAACATGCTCGAACATGTATGAAGGTGGCTGACCTCTTCCCCACACCCAAAAAATGCTGCGCTCCTGATTGCTTCGTCTGAATAAATGGCCGTACTAAAGCAACGTGAAATGGGGAAGTTTGCGTAGACGTTCTCAATATATATAATTAATTTGAGCACCGGATTTCCTTGAAGGCTAACGCTAACCAGGAAGCATTACACTAGTAAGACTCTACAGTGTAACTTTGATCAGAGCCTCGGGCAGGAGCCGAAGCTTTTGTATCTTCTCCCACAGCACGTGCTTTGGCCGCCTTCACGGTCTCCTCCACGTGCGCGTTCCCTTTCTCGAGGGCCGTGCGAGTATTTTTTTTCCCGATTCGCAGCGCGTCGCCCGGCCGAGAACAAATGCGTCGTGTTTGTGTGTGTACGGCACACACACACAGCGAGCGGTCAGCCGTGAAAGATGTCGACGCGCAATTACACGTTTGTCTCGTCGCAGGACGGGAACAATGCGCTTTCGCGAACAGCGGCTTTCTCTCACTCTTTTCAATTCTTTCTTTCCTCTGTGCAGAAGAAGAAAGCTCTGCGAGGTCGTGTGTAGAGCTTCACACGGTGAAACGCTTTTGTTTTCACTTCACCCTCTCGTGGCATCTTGCTGAGTTATTCACATAGCTTTCCACATTCCTACGCGTTTTTCGTTTTCTTTCCTTAATTGAACACGCTCTGTAGTTTTCGTTGACCTGTGAACGTTTTGGTCACAGTGTATAATGAGCTCGCGACACTGCTTTGCGTTCGCTTAATACTTTCATTTAAAGAAGTGCATCTCTTCCCACGCAGGTTCCCAGGTTTATATAATTCGTGCATACCGTTAATTAGGCGCTGAGCGTAAGGCCCCGTCGAAAGCTTTCGGGCCAATTAGCAAGTATCCGCTGCTGTATACCTCTGGGCAACATTTGTTTACTGATGGGGCTGCTGTAGCCGCTGCTCAAAGATGTTAGGGCCCTGAACTAATATACATAGTGCAATAACCGAATGATAAGTAATCATAAAATTCAGAAGCCCACCCCCACCTAAAAAGAAGAAAAAGGGGGGATGGCAAGCTAAAACTGGCTTGTGCGTGCCTAACTTAATGATCCTTTGTTCTATGCCGAGGTCCTCCACGGCTCCGCTGACGTATTTCCGTCATGAATATGACGTTATAAAATCTATACTGACAAAGTGCAAAGAAGAAAACGAGGACACAAACTTTTCTCGTGCGGAATCAAACCAGCAAACTCGATTCGCAGCGCGCGGCGCTAACCACCACGCCACGAACCATACGTTGTCCGGCATGTTAACGGCAACTCTATAGTTTATATACGCCATACACCTTTTGGTGATCCTCAGAGCTTCGAAACTTAAGCGCGTTTTCGTTATCCGTAGCGAAATAGCGTGGCGGGCTCGCGTTGGGCTCGCTCTAAACGCGGTCGCCTCCACGAAGCGCCGCCTCCGCGGAGCGTGGCCTCTCGTGCGCGTGCGCTTATCCGACCCGTGATTCGGGAGAGGAGAAAGGTCACTTCGCTCGCTGCCGCGGACGCGTTCGCGAAAGGAGCGCGCTACTGACACACGACGCAGGAAGAATTGTGACTGAGTTTTGCGCTTGTCCTGTGCACACTTGTGCGCTAGTTTCGTGAGTCTGCTATTTTAACAGCGCGCTTTAAGTGTCGAGCTGTGGCAGTTAGTGTGCGCTTGTCCTCTGTATGCTAACTGCGTGCTTTCTGCTGTAGGTGTACACTGTAAGCTTCGAGCTGCTTGCCGTTCATAACGTGACTTTGCGATTTGTTGATGTTGCTGAAACAATGCTCAATGAACTACATCTGTGAAGACACGTTTTCACTTTCGTGTTATACCGATTCCTCTATAGGTGGATCAGCCACATTTTCTTTCTTTCCTCCTATCGCATTGCGTTATGCACCCTCCTAACTCCGTTCTTCCTTCCACCATATCAGGAATTTAGAACATCGTCCAGGCGCTTAGCAGTCACTAAGGCTTCGTGATAACTTCACAAATCATGGCAATATATGACGTCGTAACTACGTCATATGGTGACGTCAGTGCTTGCTTATTATCTTTGGAATCACTTTAGTCGACGCCGACGTGAGACGCCGGTAGATTTTCGCGTTTGATGAGGCTAGGGCTTTCGCCTTGAAATTATTCCGCAACACTTTCTGAGCTTGGTCAGAAAACGCTGCCGTTCGTACGCCGAAGCTACCGAGAACAAGCGAGCCAAATATTAGCGCACAGCCGCGGCCTGAAATTTTGAATAAAATTTTAAAGCCAGCTAATTTTTTTTTTCCCTTCTATCGACGCTACAGATTCAAAAATCGGTGCGTCAAAGGCCAAGTATCAGCCATTGGTCGATTTGAGCATGGCGCTTGGTCATTACTGGCGCCGCCGCAGGAGGTCGCAACTTGTACACGTGTGCGCGCGTGGCCGATCGCACTAAAAAGCCGCGCATTCGAAGAAAAAATTGCAAATGTGCTCAAGGTCAGGAGGCGTGCGTGACGTAATTTTTACCCCCATGTCATCCCAGATGCTTAGCTTCCAGCACATTTGTCGGGACGAGGGGAGAGAGAATGCAGTTGCAACATGCGACAATTTTTTTTTCTGTAACTCCGCTCGTACTGGACTGTTTCTAAATATTTTTGCGGCGGCGATTTTATCAGGCAATAAGCTGAATGCATTCCATGGCTTCTTGAAGAATTGTTGCAAGGCAATTTTGATAGCTTCCTTAGCGAAAGCAAGACGACAGGATAAATGATACAAGACAACTCACTGATCATTCGGGCCGCTTTCTTCAAACCAGGATAACATGTGCACAATGTAGTAAAGATGTCAGTTGAGTGCGTTGCGTGTCGTCTCCTTCTTGTGTGAAGTGTACTTTGCACTAAAACTCATTATGAAAGCTTGAAGTGACGTAGATTTTTGTTTTCTCTCCTTACTTTTGGAGCGTTATGTCCGCGTAGCATTCAACGAGATTCGCTAACGAGGTTGGGCTACAAATACGGCTGCACAAACTGAGGCTGCGACATTACCCACAAAAACGGCGCTTACAAATCAACCTTGTTTGGTTTTGATCGTTCCGTAGGTTGTATGATGTGGGGACGGCTTTAAGCTCTCCCATAGTACAGTACCAAGTACTGTAAATCGTTAACCACTTCTTCCAAACACAGGTTATTGTGCTGCACACGGGACGGCTTCAAGCTCTCCCATAGTAGAACACGAAGTGCTCTGAAGCGTGAACCAATTTGTCTAAACACACTTCTTGAGTACGAAGTACTCGAAATTGTTAAAATGTTCTCTAAACACACTTCTCCATGTCCGAGGGACGTCTGTGAGTTCTCCCATAGTAGCCATTTCCAAGGGACTGCTCTCAGCTCTACCATAGTAGAGCACCGAGTACTCTAAATCATCAACCACATCTTCTAAACACACTTCGTAAACATGTTACTCTGTAGAGTGCTGCCAGAGAGAGAGGGGAGGATGGAATCACTTTATTTGCGCATAACGCGGAGCATTCCAAATGGTCGGGCCCCTATTCCAGGGCTCCGATGGCCCCATTATCTCTACCCGTAGGGCCAGCCAGCGCTGATCAGCAACGGCTGAGCTGGACAGCAGTGCCTCCCATCGTTCGTCTGTGTTATTCATGTTGTGGTGTTCTTCACTGAGATGTGTATACTGCCAACTCTAGGGAAATATCTCTAGATACCTTAGGCCAACGGGACGGCTTTATGCTCCCCCAAAGCCAGAGTACCTCGTACGCTAAATCTATAACAACATTTTGTAAGGAGTCTCATCGTTACGTGGGTCACCTTTCACTGGGGCAGGTTTCCACTCTCCCATGCCAATTTGGCTAAATGATTAAATACTTTTAAATGCGAAGCATTTCATAGCGAACTTTGGTGACTTTGAGCGTATCTATCTATCTATCTATCTATCTATCTATCTATCTATCTATCTATCTATCTATCTATCTATCTATCTATCTATCTATCTATCTATCTATCTATCTATCTATCTATCTATCTATCTATCTATCTATCTATCTATCTATCTATCCATTTATGTATCCATCGATGTATTCATCTATCTATCTATCTATCTATCTATCTATCTATCTATCTATCTATCTATCTATCTATCGGGCCACCTACGACTTTTAGCTTTCCTGGCCGTTTGAATAATGGTATCAATACCAAACTAGGTATGGTATAACACGATTGTATGACAAGCACAATTGACTAGTTGACTATAGTCATCATATCAAAATGATGACATGTATGTCATTAATGTCATGATTTACATTTCATGGTCTTGCGGCTGTTGCGGTGGTTTAGTTCACATCACATGCAGCAAAACTGGTGTGGTATGACATGATTGCATGGCAAACAGAAGCGTCAGACCCTAACAGGAAAATTATGACACGCGTACCATGTAACAACATCACTACATGCCACGCTCACGATGCACTCGCGGCCATTTCGCTAGCGTCACATATACAAAATTTGGTATTACGGTACGTGAATGGACGACGAAGGTATGTTACTGGTGCAAACATGATAATCATGACATGCGTGTCATGTATAACGTGACTACATGCCACGCTCATGATGCACTGGCGGCCGTTTCTCTAGCTTCACTTATACCAAATTTGGTATCACGTGACATCAATGCATGACGAAGGTATGTGACTGGTTCAAACATGATAATCATGAGATTCTTGTCATGTGACAACATGACTACATGCCACAGTCAAGCCACCAATACACTTCAACGTGACGCGACGCACGTGCGCGCCGGCGTTCGTTTTGTCGCGTCACGCCGGCGTGGCCACGCCAGGCGAATGTCCTGCTATATATTCGCAGGCGCGCGCCGCGCTGTGTTGCTTTGACGCATGCACGTTTCAGTGCGTACAGCGTCCTTTCATCACGAAAAGAGGCACACGCAGTGCTGTCTGGGTAACGCATCAGCGCAAAATGCAGCATGTCGCATTTCGCGCCGGTTTCCATCGGGCCGCGCCGACGGACACTGGTCTCGCCGGTCGCGCCGGGCATGAGACTGTAGAGCACTCGCGTTTCGCTAACGTATAGCGTCGCTGTGCCCAGCGTGCGCGCGCGTCAACGTCACGTTGGAGAATATTGGGCACTTCATGATGCACTCGCGGCCGTTTCGCTAGCTCCAAATATACCAAATTTGGTGTTACGTGACATCAATGGATGACGAAGGTGCGAACATGATAATCATGACACGCGTGTCATGCAAGAACATGACAACATACGACGTTCATACCGTGCTCGCGGCATTTTCGCTAGCTTCACGTATACTAAATTTGGCATCTCATGACGTGATAGATGACGAAGGTAAACGTCACATCTAAACATGATAATCATGACACGGAAGTCGTGCACGGCGTAATTTACCTCCACTTCGTAACGTTGTGGTGATTTTAAAGTGACATATCAACCTTCCTTATTCGTGTTTCGCATATCACCGATTCACACGGTACGTGGGATCTGCCCATTTTATTTTTTTCCAAGCACACAGTCAAATCTACGCGGATGCTTTCCATATTTCGTCTTAAATTTACATCGTTCCACATTGTCAATCGATGCCAATTGTCAACGAATGAGAATGATGGGCGGGACCATTTCGTTTTCATGTGATGTCACAGCTCAGTGCAATATTGTGTCGGTTGGGATGAAACGAGGTGATGCGAAGGCCATCTAGCGAAGTAGGCTTTGAAGACGGGGAATGGGCACGTGGACCCGAGCCCATTGAGACTTGAACCAGCCCGAGCCTCCGACAGTCGCGCTCCCGTGCGGGAGTATAGCAAAGTGAAGTTTCGTGAACTCTAGCCCAAGCCTTGCGGATTGTGCTACCTGTAGGCAGATCGGCAGCAGTCCGGTTACCTACAATCACCAGCCCACATGCCGTTACACCTAAAACCTACCGTGCAGCCGGCACAGCCAGTGTCGGTGGTGTTAGCCGAGCAAGCAGCGTTTCGTAGTCGTCGTAGCCTGCATTTTCTTCGCGTGCCGGGCCATAGCGCACTCCGATCGAAAAATCCTGGGCCAGCCCTTCAACTGCCGCCTATCAATCTTTCCACCGATCTGCGCTTCACCCGCGCCCAACTGTAATGTTCTTAATTGAGCTCTCTTGTTTTAGGGGCGAAGCTCCTTATGCCGTGGGTCGTACATCCCGTGTCGTATAGTCGTCGTAGTAGCCAGTTGCATCGCATTGTATGTCAATAAATACGGCGTCACAGCATATGTACGGAGTGAATGATGATGAGTGGGGCGAAGCGTCCGTCAGTCCGTCCGTGTGGTCCGTCCGTGCATCCGTCCGTCCGTCCGCTTCGCCCCACTCGTCATCTTCACTCCGTAGATATGCTGTGATTTTTGTTAGGTGCGAAGCGCCAGAGGCCCGCTCTTCGCCGTCGCCACCGTCGAAGCTCCGCGCCGCAACACCGCTACTGACTCTACGCCTTCACGTATCATAAGAGCAATATCAGGCGCATTTAGCCGTTTGCGTCCAATTTCTAAGGAGCTTCGTTGATCAATTGTAGGGAGTGAGTGAGTGAGTGAGTGAGTGAGTGAGTGAGTGAGTGAGTGAGTGAGTGAGTCAGTGAGTCAGTGAGTCAGTGAGTGAGTGAGTGAGTGTGTGTGTGCGTGTGCGTGTGCGTGTGCGTGTGTGCGTGTGCGTGTGCGTGCGTGCGTGCGTGTGTGTGTGTGTGTGTGTGTGTGTGTGTGTGTGTGTGTGTGTGTGTGTGTGTGTGTGTGTGTGTGTGTGTGTGCGTGCGTGCGTTTTGCGAAGCAAATAAGAAACCGGGATGACTCGAGAAACGTATATGTCATTCACTCTCCAACAGGAGAAGAACCCACGCACCAAGAATGCAGTGACACTAAAGTGTCCACCTTGCACTCTCCGCAAAACTGCAGCCTTCTTCGTGCCACCACAAAATTTATGCGCATGACGTCTCCCCGAACAGTTTACAGTGACGCGGGCTTCTTTCTCCTAATTACCCTGGTTCAGGGGCAACCGACATTACATTCCGTCCTTTGTCCTCTCAGTCACATTCGTTTACGTCATTTTCGTTGTTCGCGCGAAGGTCACGCTGCGATTACCCCGCGACTGGCACATCACAAATCAAGAATGACCCCGGACACACTGAATACAGAGCAACCGTGCACGCGGGAGGCTTCGTGCATGGCCTCCGGCCTTGACTCGCTCCCTCCACCTTAATCCGAGCAACTCTCGCACCAAGACGACAATATAACGACGCTCTTACGGGCGCACATGTTCCAAGTGGCGCTCGATTTGCCTCGTTGCCCCCGGAAGCTGTCGCGTTCGCGGACGGTGAAGAAAAAAGAAAGCGGTTGTCGCCCGCGAAAATCTTGTCTGCTCCCTGCGGCGTTCCCAACGCACGTGAATCGGCTTGTCGCCGCAAGACGCGCTAATCGCGCCTAATTGGCCGCCTACAGAAAAACAAACGCGAAGAGAGCTATGGTGGGACGAGGAAAGGGCAAGCAGCTTTCAACAACCTTCTTTTCATCTCTTTCTCTCGCTCTATCTCTCTCTCTGTATCTTTCTCTCTCCAACAATTTATCTCCAGCTACAGTAAACCCTCACCACGTGTTCTAAGGTATATAACGAGCGCACATAGATACATAACGTAAGGTGCTCACTTGCAAGAGCGAAGTGAGACCTGGGAGTGATGAAGAAGAGGAGGGGCACACAAGTGGCTTCTCTCCCAGCATTGTCCCAAAGCATCCTTCGCACTATACCATCTTCACAGACTGCTTCATTTACCACAACACAGCGACTCCCCGCGTGCTTATTGCGCACTTGCGCGTCAGCTTTATCAGCTGTGCGCGCCCCAAGCGGCCGTGGGCTAGTTAGCCGTTGGGAACTTCCGCGAAGTGCCCCTACTCTCTTGCAGGGGCTCGCGCGCGCTATAAAAAGCGCGAGGTCCGAGAAAACAATGGAATCGCTCGAAGGGCTGGAGGCGCGCGCACTCCGCCTGTATAGGTGCGAGCCTGATGCAATCGCGGTGGCCTTCAAGATATATCTCGGCCAGACCCTCGTCGTTTTGCACTTCCTGAACTCCTTCGTTTGACATCGTCTGTATACAAAAGACCGAATTGCTGACTCGTGCATCCAGCTGAAAGTCGGAGTGAATTTAGCTCGCGCAACTAAAAGCGATGAGCGTGACTGGGAATACGCGTAGCCATGCTTACAAAGAAGCGTGAAATGCAGTCCTTGAGGCATAGCTGTGCCTCTGCGAGCAGTGAGCATGTGCTCCGATTGAACGTTTCAATTTACAATAGCTTTAGTAGTCACTACAGTGCATTTCATTAAACCAGCAGTACGTCGTAGTCTAAATCATCAACAACTTATAAAAGTATTTTCCGAGAAATTCCACACCGTCCTTATTAACGGCGGCGTAACCTCCTTGCTTTTAGCGGGACGACTCAGTGCTCGCCAATAGTTGAGTACGAAGTACTTGAAATCGTTGAACATTTTTTTCTAACAAAAACTACTTTTTCTAAACAAACTCTGTGAGCGTTTTGTATACGAGACGGCTTTATGCTCCCCTATAGTGGAGTGTCTCGTACTCTGAATCGTTAACAATTTTTCTAAACATACGTGTGTGCGTCTTGAAAATTGGACAACATGCTGTCCCATAGTAGAGCACAGTATGGCCAACTGTGAAAGGGAACACTCGAATGCACACCATCAATATTCATGGCCCTCTAAGAGCAAGTGAATTAAGAAACAATATTCACACAATTCAATAATCTGGCAAGAGGAGCCGAAACTTTTAACCACCAGTAGCCTTATGCATATCTAAGCCGCTATGATTCCGTAAAATAGCGAAATATAAACATGCTGCTCACGCAGGTGTTCCCTTTAACAGTGAACCCGTCTTTACATCGTACTCTTAATCGTCGAACAATTGTTCTGAACACATGGGAAAACTTTGCCATATATTCTAGGGCTGGAACAGCTTAATGCTCTCCCATATTAAAATACATGTGCTCTGAATCTTTCTAACGTTTTTTTTTCTAAACACAAGTTCTCAATTTATTGAGGGACGCGCATGGCCAGTAAACATTAGTGGCTGACTGTAACTGTCAAATCTATATGTGTCCAGTTATTTTGACGACTTGAGGTGCATCGTTTGCTGTCGCCAATTTAAAGATAAAAAACTGAATGCTTACGGAGCACGTGTTTTAGGGGCCAACCTTCTTAGAGTCGAGACATGCCCCGTGTCCGTCGCCGTGACACGCTATAAATATTAATATGGACTTCTATATTCATGTGGATATCCATATGGCTATAGATATCCATATAAATGTCCATATGTATGTCCATATGAATGTCCATATGAATGCCCATATGGATATCAATACGAATGCCCATATGGATATTCATATGAATTTTCATATGATCATCTCAACACCATATGTGCAGTGTGATTATTAAACAACTTTGTATACGCTGTAGACGCGTGTTTTCGCGTTCTTGCATGATCGCGCGGTCAATGTACGAAGGTTAATGATCCCCCGGAGCTTCGCCGACTCGTCATCATTCACTTCGCGGATATGCTGCCATTTTTTTTTGTATACGCTGTCATTGTGAGGGGATTGCGCGTGTTCTACAATAACCAACTTTGATTATTCAAAAGGCAACGATTTGGTTGCCCGAATGATGGGTCACGCCAATGTGTGCTACGCGTTGTTTAACTTGTGGCGCACCGAAAATTCCTCATGAGTTCGCTAGTGGAGAGACAGCGGTGAAACAAAACTTGAAGATAATGGGACAACAGCTTGGCTTCCCTCAAGGCGCCGTTAAAAATACAGTACGGTGGTTGGCGGACGGCCGCATACTGCGTAAGTATAGGTGTTGCGAGTATATGCGCCGCCGAACTTCCTTAAAGGTGCGCCTGGCTGGTTTTTATTACGTTACACGAAAACGACCAGCGCCGCCTCAGCAAGTTTGTCGTTGCTTTAAGTGATAATTCCTCGCCTGTTTGTGCCAAGGTTTGATGTATAAGAGCCCTTTGTACGTATGCTCCTAGTAGGAGTCTCCTTGTCCTTTAGTGTCAAAGTCTCAGTCAGGCGGCGGTAAACGGGTCTGTCAATTCATCTCCTCATTCGCTTACGGAGTCAACTATCCTTTCACCCTTCCCGCATGCACTGCATGAAGTCTGAATTGAAAATCTGACGCGCGCTCCAAAGGCGCGCGTCCTGACTGAATACAATACGTCGACCTTGCTCGTATACGCATCTTATGCCACCTCACCCAATTGACGACCTATTTAAAAGTCTGAGAGCGCGCTGTGTCGCAATCGGACAGAAACAGGCAAAGCACTCGGCCATGCCCATGGCGCTGTCCGTCTCACCCCTTTCCGTCTATTATACGTCTCGGTGAAGATATTCTCAAGACGTGAAGGAGAAGAAGGCAGCAGGGAGAATGAGGGACATACTTCTAGAATGATGAATGATAAGTAATTCAATTTGAGACAGTTAAATGCCATCACTGTTATGGTTATTCGTTTATGAGGACCATGCCTTTGTGGACCTTTTCCAAACCATTTTTTTCACGCGTGTAAAGAGAGAGGACGAGAATAGATCACATTCTGAAGGAACTGTGCATAAAGCATAGCATGTTTTTTTTTAATATTTCACAATTTTAAAGCTAGATTATGCACCTACATGCACAAAAAAGCGCATTGAGGTGGAACCGTGACGTTTTACTGACACATGTACAGTTCTTGTACTGGTCAGGGATATTTGAATTCTTTTTTGAACAAAAAGCTCATCTAAGAATCGCCATGTGCTCGAAATTATCCGGAGACATCCACTACGGCGTCTCCCACAGCCCGAGTCGCTTCGGGAGGTCCAACACGATGTAACCAACTAACAACAAAGTTCACTGGCTCCAGTTAACTAGCTATTTACTGCGTCAGCGCTGTTCATTCCGAGGCATTTACGCAAACTCGATCTGAAACCATAGCAGCAACCCACATCAAAGCGGCTGCGATTGTACCTGTCCCCTATCTGGGCCAGGTATTCCAAAGGCAGGCGCGGTGCGCACGCATTTTCTCAGGTATACGCGAAAGCAAGCAAACGAGCAGGTAAACGGAATAAAAGGATGCTACGAGCCTGTTTTCCAACCATGTCCTGCATTCAAGCTCGCCGAACAGGAGAAAGGGCGAGCCAGGTTACGTCGCCTCCACTCTCTCTCTCTCTCTCTCTTCTTTCTTTCTTTCTTTGCTTCTATGTCTCTTTTATTTGTTTATTATTATTTTTTCGGCACGGTGTGGTTTCCGAGCCAACGCCTTCTCTTCCCCCGCCCCCCCCCACACACACACATCCGACATCGCGAGGTCAGAATTGTGTAAGCAATCTCCTGGATGATGAAAGAGACTCAGCAATGCATGTGTGTGACCATACGCAGAAAAAAGAAATAAACGACAATGACCTAGCTCACAGCTGGACGCTCATCAGAGGAACAGCGGGAACCTCGCCCGCGTGAGCAGCGTCTCTGTGCACCGCCCGCGTCGCGTATAAGACTCGCTGTCCGGTTGTCCAGGCGTGACAGTTGATCTACTTCGCATGCCGTGTGAACTGCGCGTATATGCATATGCCCGACACCCTGGCTGTCCCGAGTCGTGCCCCGAGAGAATGGGTAATATAACCAGCTGTCTTTCGCACTGAGATCTCACATAAATACAGCACTACGGCCTGTTGCATGAGCCTTCCAAGCCATTCCAAAGGTTTACCATTGTGTTTCAATGGACTTCAGTAAACTAACTTTCACAGAGAAATCTGCACAAATTCAGCACATATTTTGCAAGAGCCATATATGCGCAAATGATGAAAAGTGCTCTATTGCATCTCAAGACAACAGCGCAGTGAATTAAGGCAAGAAAACTTGAACAAAAGACGGCAATGTTTTCAATGGCTCGAGTTGAGCGATGTGATGTGATTGCTGCACCACTGAACAGATTCTTTCGCGACATTGGATCGTTCATGTTCTATACCTGCTAGCAAATGTTTGCAGGGGCTGTGTATGAAAACGTATATTCGTTAAGACTGCCAATTAAACATACACTAAGTATTCAGCAAGTATACACGTAAATACGGTTGGTAACATTCTTTTCGTTCATGCCTAATCTACGTCGCAGGAATTCGCAAGAATGGTTGCCTATACAGTGAACATGAATTGAACGGCCTTCAGACGCTGCGCAGGCTTTTCCTAAAACAACCAGTTAATAATGAGCCTAAACCGCACGTGAATAAAAAAAAATTTGGTGAATTATCGACTCTTGCCTCTGAATAGTACTCAAACTGACAAGTCGAAAAGACATATCGAAGACCTTGGTTGCATTTCTTGATTAAAAACTAAAGCTAACTTCATTGTCACAGCGCGATCACCGATCGATGCTTTGAATCACGCTTTAGCAATTGCATCACCAGGCTTCATCCTCAGTTCTAGCTCTCATGTACCTGGTGCACCACACGACGAAGCAGTTAAAGCCACAAGTTTAAAGTTCGCCGCCACAACAAGCAACCACACACCTGATCCTGCGGGTCCACCTCGGCGGTGTAATGGGTAACGGTGCTCGGCCGCTGACCTGAAGGTCCCGGGTTCGATACCGGACGCGGCGGTCACATTTCGATTGGGGGCAAAATGCTATAGAGGGCGGTGTACTGTGCAATGCAGTGCACGTCGACGAACGCTATAGATGGTCGAAGTTTACGGTGCCCCTTATTGTTATATCGCGGTTTTGAGACATAAAAACCGAGACATCATAATTACTTTATCCCGAGGATATATTTAGGTGAAAACATATTGCGAAAGTGCTCGTCGAATTACGATTAGGTGAACGTTGAATAGCGTCAATTGGTAACAAAGAAAATTAATACAGAACTCCGTCATTGAGGTTAACCTTACGCAAACAACTGAGCTTTTATAACTAATCGACAGCAGCCCAGGTTCACCAGCAGTCAATCAGTATGAAGAAACGTTCAGCCAACAGTAGCCGACAGTTAGCCAATATTAAGGAGTATTGGTCTCATACGAGCAATTACAGTAATTCAAACTGCAATCCCATTCACAGAACAGGCCAAGAACGAAACTGTTTCTCAAATTAATGCGGAGCCCGCCGTAACGGCGTGCTATGGAATGCGACACCAAATTGTTTTCTCTCTTCTTTTTTTTTAATTTTGCACCAGGGAATTTACGAGGGATCTAAAAGGCCTTCATTTACGTTAGAGAGAGATGTCCACTACCATGGATGAAGGAGTCACTGAGACTTGTACACATCAGCAAAATATTTTTTCACCGTGATATATCTCTTTTTCATTGCACGAAAGAACGGAAGTTGATTCAAACGCGCGTAAATAAATTCCTATCCGGCCTCGTCAGTTTTGCGCAACGAAGTCGAAAACAAGCGAAAAAGTAAAGCGAACGTCCATGACATGCCATTGTCGCGAAGTCCGTGGGTCGCGTTCCGCGGTCGCAGCAGCGTCCATCATCTGCGTCCCCGGCCGTCTCGGACGGCGCACAAAAGCAATGGCAGTGAGCGCGACGGAAAACCCATCGGGGCGTTGCACGGTCGGACAGGCCTTCTTGGCCTTTGCGAGTCAACAATACAAGAAGGACCGCAAGAGAGACGAGAAATATACAAGCAAAAACACAAGAGGGACGAGAAAGCGTGCACATTCGCGGCCTCGTTCCATTTGCGTCCGCGCGCGGAGGAGGCGTGCAGTCACGGAAATTTCAATAAAGAAAGAGAAAAGTGCAGTCACGGAAATTGATCACGTGCTCGAGCATGCGCAGCTTTCTTTACGGGCGTTGCGTTATATGCTAATCACGCCGGAAGCGGCGGCGCCGAGGCACGATGCTTCCTTCACTGCGTGCATGCTGTAAAACCACATGCGTGAGGCGTGAATCAGCAAAAACCAGCCCTCCTCCCTACACCGTGACAGAAAAACCAAGGACGGCCGTCACTGGTCAGTGTATAGGCAAACAGTGGTATATATAGTACCGTAAGGTCGCACCCTTTGTCTTCGCAGCCAAACCTGCAGTTTCGTCACGTGTAGCGTGTGACAGCGTATACTGACGGAGTCTTTAACCGAAGGCCAGCTCCGTGACTTCAAAAACAGAGCCCTTAATCTTTCAAAGTACGTAGCTGTTAAGCATAATTTACTGCGGGGAAAACGTTGAACTGCGTCTGGCAATGCATACACTGTCACGTGACAGAAAAAAAAGGAGAGAAAGATCTAGAGAGAGCTACAGAGCGTTCAAAGAAGCCGGCGCTGCATGCGTCAACACTGATGTTTATTACAAGCACCGGAGTGGCTCAGTGGTAGAATATTGGGCTGGCACGCCCACGGATGCTTATTACAATTTTCTATGGGATATATGATCTACTTGTGACTTCCCTACCGTAAAACTTACAAAAGGGGAATAATACATGCTGACAGCAGTAAAACTGCCGACACAGGGCCTGCTTATACAACCTGAAGTTTAATTCGCCATTCAACTGAAAGTCATCGTTGCTTCTACGTATCCCCGCTCCTTCTTTTTTTTTTATGTGTTCGCTGGCACCCACAGCCTTCTTCGCATGATGTTAAACGTGCATTTTGTCCGGTGTTTTTCGTTCCAAAACTTATCAACTTTTCTTCAGGGGTATCATAGATACAGGACACCAGATCTATGCACCAAGCGGCAGCATATAAAAAAAACGTTGTGTGCACATACAAAAGTAGGGCTGCCAGCAATGTTGAAAAGTTAGGCCTTCCATTTTTTCCTATATCGTTCCTGCCGAATCACTCGAGCGTGAAAATACTGTCGACGCTATACGCGAAACCTTACCCGCGCTGCATGCGCCAAATTCGAGCGGTATTTCAGCGCGTATTACCGGAGTGACGTAACACGAACGAGTCGTGACTCGATGGTGCTATAGTCTCGGTTATCTCGCAGCACTAAGAGGAACCAAAGTTGAAGAGCTGGCAAGCGGCGCGCTATACGTCCACGGAACGTGATGCTAATTTCTCGTTGCCCGAGGCTCGCTGATTTCAGCACTCATGTGCTTGTAATACAAGCGACCTGAGCTATACACGTGTAAGGCCAACGGATTTGAAACGCGTGCAAATTTCGCAACCTTCCCCGCATGCCCGAAGACGTAAAGGCACAAATATCAGGAGCCAGACGTCCACGGAAGGCTGGATCAAAACAAGAGATACGGGGGCGTTCCGAAACTTCGCCCGCGGCTTTACTCGGTATAACGTGTGCAGCTCTCTACAGAGATGCGAATAAGTAGCACAAAGTTTATTCCAAGAACTCTTAAACGCCCGGCGGAGCGATAGAAGTTGTGCCCCACCCTGTAATTTGTGTTCGTTGGCCTTGAACGCTCATATCTGTCTGTATTTGAATGCGTTGTCAAAGTAAGTGTAAAGAAATAATAGCATGGTCTCGCGAGAAATTTTCTTTTTATGGGAAATTAGAAAGGCGTTGCTTCTGACGTCGCTGGTGAAACGTGGACCAGCAGATACACAGCTGAAAACTTTCTCAACAGTGATATGTTACCGTTGTGTAACACCGCGTATCACTTTAATTAGCCTTAGGCTAAATCTCCTGAGCACGACCCTGCCAAAAAAAAAGCGTTATAGCTTGAAGCTTACCGCACTCGCATAATTTCGGCTTTATTGGGTATACCGCTGTCCATACGAATAATGAGGAGTAATTAGAAGTAATCGAAAATAGTGCTAACGTATTTCTCTCGCAATTACCAATAAAGTCTTGCTGAATTTTCTGCTTTTATTTGCGATTTCACTGCACCTGCCTTCTCTTCTTGTCTCCTGAACAGTTCACTACACTTTCGTGCTGCTCTAATGACACTTCTATTAGAAAGAATGAATCAGTTGCATGTTCTCATGCCTTGCGAGTGGAAATAGCTGAGCGACGCACGTTGGTAACGCGTACGACGTTTACAATTATGAGAGACGAAAATACTGCGTGAGCTCACGTATTCGCAGACAGGACCGTAAATTGTGTCCAGGTCATCGCGTGGTTCGTCCAGGTATGTATATTTTATATCACAGGCAGCAGTATACAAGCATGTGAGCGAAACACGCGCGTACTTCTATACACTGTTGTGTGAACGGGAACTTTCGTGCTGGTTCTTGTCGTGAGTTCGGAACTGCGACCGTAGGAACGTTCTTTGTGTATACCCACTTGTGTCGAGATCACATACACATTACAGCGGAAGAAACAATTTAAATTGTTTGCACGCGAGAGACACCAAATCAAAGACACGCAGAGGCGCGCAGCCCGTGAGAACTCGGCGATTCCGGCCACCACATATACGTATATATATATATATATATATATATATATATATATAGATATATATATATATATATATATACTATATATATATATATATATATATATATATATATATATATTTGTGCTCTACACGCACGCGAGGCGCATTTCTGGGCATATACGACTGCATACACGAACGTCTATGCATATATATACACCGGAATATAGAGGACTCTATAGAGTAGACACGCAACATACACGAAGAGGCACGCGCCCGGTCGTGACGTCGCCGCGGTCACGGAAGACACGCGAGAGTCAGCGAGATCCACCGTGGATCCGCAATTACTGTACATATAACTTAGTGCGTGCGTTCGTTGCGAAATAATCGCTGTGACCCCTCGCATGCGGTCGCTTCGACGCAGCTGCATGCCACAACACATCGGAAATCCTCGATCCCCCCCCGAGATCCGAGCGGGCGTGCGAAAACACACGCGTAAGCGCGATTTACAGCGCTGATCTCGGAGTCGGAGCGGAAACGCGCTCTCCCGACGAACTCACGCTGCCGGATTCGAACGGTATATGCGAGAGGGATTTACCTTAGATAAAGCGTGAAAAACGCCATGGCTCGAGTATCGCATGTACCGCTCACGACCACTCATGCACAACAATGCGTTAAGGCCTGGCCACACGTATCCGTCGCAGCGCGTCGACGCGTGTCTTTTTGACGCGCCGTCGAGCTATGGAGAGAGAGAGAGAGTGTGTGTGTGGCTCCGCGTAGCCACGCACTCACTCTCCATATAAGGAGAGAGTACGGAGCCGCGGCACGCCGAAGAGACACGCGTGAACGCGCTGCGACGGATACGTGTGGTCAGGCCTTAAAGATACACGCGCCATGTCTGCAGCACTAAGATATGCACGGATATGATGCGGTTTTAACGAAAAGCACAGGAACTCGGGTTCGATTGGACAAAAATTGGACGAGGAGAGTAACATGCGCGTTGCACATGTGGTTTTTAATACTACGCTCTTGATGTCCTCTTCATACTACACTACCCCAGGTGGTCAAAATTTCCAGAGCCCTCCACTACGGCGTCTCTCATAATCAGAAGTGGTTTTGGGACGTTAAACCCCACAAATCAATCAATCAATCAATCTTCATACTACACTGTAATCAGTGGCACACTCTACTGCATGCATTCACATGGCAACGTGTTTTTTATTTGTTTGACGTCTAACTCACGGTTCAGGTGATCCTTCTGTTAATGCTTTGTTATCGCCATTATTCCGCATGTAATTTGCTTTTGTCTGTCAAATTTTACAATGAGTGAATGAATGAATGAATGAATGAATACAAACATTAGCCGATAAGTCGTTAATCACTTCAGGTTATCAGGTCGTCCATTGTACGTTGTCGTCAATTTGCAGGGTACGGGATACAATTGTTTTTCTGCGAAGCAGCGCGAAAACAATTGTGAGAACAAAGAGACCTTTCCGATGTAGACACGGCACTGGTCATGCACGCAGCAACAATAATATGACTACTTTTTTGTGTGTCTTGACGGTCGCTCGACCGTGACAGGTTCAGTGGCGGTATACCGTCTGGATTCGACGAAACAGACACGAGAGCACCATACATAACGACTGCCGTCGAATTGTGGGGTCTTCTGAACGCGCGTGTGGTACAAATCTATAATTACGCACGTCCGCACCGGTGTTGCCACCGTACAAAGATAACAGCAGCGAAAAAAACGTCGACCCGCCGCGACTATCGACCAGGTTCCCAACGCGACGAGGCAAACAGCACGAGCGAAAAAGTGGATGCCAAGGCGACTAGATTCGTTTCTAAATCGCTTGCGCTAGAGCGCCAGGATAGAAACGCACGGGCCGGTTACCAGGCAAAGCTCGACCGAGTGCTATAGTGCCATGGAAATGTACAAAGATATAAAAGAAAAGCATCGTTCGATGAGCAACCCCTCGTCTCAAGGTCACGGCGGCCGCTCCACAGGATCCGGTCGTGCTATGCCGCAATGGCGTAAAGAGAGAATCGACGGCGAGAGTGGCCACAGGCAATGTCCCATACAAGGAAAGCCCTGCAGCCTATACATTTATACGGCGTCCGCGCTGCTGGCGATTGCTGCTGCTGCTGTAGTTGTTAAGTGGACGTGATCAATCGCTCTCTCTACGCAACTACGGCTCGGGAGACCCATCAGCCGATTGCCATTGCTCCAATGGTGGAGAGGGCCGGCTTTCTCTGGTCATGCACGACTGCCTTGCCGGAATGGCGGTCTCTGAAACACCTAGCTCCCCAGTAAGCAGCTTATACCTACATGCAATGCTGCGGAATGACGCAACGCATATATTTCAACGAGGAGTGGTCGCATAATGTACTCGTGAACCACAAGCTTGGGCGGTGCGAGATGCACCGACGAAAGGAAGACGACTAAGACCCGTACAAGCACCGAGTGACTGCGTCTGCTGCGCGGGTGTGCCTCAGCTGCTAGAAGTCCCATGGGTGGATGGATACAAAACTTCACTTAAAAATCTTGAGAAGCGGAACTCGGCACCATGCTCAGTCTCTTTACTTCTTGCTTTGCATTATATACGCACATATGAAGTGACGTAGAGTTGCCTCCTAGAACATTAGTGTGTGAGGGCCTACTATTTCAATCGTTATATATATATATATATATATATATATATAGCGGGGCACTTAAAACGTTGCTCTGGCCCAGTTTACCCTGACAACGATTTTAAGAATGGAGATAGCATTTTTGTCCGAAACGAGTGTTTTCTATTTCGCCCACAACACAAAAAAGCAATACAAAAGCCCGAGCTGATAAAGCTCGATAGCAAGCCATGCATATGGGTATCCATTACAAGAGGACGTTGTATGTTCTGCCGGGAAAAAAAACAGAACTTGCCCACTTATTTTTAAATATAGTCGCAGCGGGACCATCTGTGTCGCTCACCCATGCGCACTCTTTTTCTTAAAGAACCCCCCCCCCCAAAAAAAAAAGCCACGTGATCTTGAAAGTTACTCCTGCGGGTGCGCATACTGATAGTAAGTATACGGAATGACGATTCGTGGCGTGCGATCTGCATACCTGTGCACTCTGCGTGCCACTTAGCGTCGATGACGCGGTCGCGCGCCGATGCACCGGGGCTGCAGATATGCGGGTTCGCCCGCGGTCTTTGCAATTAGAGAGATTGGCAGAACAAAGCGGTCACGCTCGCTTGGCGATACGAGGATGTATACACTCGGCAGAAGTAAAAAAAAATGAAAAGAAAAGAAGAAATGGACATGCGCCACACTGAGTCATTGTTCAGCATTACTTGTACAAGTTTTGACTTCGTATGTGCTCGCGTCGTTCCAGGTCAGACATTCCGCTTAATTGTCGGAAAGGACAAACAGGAACGCCTTTCTGTAGCTACATAATGTCCTGTGGTACATGGCAGCTTTCGTGCGGCAAATATGACGGTGTTTTTCGTTAGCGTGTAGTTACGCGAAAGCCGCCCCGCCGCGGTGATCTAGTGGCTAAGGTACTCGGATACAGACCCGCAGGTCGCGGGATCGAATCCCGGCTGCGGCGGCTGCATTTCCGATGGAGACGGAAATGTTGTAGGCCCATGTGCTCAGATTTGGGTGCACGTTAGAGATCCCCGGTGGTCTAAATTTCCGGAGCCCTCCACTACGGCGTCTCTCATAATCATGTGGTGGTTTTGGGACGTTAAACCCCACATACCAATTACACGAATGGAATGTAACATGAACGAGCAAGCACCCTGTGCGGCGTTTTGCGAGTAAAGTCGCTTTCAAAGCGCCAGAAAAATGAGGTCGCATTTAGAAGTAAAAAGAAAGAAAAAGTAAAACAAAAGCAGGACTGCCACAGTTTCCTCGCACAAATAACGCATATAGTTCCGGTAACTTCGAAAGACACAGTCAAGTTGTGCAATATTTAGGCGAAATTTTGACCGCCGCGAGGAGTATAACCAGCGCCGTATAGAGTCTCCATGACAACTTCGCATAAGCGGAGAACGGAAGAAAATAAAAAAAGGAACGGTTTTCTCTCTTTTGTTTTTCCTTTTTTTTATTGACATTGGTGTATGACCCTGCGCTAATTCAAAACAGCGTTGCAACCTTTTTTGTGCTCCCGCGTTCCCAATAGTGTTTAAGGAGTCAAATATTTCGGTTGCTATGAAAAACTGACAGGAGACAAACAATAATCACTGATGGTATGAACAATAAGATTCAAAGCTATATGAAAAAAAATGTGAGTGTCTTCACTTTTCTTATGCAGTATACCGAAAAAACGCCGATGTGGTCATTACGTTGATGCCAATCAGCACTTCTATTTCACAGGGCTCCCGAAACTATGAACGGAAATGAATTCACTCACATATACGCATCAGTACGAAAAAAAAAAAACACTTCAAGTAGGCGGAGCCAACACACGTTTCGCAATTTTATCTCCGATGCCACACCATTCTTAACCCTTTCAGCCCTGGCATTTTTTTTTTTGTCAGATAGATTTTTAGTACGCATTTTACTAATAGTTAGGGCCTCAGAAGACCACGAAATGTTTAGTCAGTGCGCGGTGTATTTACGTATTTACCGACATGAGATCAAATTAGGCCATCACAGCCCTGTAGTCATGAAATGACAAAAATGGCAAATTTGTTACTGTATATGCCCTAAAGTACACAACATCTGAACTAACGTTGTATTTGGCAGTGTGGAAGCTCTTAAAACAACCTCGGGACTTCATACCGAGAACGCTGCCTTCCGCCTCTGCTTGCCCGCCTCGTCATCACCCATGAAGAAGAAGAAGAGTAGCCTGGAATCTGTGGCACACACCCACGCTCGGGGAAGAGCCGGGTAGTTCTAGCAAAATACTTTTTTTTATTTTTTTACCTTACGTCTTGTCTTGTCTTGTCTCCTAGCAGATTTTGGCTCATACCCACATGGGGGATTGGCCACACTGTACCTCATGATAGATAATTTTTTTATAACGCTTGCTAAAAAAATAAATAAAGAGAAATTAGATAGAAACAATAATAATGTTCCTTTGAAAAAACGTGATAAAACTGTAGAAGAATACGATAAACCAGAATATATAAAACAAATTAACAAGAATGAGGAAGGGGAAGAAAGAATTGGATATATCTGGCAGTACCACTAGCAGCGTATCCTTCCGGTTGCCTGAATGAATTTATGTAGCGCTGACAGAATAGCACTGTGGCCCACACCCAACTGACTGGCTCCAAACGATAATACGGTGGATGTATTGACTGGCAATCCGAGCATACCAATCGGTCTTTCAAGAATTATTCAGCGCAGTGAGGCGAAGCGGCGGCATGTGAGAAGAAAGTGATCTATTGTTTCCGGTTCATTGCAAACTACACATCTTTCCTTCGGTCAAGCTTCTTCTTCTTTACATCTCCAAGCTCCGCAAAATTAACACAACGGTGGTGGCGATCGCAGTGGGAATAGTTGAAGAAACACTTCTCCAAGAATGAGAAAACCTGGTTATGTTCTTGAGGTACTAGGAAATATTTTGTGTGGTGTAATCAATTTACGACACCAGGGCCGAAATGGTCAAGCGTCGCATGATGGAGTTAAGGTTTAGGAGACGTGCCATGTCGTTCAAGACTAGCGGAGTGCTGAACGGGTGACGCCCTGGCGGGTGCATTCGTAAACATAATCGCATCGGCTGGCGCTTTGTGTCTGTCTACCTCACACTAAAGTCGCAAATAATTGTGAAATAAACAATCCCACTCTTCCTGCTTCAGCTTAGTGCAGGGTCCTATATATATATTATGTTCATTCTTTATAACGAACGTTCTGAAGTTCATTCTTTATAAGAAACAATGATGAATGAAACGACGTTGATTCGCTACACATCTGCGATTACTATTAGAACACACGTTCTCAGTGCCCTTTCTCTAGACATTGCGCTGGAGGAATGACCAATAGTCCACCAAGTCGGAAAGCCACACGCCCTCTACAGTGCTCAACGCGAACGACGACGCTCCTCAGAAACCAGTTTCACCCACGCTGCTTTTCATTTCGCACATGCCTCCCACCTTGGGTAAACGAGATAAGTTGGCCTTTATTTGTTTCTTACGTGGCGACCCAACAGCGTTGCTGACCACACAGCGACATCTTCGCCACCTCCTTTCATGTCCGAGAACAAAAGCGCTACAAGGAAAAAAAAAAGAAGACTCGACAGAAAGCGCGGCTGAAGTGTGTGCATTGTTCTGGCTAGCGCGTCATAGTTACTCGCCCCAGTACTGCGCGATGCGCACACCAGGGGCGTGCGTACTTATTTGCAGAGAGCGCATGCGCGCCCCCTTAGGCCTCGGCGTATACTCTGACTCATCGCACGGCACGCAGTTAGAACGATAAACAACAAAATCACGTGAAGTCCCGATTAAGCAAGTGCAGCGCACACCACGGCGGCAGCAACTTCGCGCTCTCAGAGTGCACGCATGAACAGGTTCTGATCCATCTCCTTGACCCGCAGAAAAAAGAAGAAACTGTCGCTTTCGTACGAAGTGGCGAATCTCGCATACATACACGTACGCACACGCATTCTTCACTGCGAGGTCGGAGTATATTTTTCTCTTCTTTTCTGCAGCCGTTCTCAACAAAAGGTGGCTTTCTCCGCACAACGCCGACAATAAGCGTATTTCCAAAGATCGCGGCGATGTTTGTTGCACGCCTGCGTTATTTCGAACGTCCGGCAGCCAAAGTGTGTCCCCGGAAGACAAGCTCGATCGTGTGTGCATCAATTGCGCTCTTCATCGACAAGAGGGTTCTCTTCTCCGCCCTCTTCTCCTACTGGGAGTCCTCATCGCGTCAAGGGGAAGCGAGTGCCGAGAAAGTGGCTTCCCATTGTGTGCCCATCATGCGAGATTGAGGACTGCCGCCGCCTGTGGCACGGCTGTCCGGACGTCGCTATAGGCCGGCCTTGCAACCTGTTTGCGCGACCTCTGACCTCGCGCCGAGACGTGGTGCCCCCCCCCCCCCTTTACCTCCACACATACAACGCACTCTGTTGTCCGGCACAAAAGCCACGTCTGTTCACGTTAGCTTCTCTTACGGAGCCGCTATGGCTTGATAACATGCGGGCTTTTCAGGGACTTGGGATGGTTATGAATAATTTCCTCTCCGACGTATTGTATCCTATACGACTCGTAGCGGCCCGACCGCCCTTGTTTCTGTATTTTTACGAGTGCGGAGTCAACCAGTGGGTTGCTGACGAAATGAACAAGTGCGCCTTCGCAACATCTTTTAAACCAAAGGTCTCAGACACCTGCAGCTTGCGGTCCACATGCGCCCCGCTGATGTTTCGCTAGTGGCCCTCGGCTCCACGAGGACTAAAATGTTTGCGGCTTTGCTAATTGGTACTCGCACTATTTACTCATCTGCTGCGAGCACCACTAGCTTTTTTTTTAAAGTAAACTCTACCGAGTTGGGATTAGTCTCAAGCATATTTTTTTTTTTGTGGGTGGGGAGCGGTTCCTCAGGTGGGGACTTTCCCACCTTCACTAACTGGCGACCAGGGGCGTAGGCAGAATATTTTTCGGGGCCCCCTTGGTGTGAAGGGCAGGTAAACGGTCATTTCGTGGTCTGACAACCATGGTGAAATAAATAGGTGCACGGGTCCAGTTTGCCACCCCCTGCAGCTACGCCACTGCTGGCCACTTATTAATAACAGACATTCTTCTTTTCTCGTTCATCACACCGTTTTCTGATCATATGTTGAAGCATAACCTAGGAGCAATATCTCGATATTTCAAAATCTTAGTCCATATTCGCTGTCCTTCTGTATACCAGTCTCGGTATGTCTTTCGAGTTCTGATGCCAAATTTACTTCAGCATTATCCATATATAAAATGTAGGAAATGCAGTCTTCCGATTTGCATAGGTGACATTTTGTTCAACTCCACTTGGACCTTCTTGATTGTTTAGGCCCTTGCGAAACTAAGTTTCTTGAAATGCGGCCCGCTATCTTAAAAGACAACTAGTTTATCTGCGCCCGACCAAGAGTATTTCGATCCGACAAGACAATTCGACCCGAGTCTGTCCTTGTTGGCACGAAATTAACGCCATGCACGGTGTCGAGTCAGAACCTGGGCTGACGTCATAGAGTTTCGATTGCGTTCCTATGCCCATTGCCCATAGGGTCGAGCAAGACAACACGCGCTTTCGTGTGTTGCTGTTCGAGCTTTCACTTTGCCAAGTCGTCTCTATAGATCCAACAATGAAGCCAACGAAGGTAGGTCTCTAAACCTGACTGTTGAAAGTGTACCAGACCTGGCGTACCGGACCTGGCGTTGTGTGCGCGAGGTAGCCAGCAAATACGGACGACTATCAGAACCACTTGACTCTTGAAGATATATGTTGCTTGACGAGTCAGACGTTAGTTTTCAAAACAGAAGATTAGTACGACATATATGCATGTCCACGCACATGACTTGACGAAGCGACGAGTAAAACGTTTTTATTCATCCAGTTATTCAAACACAGCTATAGGTGTCGCAGTGGTTGAGGAAGGCAGCTGCAAAGTGAGGTGAAAGCAGCTAATCATATATTGGGTTATTACTTGATACATTATGTTTTTCGCACATGTAACTCCCGGTACACATGCGCACTGAACGGTCGCAAAACACCAAGCGCAAAAATGAATTGTGAAATAACCTGACGCATTACGAAACGCCCTACTCACCGAACGATATGAGACACATTGAAAACCTATGTTCTTGTAGGAAGACAGTGCGACAAACGTACCTCGAAATATTTCGCAATTAATTATGATGCCTGCCTGCGTCGGCTCGGAGAAGCGACAGCACGCGTTTCGCATATACCTTTTTTGTGTGCGTGAGGTCGCCAGCAAATGTGGCTGACTATCAGAACCACTTGACTCTTTAATGCCATTGTGCCAATAAAGGTTACTTGACCTGACGTGCGGACGTGGACCGATACAGTGAGCTTACAACTCACTTTATTTTAAAGTACAACAAGCAGCCTTTTCCATAATCGGCTATGAAACACAAGTTGGCGAAGCGCTTGCGTCAACCCGTTGCAGATGTATACCCGCCTCTATCAGAAGTCCTTGCGAGTCCTTGAATAACGTAAAGAAGCAAGAAAAGATTTATGAAGTCCTTGAAGCAACGCCGCTAATTCAGCACACGTATAAACTTCGAAGCCGCGCTAGAACGGCGGCAAGTGCCAGCCTCATGGGTCCCGGATGCGAGAAAGCACCTTACTTAGAAAGAAAAAGAAAACAATTGAGAGAAACGTGCCCGCCTTGCCTAGCTTTTTCAAGCACTTATCTTTCACTTTGATCTCCGCATACAACTCCCGACTCGGCGCGGTGTCGCAGAGAAAAAAAAATTCCGAACAAACGGCTTTTTTTTTCTACCGATTAACGTTAGCATACATACCTTATGCCGTGGTGAAAGTATGTAAAAAGGATTTTTTTCGTCAGGCGTGCCCAAGCGACTAGGGTGAATGCAGTGAGGAGAGAGCGATAAAGAGAACCCTTGTTGGTTGAAGACCGTTTCTTGGAGAACGTAAACGCGGCTCCTACAAAAAGACTGAACATCCGGACTGCATACGATCTTCGAGAGAAAAACAAAAAGGAAGAATGCCCCATTAGCGAACGAACGTACATCATGCACAACAAAGGACGGTGCTGTTCCCTCTTTCTCCTTCTTTGTTCTTTTTTATAGCGCATGGTTTGTGTGTTGGAAACGAAAGAAGAGCCAGCCTGCCGCAAACCAAGCCGGCTGTCGTATAGATCATTGAGAAAATTGAAAATAACTGCATCTGCGATGAGAGACAAGATGGCGTATAGGCTAGACCCAGTACCGACGAGGATATTGATAATTTGCACGTGACGTCATAGATGTAGCTTTTCAAAGCACCGGTTCCCCAGCACTGCGGTTGTGATGACGTCAAGGCAGCATTGTGTTAAGATTAACTTGATTCAACGTGACAACGACGCGGCCGTAACGTTATTGGCTTATGTGCGCGAACAAGAAAAAGAACTTGCACGGGATGTACTGGTAATAATATATTTATATCACAAACATCGCATACCCAGCATGCTGGTACTATACAATATGGCGGTTTTGGTGACGTCAACGCGAGGCCGTTATAGAAACAGTGGAACTAGAGTACTTTAGCAAGTTACGTTGCAAGTCACGTACTTTAGCAAGTCACGGTCGTTGATCTATTACCAGTGAAAGCCGCCCAACAACACAAAATGTTTTAAAAAAGTTACTGTGTGGTTGTCAAGCCTCATTGTGGCCTGTCAGCATTGTTAACGAGAGACCTGTCGTCCGGAAGACGCACTGTCACTGGCAAGGAGGAGTGCTAGCATATCTGAGTTATATAGTATTTGCGTACCTTATTTGCGTAACTTCCTAAGTTTCAATTAAACCACCACACCACACCCCACTTCGAAAAGTTTCAATTTTGGATGCGTTTATATAGACGCACACATACAACGCCCACACGAACATGAAGTGTAGTGAACTACGCCCCCCCCCCTTCCCCTGCCCACATTCAGAAAAAAAAAATTCTGGATGCGCTACTGGCCGATGCTCTCTGCCTGTTCATAGTTTAATCAGCCACGCAGACGCGGTACAAGCGTCCCTGTCCAACTCCGAGCGCTCAACATTACGACTTGGAGTCACGATGACTCTTTCGATCGGCTCTCAAGTAAGCGGAGAGACTGCATGCCCAAAGCGCGGCACGCGTTCGTGCGCTGACGAGAAGGCAGGCCGGTTCGGCCTAAATAAGGCAGCGCGGTGACCTGGTAGATGCGATGGGAACCGAGTCCTTTCCGAGTTGCATCGCGTGACACGCGCTTCATTTCCCCACCTCACGTTCGATGTCCTTTTGTATAAGTACTGACTGCAAGTTGCCGTACGAGAGAATGCTATAAATGCTTTGGATAAGTGAGTGAGTGAGTGAACAAAATAATGTATTCCTTCAGCGGCAACGTCTCATCAGAAGCCGCGCTTTCGTGCATTCTTTAACGAGATATATAAGGGGGTTTAAGGTCATCACAGCCGAAACCGAGAAGAAATGGATATGGATGGGCCAGTAGAAGAAAGGCGAGATAACTGCTCGTTATTAAGGTTAACAGGCTAGATTCCACAATGGGGCAAGTGCGTGAGGGGGTGGCAGAAACCTTGGTGGGCTGATATAAAGTAAGAAGTTTTCTTGGGAGAACATGGTCTCAGCAAACGGAGGGCCGGGCTCATTGGAGAAACGCGGGAGAGACTTTTGCCCTGCCGTGGGCGTAGTCAGGATGATGATGATGCAGATGCTGGTGAGATGTTGCTGCCGGTGTTCACCAGCTAATAGCTCTCATACACGTGACGCGGCAGACAAACCACGCGGCTAATCTATTGTCTACTTAGGAGAAACTTAATCAAACAGGCAGGATCGCGTGATAAGCGGACGTGGCTTTCTTGCAATAAACGCCTCCCGGAGACAGCAGCAGTGACGCAATCGCCAGGTTCCGTGTCGATTGCACTGTATGCGCAACATGCTATAACGTTACAATGGCAGGAAGACCCGGCCGTGCTTCTACAGCTGCAAGACAAGGGTGGCAAGATACTTTTTTGATACTTCAGTTCCGTGCCAGAAACAAAGGGACGATGACTTTCAACTCCCCATGCTTTTTTTTTCACGTTATTTCTTCAGTGCTGGTGAACCGAATGCATAGGTGTTATATATGTTATTTTATCCTATCCTAGCGCGCTGTTTTCTTCCTCGTTTTCTCCACACAGCTGTTCCATCCTCGAGTCCGTACATGCAGGCGATATGAGCGAGGAAATAAAGAATACTGCCTTTTGTTCTCAGCACTTCCCCCTTTCTCCCTCGCCTTTACAGCGTGGGTGGCTCGGCCACAGGTGAGCGATGTGAGCGATCATTGCAACAGAGACGGAAGATCGGAGACGGCTAAAACGGAAGGGAAACAGATCTAGCAACAAAAGCAAGAGAAGGAGGGAGGGAGGGAGGGGGTACCTGACGAGTCCCATCCCATTCAATTGTTTCGCTAAATGGTAAAGAGCGATCGCAAGCGCCATTCCATCCGTCATGGCATATTGCGTCCGTGACCGTGCCGCGCCGAGTACGTAGACCAGAATGGCGCAGGAAACGAAGGGAGGGGATCAACCGTGCAGGTTCTTTTTACGCGACAAGATGACCACGGGCACAAGCAAGCGAGCACACGCTACAGTGCGCGCTAGCGCTAAACGCGCCCATTTCTGGGCACCGAATGCGCCGGTACACATAAATGCAACGTAATTGCAATATATATGCAATGCAGCGCAGCGGTGAAGGTGAAGCGCGGGAAGTTTGAACAAACCGCACCGTCTGGCTATGTACATTCTGCTCCAAAGAAATGCTTTTGCGCCTCGAACTTCGGCTCGTAATTACGGAATCCTAGCGTTGTGCCACGGCCGCTGGATGGAAACACATACACGCTTTACCATCCGACGGCCGTGACTGTACACACTTGAGACTGCGAGGCCACACTGAGGGGTGCAATTCTATTACATGACCGAGATCGCCTTCTTGGCAGAGATTATAGAGTAGAGATCGCCTTCTTGACAGTTGCAATTGGCCCACGGGGCTGCGTACTATACGGCTTGATTGGCTCTAAACGAATATGTGTGCTCTATATATAGCAGCAACGCGGGAAGTATATACGGACACGCAGCCCCAGACAGCACTATGGAGGCGGGGAGGTGGGCCATTTCTTTTTCGTGTAGAAGTACAATTCTATGCTCTGCGTAAGACTACAAGGATATATAGTTGCAGTCTAATGCAGGCTGAGATATGAGAGATGCCGAACACTGATCTGTAAACGAGGACGCTGGAACTGAAAGCGCATATAGGCGGAACGTTCCTCGCGAAACCTCAGTGAAACTTATCCATATAAGGTGTTTCATAGTCAACGGATAGAGAGGGACACGAGACTTCAGCGGCCACAGACGGAGCTTCCAGTGTGACAGGACACTGTTCGTTTGGCAGGCGTAGTTGCTACTCCGCAGAAGCAGGAAGTGCACCACTCAATCAAGTGCTTCGATCGCAGCTGCGCAGCACGGCCAGCAAATGGCGTGCCACATGATCCGCCGCACGCTGCATGCCAGGAGTCAGTATAGTAGCTTCCTGACGGCACCGGTTGCTGTGAGATCTTCAGCAGTGCAGAGCAGATGCAAACCGTTGAGTTCGCGCGGACAGTACTGCCTCATAACTAGACACGCGATGCGTATGTGTTGACTTTCGTGCGTGTACCGTCGCCCATTTCAAAGGTACGACCACTTCGTGGTTGACCAAGCAGGAACCAAGAGAAACTGTTGAGGCGTCCGGCGTACAGCTACAGCACCTTTCAAGTTTCTTGAGAACGCGAAAATGGAACAAAAGCGAATCATTACAACGTCGAGCGCTTTCGGTTTTGTTTATAAAGCATGCACATCACCACCGCCTGATCCATCTCTTCGAGCTGCATCATTCCTACGGCTCTATGCTCAGTGTGCGACGACATGACAGGCCAACTGTTCACCGTATACACGCCACCATTCTCGAACAGCGAGGAAAATGCTGTATTCCTGGCTGCCCTGAAGCGCTCGCCACCGACTCCTCAGAAATTTCCGCGTGCCTATACCTTTGAAAAATGCATACTGCAAAGTGCGCCGGAAGAAAGTCTGTATCACTGTGCTTTTCAGCTGAAGCGAATTCGAAATTCTAGGCATGTAAGGTTGCCTACACGGTTCACACAAAACAAGGGCGAGCCGGCCTAATTAAGTTATAGGCGTGTTTACGCTCGCTTCTTTTTTTTCCCTCGTCTCAGAGCGCGCCTCGCCCTTCGTTGTGGGTTTTTTTTCTTCTCTCTATTTTATTTTTTTTGTAATTAGGGCTCATTAATCACAAGGCCCGAGAAGGAAAGCCAAAGCTGCGTGAAAAAAAAAATGACGAGAGAGGCCTTTTGAAACCTCGAAATTGTGTTTAAAGCACACTTTCCTCACCCCTTATTATTTATTTTTTCTGTTCCTACTTCACCAACTCTGCCCGAAAGAAACAAAGAAGTTTCTTCCCTTTAATGAATGGAGTGCGCACAACTTGCAACTTTCGGCAGAGACCACACATACGAACTCGCCCTGCCTGCGCGGTTGCAGCCGAGAACCGTGACCGGAGCCGCGAGAAGAGTCTCGCGAAATAAGGCGAGAAGGAGGAGAGGAAGAGATGACGAAAGAAAGAGAGCCGAAAAAGACAGCGCCGGCCGCACCGGCGACCTCAATGAGCAGCCATGCGCCAGGAGCGCCCACAATAAGCGACGGCGCGCGCAGGTAAGCATGTGTGGTGTTGCGCATACACGGCAGCGCAACCGACAGGTGGCCCCCCTTTCGCGGACACACTCAACGCACGTACGAGATCGCGCAAGTGACTCTTGGACAGTGGACGAAACAGCCGATGCTGTCCTGATGAAACGTCAAAGGCTTGTCGCTGGAGTCAGCGTTTGCATGGGCTCTCATGTTGAAAAGTTGGCTTTAGCAACAAGCCTGTCTTAGCATTCTGGACACCCCCCCCCCTACTTTCTTTTGAAAGAGTTCGGCAGATCCCACGTACGTTGGGAATCGACGTTATACAAAGCATGGCCATGCTCTAATTTGTTTAACGAATGACACATCATAATATGACGCTAAATACATGTACAAATATTGCACGCACAGACATATGAACAGTTGTAGATGTTTATATAACCAGTTGTTTGCATTGCGCAACGATTCAAACAGGAACATGAGTATTAGCAACACCAGAAGCGGTAAGCTGATATAAAGCGCTGGGGCTCGCGAGGATAGCATACAGTGGGCACTGCTGCAAAAGTCAGCTTCTGTGCATGGCACCTAACTACCATAGGTAACCCCACGTGATGGCAGTATCATAGGAGTAGGTAGATATGTAATTTTTATAAAATCGAATAGCCAGCACTGCAACCACAATTGGCGTTTCACGAACACAAGTTAGGGTCTATTTAAAAAGTATTTCCGAGACCTGGCGTGGCTCTGAGGTAGAATACTTGATTGCCACCCAGAATGTTGGGGTTCGATTCCTACTGGGACGCTGACATTTATTCTTTGCAATCGTCGGGTCAACACGGTCTGTGTCTGATTTTTTTAACGCTCACGCGTTGAAATTACCCATGTGTGTTTTCGTCGTTACTGGGTATAGATACTAAGTGTCGATCAGCTGTGGCACATACACCCATACCCGACCACAGGTATGTGCCACTGTTTCGCGGGAAGTGTCTGACGACATACGCGACGGGATTGTGATATTATTCATGTCTTGGCCAGCACGTCGTATTCTTCAAACCATCTTACCCTCCCATCTTAATTTTGGTTCACGCCAAGTAAGAGGGGTGATCACGAGAGCACCCAGACGTAAACGAATAGATAGATAGACCTCAGAAGTGCATGCAGCACACAAATAAATGCTTTGCATTCAATATCGCAACTCATCCTCGTAACACAGCGTTTACTATTACCGACTTATTCTATATATCAATAAAATATTGGAAACGTTAGGGTGAAACAATGTCAGACGATTTCTCGACGAACTTCTTTCTTCCGAAACAGCAGACACGGAGATCACCTGCCGCACCGAATTATGGTGTCAGGATGCACATGTATGTGCATGTGTTCTTACCAGGAGCGAAGCCATGAATTTATTTCGTGTTGATCTCAACCAATCTTTATGTATGTTCGTGAATGTGCTTGTACGCGTGCGTGTGCATACGCACGTGCAAAGCTGAAGACCTATTGGGATAGGGGAGCTGAAACCTTCCGCCTCAAGCCGAAAGGCTACGCCAATGGTTGTTAACCCTTTCGGCCCTGGTGTCATCAATTCACGACACCGCACAAAATTTCTCCTGTAGAACCTCGAAAGCAAGTGGCAAAGGTGTGTGCCCCGCCGTGCGTTCCTCAGTTCCTTGCGCTGTGAGCTGTCTCGTTCCAGCGGAGCCAGACAAAGATCTCGCTGAGAACAGCCTCCTTGTCGCGCGCGCCGCGAACGCCGCTGGTCTTAAAGCTTTTGCTAAATGAAAGACCGTACCTTTACAGCGCCTAGGTGGGGCGTTGTGGACGGCTAACATAGCGCGCATTTACATGAAAACTAAAAGGCCTGCCCGTGTCGTAGCTCGTTATGTAGCGGCTAATTATAGCGGCGCTACTGCACGGAACAATGCATCAACTGCTCATCGAGGAAGGAAAAGAAAGGAGAACCAGGAAGGACGAGGAACGACTGAACCAATTAACGTTACCAGTATTCTAAGGTTACGCGAATGAAGAGACGTGTTAAACGTAATCATTGCCACGAGGTCTACCTGTCTACTACAAGCAAGGAGCACGCATTTGTCGCCTCTCACAAGTTATATACGTGTGTGGTTATGCAGACAGTTACAAGCGTCTACAGAAAACGCACTGCCCCCTGAAAGGGGAAGAAACATTCCATTCTCGCTAAAGCAGAGGCACATATAGCTTCAAATTCAAATGCCACTCATTGAGCCGATTATAAAAGCGTCACACTTCATCAAAAGAAAAAAAAATTATAGGAATTGGCACTTGCGTTGAGACATTTCATATAATTTATTGACATTTCGATCTTTGCGTTCCACTGAATGAGTAAGGCTTACTTCGGCGCCAGCCCTTAATCCATGTCTATGTTATAGACTTCGCACGTGGTCCGTATCGCCCCGCAATGCAGTCTACTTCCTACTCTTTTACGATAACAAATGAGATAACTGACAGTATAAGCTTAACAAACAAGACATGTGTAAGCCGACAATGTGTACAAAATGGCCGTGTATGCTTACCAAATAGGCATGACAACGCGGAGCTCCACACAAATTCACATATATAGATAAAATACTAAAATTAAATTCTTGGATTAGACGCGTCAGAACAAGGATATGACTATATATATGAGACACGCTGTAGTGCGGGACGCCTCGTTAACTTTCACCCCGTGAGGTTGTTTAAGACGCGCTTAAAATTTAAGTGCACGAGTGTTCTTGCACTTCGCCTCCATCGAAACGCAATATTGCCAAAGCCGGGAATCGAACCCACGTCCTTCAGCTATGGAGCGCGACACCTCAGCCGCTGACCTGTACAATGATGTGCAGAACAGATGAATACTTGAACTTCACAGTTTTGTAGCATTACGAGGAATAGAACACGCAAGTTCGTCGTACTAAATATAGATACAGCGGTGGCACCAGCAGTGTGCTCACTTGTATCAAATCCGATTTTACTAGTATCTGTGCCTGACAGCCTAAGCGAGCTTTGTTAGGCGCAATAAAGCTCGCTCTTGCACCCCATGCTGCACGTGTACCAACCAAGGGGGTTTAAAAAAAGACTGCTGAGGTGGAAGCTCCCGCAATACTTTGCCAGCAGTAGTGAAGCGAGCTTTTGCCCTCCAAAGATCTCTGAAATATGCTATTTTCTGGTGGTGCCTACTTAGACATCAAGTGGCTTTGACTTGTTAGTCTAAAGGCTGCGATAATTATAAATTCAAAAATAGTTGATTCCGAAGAAATAATCCGCAGAGACTATAGTATCGGCAACTTAATCTCCAATAAAATTTGCCCTGAATTCAAGGCTTACTAAGAAAGTTAGTAACACAAGGACGCACTGTGAGAACTATCTGACCAGAATAGATTTCTCCGTGAACTCGTCGGGCGTGCGAAGAAAACGCTCCTTGTCAATCGCTGAACGCCAACAGCTGAGCATGCCCCTAGTAAGAAGGCTGCCGTTGCCGCCATCTTACGGTTCACACGGCTTCACTTGTGGCCAAGAACTTCCACTCCAGCAATTTTCGTAAACCTCCTTGGTACCAACGCGCAATGGCATAGCTCGGTAAGAGTTTCCTGGTGTGTGTGTGTTGTGTGTTGTAGAAAACGACAGTGGCATCGACGCGTGCAAGCACGCACGCTGCACAGTGACAAGCAGTCGATCGAACTCGCGTTTTAGCGAGCGTGTATACGCGGGATCTGAGGATGACACGCTGTTGCTCGTCGCAATAGAGTTTCGCTTGTACTCGGCCGTCACGACACGATGTTCCGAACGCCAGTGCTAGCGCTGCCTCCGCTGAAGCGGGCTAAGGTCACTTTCCTCCAACGTCAACATCAGAGAAACTGTACGAGCAGAAACCCGTGCGTTTCCAGTCCGTTTATTCTTCGATTCGCTGCTTTTTTTTTACTTCAGTGAAGTGCGGAGGGTCTATTAGCGCTCGCTGTCTTAAGTGGTCTTTCCACAAGCGAACCCTGTAAAAACGCAGTTGGCAGTGGCGTTGTACTGGTAAATGTATGCTGTAGACATAAGTGTGGGAGTCTAGTATGGTATCTGTCCTGTTCGGTTAATCTTAGAGCCATTTGAAAGCATGATAGAGCAATGATGACTTCTCATTACGCCACCTGGTACGTAAGAAGCTACAACACCACGCCACTAAGACGGGAACCTCCGCAGTGTGGAGTCCTACTATCTGTATTAAACCCTCAGTTTCTTTATTCGCTACCTCAAGTTCTAACCTGCCTTCCACCGACTGTAACGGCTAAATACGAAACAATCTTCACGACAAAAAGCATTTCATCGTATTACTGTGCGAGACGCGGGCAATCACGCACGTCGCCTATTGTTGAACAAATCACTGTCTCACAGAAAAGCGCACGCACAAAAGGTCTTTACCCCATGCTAATTTTCCCTTTCATAAGAATGATGACAACGTTGAGCTGACAGCGAAATCGGACGTCTTGCAGCCATGTTCGAATTGACAGTTTATTTAACTAAGCTCATTTGACATCATTATAGCATGCGAACATGGTTAGCGTCTTTAGTACCATCCGCATATTTACAATTTTTTTTATCCCCACTCATTCAGTCCCAGCCGAGAAACTTGCGGGACAAACCTTCAGCGGCCTAACCCCGGGCCCCTCCAGAAGATTGATAACACTTATGGATGAAGTTCATTCCAAGTTTCATCACCTCTACTCTATCAACTATGACCATCATAATGATAGCCATGCTTATAGCGATAATTACGATCCTAACTCGCTCTCTTGATGTGCCGAAGTGAGCACTTATAGACGCCCACTCGGGTGGTGTGCTCTAAGCTCATTCCGAGACGCGACGACTTGCAAAACCTCGCTATTCCTTCACAATGGACGTAAACGAACAATGCAGTATGCGTTTCGCCCGCGAAACCGAGAAGACTTTCAACCCGCCTGCTGCCCCTCGAAACCTCAATACCGCCTGCGCCCCACAATAGCTCGCGTACGGGGTCATCATATCGCCGACTCTGTAACTTCGAGCGCTGGCCGAAAGGCGGTAATGATCTCTCGCGTGCTTTCACACCTATACAGCCTATATGCGTGCATGCATAACGTATACAGACCCGCGTCGCACAAAGGCGGTTTCGAAATCACTGCAGTCGCCGCACTTATAAGTATATACACGACCATTTGGAGAAGCGCAGAAAGTTCTCCACGTATATTCGTTGCGAGCCACTTCAGCGAGCTCTGTCGCGCGACTCTGCAAAACGGGGCAGAAGACGGCAAGGATTTCCTCCTCCGATAAAGTGACGCTGACAACAAAACGACCTGGCTTTCTGAACGAAGGGGCATCATCGCACGCGTCCGGTAACCCAATTCCCTCGAGACCTCCGAAGTCCCCCGCACGCAGCCCACCCACACGACATCGGACATCAACCCTAAAGAAGACCATGGGTGACAAAAGAAAGTATATAATAATAGCAACGGCGCATATGCTCGAGGAAGGGATGCACGCCACAAAACTATAAATATCTGTGAATTGCGTCCACAAGCGGTATCCAAGGAGTTTTGTTGCGTTTTATAATTTACTTTCAAACGTGGGAACCTTCCTATCGAGATTGAATTCTCGATCTAGAATTATCCGTGTCACCGGACAAAGATGCCTCTTACCTGACGACAGGTATAAGAGGCATCCTCGTTCTACTGGTATATACACCACTTGTGTGTCAGTAGGACCCAAGCGCTTTAACCGTTCGGGAGTCGTCAGTGGCCTACATTGGAAACCTCACTCGTTGTGCGTTACGACAAGTGCGCAAAAGATTAATGACGCCTCACGGCCCATGCAGACCAGTGGAACAGCGAAATGTGTAACGTAATGCCGGTAAATCTTGGCATCTCAGCATCTTCATCCAAAGTCGAGCATCTTCTTATAGGAAACGACTTGGAACACTGGATTAGATAAGCGTTTTGTAGTGGGCAGCCATGTGCAACACATATGGAGTTATGTGATCTTCACACACACTGTGGGTAAAACTAGGCGCATAAAAGTGTCCTATTGTGATTTCAGTTCACTATAAGTATTTTTTTTTGTTTTAGTTGTTCAATTATAGTTTGGGTAACCATTGCTTTATTCTTCTTTTTTTCTTTTGCACAGCGGAACTTACAAAAATGAAAAAGCTGATTTTGTGATGCAAACTCCTCGTTCTCCTGAGCAAGCCAGCTACTACAAAACAGAATGCTTAGAATAGCTACGCCTAATGTTAATTGCTTTTTTTTTACCTCACGCGATGGTAACCATACACATACGTGTTTACATTTCTCGTGAATGTTTGCTATTCGTGTACTACCCTCAATTATTATAGGCTCATTTACACGGTGTACACAACACCACCGCTGTTGCAGATCAACGACATCGCTGCAGGTCGTTAAAATGGTCCGCTTAGCCTGGGAATCGGTGAGGCGGTCCTGACGCGCTTGCCAAAGAAGGAACAATCGATAGCCGCGTTAATTGCCCCGCAGGTGACGCCAAAAATCGTGGTACACGTAACTTCGCTCCGTGAGCGCCGGCGAGGTATACCTTCTAGAGTATGGAATGGAACAGGCCCATTTAGTGTGACCGAAGAATAGCCCGCGAAGAAGATACAGAGCGCTCTATTTGGGTCGAGATAGCGGCAGAGAGAAGGTGGTAGAACGCAGCTCCTATATATGCGTGCCGACGACGAACGACGGACGGAAAAAAAACTTATTAAAAATAAAAAAAAAAATCCTGCAGGGTTACCGGCCCGGGCTCAGGCCACCCCGACGTTTAGTGCGGTGAGGCGTAGCCTTTCCACCGCTGTCTGGGCCCGCTGGATTATCCCACAGTTGGTCGTGCAGATCTGAGCTAGTCAGCGCACTATAGCCAACGCTCCTCGAGAACGTCCGGTTTTATATTGTCCTCTCGGTATATTACTGTGACCTGTGTGCATAGCCATAGAATATGTGCCGTATCGGCGTGTTCGTGCTTACAGAGGGTACAGCTTGTTTGCGCGTAATGTCTGGAATTTACTCTGTTCAGGTGTACTGGATTTGAAAGGTTCTGGTTTGCAATCTTCGCCCCCGCGCTTTCGTTTACTTGGCGCTCCACCCGCAATATCAAGTACCCAAGCAACGTCAAACATCTGCGTAGCTCATGCATCTTGCGTCCACACCGCCTGCGGCGCAAGGTATCTCTGCGTCAGCATAACCGTGAGAAAACGCACACACCCCCACTCCACGCACCTGTAGCCGGTTCCCGCGGGTGCGAACTATTAATTGGCTGTATAGGAAGCAGAACGCCAGGAACCACGACGCCGCGTGGCTTTCTGCGTATAGTGGCTACTCGGCTTCTCCACAGGCCGTCCCTTCTGTTTATTTTCGCTCCGTTTTTCTTTCGAACGCTTCTCTGTGTATACTTCGCCTGCATAGAGATACTTGAGTGGCCATTCTTAAAGCGCGTTAACGATGACGGAGTGTATACGGGCGTCGACGAGATCCTTCCCTCCGCCTCACTCCAAAACACACCCCGCGGCAAGTGCACATACGCGAAGTACATTCCCGTCTCGTGCATAGAGGGACGCGTGTATTAATACAGCCTCTCGCGAAATTAAACGTTCTCGCACGAAGTGCAAACATGACAGAAAAAATCTCTTCTACATTTGGTGTCATTCGGGTTCTTCCCATTCAGAATAAGAAACCATGTAACACCAATCACGCGTTTTTTTTTCTGTACACTCGAAATATTTACTGACAGAAATTCCAAATCACGCATAGTTCGATGGTAACCTTCGGCGCCGCCCTTAGCTTATGGATAGCACCACTCTCGCACTGCTAATTGACTCGTAGTCCCTCCTTTCCGTACACAACAAATCCGTGGATGGCGACGAGGTTACTGCTCGAAGAACAAGTAAAAACCAAACACAATTTGTTCAGACCGAGTGTTGTGCATGTGGAGTGCGACAAGGATACAGGCTGTGTTATTCATGCATCTTTTTCAAGATTCTTCACACTCGTCCTGTGAAAGCGTGCTTCATTCTGTACGTGTGCACATGATCTCAACGAGTAACCAGTACCCATGCAAGACAAGCTCCAACACTATATATTTTCGACCTCCTACGTACTCGATATTGCGTATACAAACCCACAATTTCTGAGCAATTGTCACATGCAGGCAAGGTTCTACAGGCACTCTGAGGCGAAATTCTACAGAAAATAAATGTATGCCTCGTAAATACTTATACATGCCAGTTATATAGGTTCGCATATGCTGGATTTTTTACCTCTCAGCCTCCCAGCACAAAGTCACAAGTCTGATTTTCCACCACGGAGGTTTATCTTTGATGCTTAATTAAACGCGGCTGTCGGGAATGGGAAAAACGCAAAGGGCGCGAGAGATAATACAACACGGTACATAAGTTAAGCTTAATCATGAGCTAGCAAACGCGTTGCTGTCGCTCATGAAGCTGATAAACAGCCATGCTTTGGCTAGCAGTGCTAGCATTCTAGCTCGACTATTTAAGAACAGCGTATAGCAATTGAACGCCCATACTGAAAAGTAAGAGAGAGAGAGAGAGGAGAGAGAGAGAGAGGAGAGAGAGAGAGGGAGGCAAGATCACTTTAGTTGAACGAGAATACAGCATTTCTGTGATCTTCAAGCAGCTACGCACTGCGGTTCAGTTCAAGCAACGTGTGTAATAGTTGGTCACACATTGCAAAATGCGCCGTCTCCGTACTTCAGTGCTGTCATTTAAGTGCTTCCGCAGCTCAAGATGTCTTTTACCTAGACTTCGATTCTGTGCAAAGTGGTCTCGGAGAAAAAGTTACAGCCGATAGAAACCAACAGAGTTGTTGAGACAGAATACAAGCACGAGGTGACACAAATGCTGCGTAAAAGGTCCGCATTGTGTGCACAGAAAGCGATGGCAGCCTCCGCGGTAGCGCAATGGGTATATTGCTCGGTTGCTGATCCGGATCCCGGCAGCAGCGCTTGCTTTTCACTGGAGGCGAAAAGCTGCAGGCCAGTGTGATCGGACATGTTACTGCACATTAAAGAACCCCAGGTGGACGAAATTGTCCGCAGCCCTGCACTACAGGGCGTCTACCATAGCCCGAGAGGCTTCAGGACGTATAAAACTGCGCTTACAAAACAACCAACCATGCCGATGGCCGAGGAAGTGGGAACACGGCCGTTTCGTTGACGATGCAGGAAGCCTCGGAAACTGTGCAGCGGCGGAAGTAGTTTTCCCACCGAGCGCTGTGCGCAGCTAACGCACGAGGCTATAGATCGTGGTCTCGATCGCACTCCGCTGGGAGGCCGGTGGCCAAAGGGGTGTCGCGTCTTGTGCGTGAGACCCTGCGGTGCGTACGCACAGACACCTCTCTTTCCTTCCTCGTGGCTTCTTGCTGATCTTGCGTACTATAATGCGAAGGGGCTATCTCGAAATGATCTTTCGCGACGCAGAAGAACGCGGCCAACCTAACCCCACCCCGCGCACTTGATGCAGTTCGCTGTCCGGCACCCGAGGGCAGAGGTGGGTACAGAGTCGTACGAAGCTCCTGGAAAGCGTATTGAATGCAAGAGCATCCTCGTCATTTTTTTTATTCCTGCACGTCACTTCTGGCTTCGTCCTGGCGCGCTACCTCTACGCAAATCTATTGTTCGGTCAACGGACACACGTAACCATATTTATCTGGAGCACACGGCAAGAAGAGCGAGGTTGCGCGGGGAAGTGTCTTGAAAAGTGGGCAGACTTTGCGGATCAGTAAGGCGGATCCCGCTTAGGGTTGTGCAATAAAAAAACAAAAAAACGCGGACGATGAAAGCATAGCTGTGTACGTGTATACCCAGCTCGCATTGACCGAAGACGTGTGAATATGTGTAAAACAAAATTCTGCCGATGATCGTCGTTAGACCTGCAAGGAATCACGTTCGGGCAAACGTTTCGACGAAGAAACTTCTTCGCATGGGCGAAGATCGAGCCATCTTGCCGAAGCGGTGTCTTCAGCCAAATTTTTCGGAACATGTATGATCAATGCTGGCTGAAGTACGACTACAGTAAACTGGCTGAAAATACTGAAGGTACCTTGAATACCTTCAGTAGTGATGGTACTCAAACTGAAGTATCAGTTCTGGCTGAAGATCCGAATGCACTCTACCAGGAATTTATCATGTTGAGTTCTTGATTTAGCCTATACTCATGAAAAAGAGGATCAAAGGTCACAAGACACTGTTGCATCCACACGCACCCACGTAAGCAGCCATTATGAGGTACGCATTCTAGTCGCATGGTTTCAAGAACTGAGTCAGACATTATGTACCGAGTATATAGCTTTCTGTACACAAGCGAAGTCCAGGACCACATCACCAGGAAACCATCTTCTGTCAAGTAGCTATGTCTGTTGCCCGAGTAACCCCTCTAGGACGCCGAGAGAAAAAAAAAGCACTATGTTTCAAGTTTCCGCGTTACCGCGAGATGTGCTTGTGGCACCGACAGTCTTTACGCGCTAATAAAAGAAAGAGCGATCGTAAAGGCAAGAAAAAGGCGGAGCCGGTACGACAGGCGCTTGGTAACGGTGCGGCCTTGAATGTCAGCCTTGACTGCGATGTACGACTATCAGGCTGGATCCGTCACTCATGAGCCATAGGCGTACACGGCCGAGCCCAAAGTAAAGGCACCACAGAGTGTATAAAGCAGGATCTCGGGAAGCCGCGACAGCTGCTCTCACTGCGCAGAGAACGCCTGCACGGACCTTCATCATCTTTTCTGGACATGGCTTAGACAACGCAAAAGCAGCACTAGGTCATGAGTACACACGAGTATATATAATGCTGCCAGGGACACTCGTCACGCTCGATTATGTGCAGACATTCAAGAAACAGTCTTAGAGAGCGTGCTTCTACGTGTGATCTTGGATAACTGTAGCTTCCGATTTGTAGATACCAATAAATTTCACAACACAATCATAGGCCCTTCCATTCATACATGGTCAATGGCAAGGCATGATTTTACCCCACATTCGCCTACTACAAATAAACAAATAAATAAATAAATAAATAAAAACACGTTGACCTACCAACTAACGCAATTCCTATAAAAATACGTCACGGACAATGTCCATAAGGAAGCGCACATTTCCCCCCGCAAGAAGCTTTAATTTAGACGCATACTTCTTTGTTTTGTTCTTATTCTTCTTTTCGCCTCGGAACTGGGGCTGTAAAATGCGAACGAGCGTACAAAGGGCCCTCAGGGCAATCGATTATCCCGTTAATGGCCCCAAATCGTTGCTGTTCGCCGGTCGTTGAGATTGCGTCCGCATTTACGTGGAACTGCCCCCCAGCAGGCATTTTGTGTCGTTCCGCCGTAACATGTACGCATAGGCGGGCGAATGCTCATCGGGCCGAATTATATACGCGCACCCGGAAAGATAAAGTACTTTTGTGTATAAGGCACGTGGCTATAGATTGTATGAACATCACGTAAACGTCCGGCTGCAGTGCCTTTTGTATATCGTGTACACGTACCTTATCTGATCTTGGTGCTTCTTTTTTTCTTACTATAGAGGAGGTGAAGCGGGGCGCGCTGTAGTTGCTGCGTTACAAGCTTTTAAAAAACGCCCCCGAATGCGCACAGTTTGCGCTACGGGCCAAGGGCTGGTTAATGAGAACTAGCTAGTGACCTGTAGCACTCCAACACTCTTTAAAAAAAACGCTCTCTATCGTACCGTTCTGTCGTGACGAACACAACACGCTTCGAGTTAATTTTGATGTCATCATCTTCACTTTTGTCTGTTATGCTGCCACATAAATGGCTGCTATCGCCGCGAATGCTGTACTATAAGCCCTGCAAATAATATATATAAATTCCATTCGTACTATTTACCCGCGTTCTCCACCTCATAATTGAACTAACCACGTAGGCTAGAGAGAGAGAAAGAGAAACAATAAAGAAGGAAGGCGGGGAAGTACAAACGCACTATAGTATGTAATAGTGCTGCCATCACCGTCACTATATGCGCTGTTGCATTTTAACAACAGCTACCACAACTACGACTGTATTGTAACAACAATAATGTGTAGTATGCCATCGTAACCGAAAGACCGAGAGATGAAAGAACTATTACGTTTGACGTACGGCACCCTGAAAGCAGTCTTCCTTCACGAACCTTAAATCATCGGCTCGGACAAACGAGAACATGGCGTATGTGGTTGCTTCCCGCTAATATTTCAACTCCTTTCAGCTCTAAACTGTTACTTCCGTATCGTCGAAGCCAATGATCTTGCTGAACCAGACTATTTAACGGTGGGCCGCAACAACAACAATGCAAAATAAGCAAGCCTTCAACAGCGTAAGACGTTGCGTAAACGTAGACTCCTTCAACGCCCCCAGCGTATACAGAATGCCAGCCATGTACCTCTTTTCGTGGTTCAAAATACAAGCGTCTGAAAAGCAGCCGTGGACAGAGAAGGCCTCAGCTTGACCACTTCCGCAGCCACCGAGGCGGTATGCACAGAAACTGCGAAAGATCGACCCTGTTCCCCGCCTTCCAAGCAGTGTACACGCCGGCAATACACTTCTATACGTATACGGCACAGTACAGCCATCTCCTGCCGCCGACAAGAGCTCTCGCTCAGTGTTGCCCTGTCCTCGGACTCCTGCGAGGGGGAAGTGGTCTTTAAAAAGGAAAGAAGAGAAAAGTGAGCCCAGTAACTGTCTCTCAGTGGAAGGACACCTCAACAGTAGCTCACGAGGGATGGGGGTAGAGAGGGGAATAAAAGGATATGATTAAAATGTAGAGAGATAGAGAGAGAGGAAGGAGAGAGCGAGGTGGTGGGACAGGGAGCGACAGAAGTGAGGAGAAGACAGGAAAGAAGGACACGGTTGCAGAAGTCCGAGGACGGGGCACCACTGGCGAGAGCTTTTGTCGGCGACAGGAGATGGCGTATAGGGCTAATCCAGTCGGCCAGAGCTACGCTGTCGTCGTCGTAGGGGACCGGTGGCGGGAGGTGGCGTAGGACCAACCCAGTCGGACAGAGCTACGCTGTCGTCGGAGATTGCGAGGACACAACCGGTCAGCAGGGAATCCAGCGAGCGAGTCCGGACTCCTGCAACCGTGTCCATCTTTCCTATCTTCTCTTTACTTCCGTCGTTTGCTGTCCCTGCGCCTCGCTCTCTTCTTCCTCTATCTATTTACCTTTTCATCCTATCCTTTTAATCCCTCCTTTACCCCCCCCCCTCGTGAGCTTCTGTTGAGGTGTCCTCCCCCTGAGAGAAAGTTACGGGGCTCACTTTTCTTTTCATTTAAGATCACTTCCCCCCTCGTAAACAGGAGGTGTGCACACACACGGCCGTGTATAACTGTCAAAAAGATACGTCCGCAGGCTTGTGCCTATCATTTTCTCTACTGTTCACGATGAGAAATAGATGGAAGGAAAGTCGCAGGCGTGTTCATGGTGTTGCTTTTGGAAGCAATGGCTCGGCTATGTGATGCGGATGGATGGACGTATGTATACAAGGCGGGAGCACGAGAAGCTTCGCGAGACAATCCACGTCTCGTCTAGCACGGAAGTGCGAGCGCGTTGACGTGTTGAAATCAGGGCGTGCACTTATGATAATGAGAGGAACGCTCTGCCAACGCGAAACGCAGCTCCACGTACAAGAAATAGCGTCAGCTCTGATTCGGGACGGATGAAGAGCTGGCAGCGAAGTAGCCGTTTCCCGTTTTTCCGTGGGCGTGCATATGGGACGAATCATCAACTATAGTAGAATATGCACGTTTCGTGTCCGGAACTATATACACGGAATCACTGTAGACAACTGGCAAGTATACGTTACGCAAAACGCGGAAGAGTTAGAAGCTGCATTCTTGTCGACGGGGTTCTGCTCAAGCTCAGATGGTCACTTAACGCAACGCTAGTAAGATCTATTAACATCAAATTTCAAGGGGGACCTTTGACAGTTAATTTTTTTTTCACCACATAGTCGCATCGCATATAGTCGCACATCCCGTCATTCATGGCCTATTTACGTGACCTGTAATTCGTCTCAACTAAAAGCCGCCTGAGGTGCCACTTCCTAAGTCTCGTTCTCTAAATTGCTGTCTTCCATTTTTACCCATGAGAAAACGCGATGACGGTCAGTATATACTATCTAAGCGGAATCTCGGCTTGAAAGCATTGCGTCTTCCTCGGCGAGTTGCTCGCATGCAGATAGCTAATCTCGTTTACGAATCTCGCGCTAAGCCAGTCATTAATCTTCCTAACTCTTTTCTCTTAGCGCTCTAAATCATATGGCTGTCGGCACGTAGAGTACAGGCCCACCCACGCGGCGAGGTATAAGCCCGGGCCCGCCCCTGTTGTTCTCGTGGGAACGAGCAATGCATAATCGACGCAAGACCAACAACAAAGGCCGATACACTGGTTGATTCACAAGCACCGTTGAAGAACGGCGATGCACGTGGGCGTGAAAGGGTGTCGGAATGAGATCGAGAGCGAAAGGTGCTAAGCCTAACGTGGGCCACTAAGCCTAACAGGCGCGAAACGTGCCGGCACTAACGGGGGTCGCACGTACACGCATTATGCACGCTTGCGGCATGTGGAACACTCTCCACGCATTGTCGCTCATTATTCCAACGCGAGCCCACTAATCTGCGCGGAGCGAGTGGCGTGGATGCGGGAAAAAAAATATACACTGTTTCCTACAAAATCACCATACGAAACTGGCATTTACATTGCTCAGTTATCGTATAGGAATGGTCGCATATAGTTTGAACTTCGTGCTTGTTGCTTCATGCATCAACGTTGTTCATGCACCGTCAGAGCCAAAAGTTTAGAGACCACGAAACACAAGAAAATAGGAGTATGTTCTTGCTGCATGCTTGGGCCGGCCCACTTGAATTTAAACTCCCTGACTGTTGTTAAACACGCACATAATGTGTGTGCAGTTCGACCGAGTTTAGTCATGAATATATGGGAAATGGAGACCTTTCTCAGGTGCATACAGTGGGGCCTAAACTTCTGGCGCCGACTTTATGTGTGTTAAGTTTTCTATTCTTCATTACTGGCGAGAAAATAAGACTGTATGTGTGCGAAAAAATAGCTGCAAAAATTGTAGCGTTCATATAGCCACATACTTCGTTGCCAAGAGCCACCTTGTGAAGAAAAAAAGAAGGCAGATTCCACGCAATGTGAGAATCGACGTAATGCAAAGCAGAGTATAGAGAAGAGCTCCATACACTGCATTGTCTCGCTTTGCGGCAAATCGAGGCCAATACAGAACCAAAGTTCACTGTATAGTTAACTTTTCCAGTTCCAGGGTGCTCACTGCATACACGACCACGACGCATAAGCGACGGTCAGCAAAACACACACGCGTTGCACAGGCATCATACACACGCACGCGGTAACCGGGTTTGCGATGCCCCCTGGCGACGCCACTAGACAGACTGGGCGTCCCGGTCCAGCAATGCAGGGTATCGCTGTAGTTTAATAACGTAATTGTACAGCTGTTGACTCGGTTAATCGAAGCACCTCCGGTTGTGTGTCGGGCCGCGATAGATTATAGACGCAATCACGTCGACGTGTACACACTTCCGGACTTCCGCGAACGTCTATATAGTGTAGTCTATAATACTACACGCACGTATCACGGTGCATGGCCGAATCTGTGTATGGGCTATTTGCAAAGCGAGAATTACGCCTTTTCACGACGTGATCTGTATAGGAGACTATATATACGTCCCGTTACTGCGTGAATACATAGACCTAAAAGGAGTGTGGATGGGTTACAGACGTACAAGCAAGAGCAGGCCTGTGCTTTCCAAGTTAGTTCTCAGAGCCGATTATATGCGAGCGCGCGCTGAATGAACCGTTAACGTAAACACTGCAGGAAGTGACGAGGATGTCTGTGCCACCTGAGGCGAGACAACAATGCCTATGATAAGGCACACGGCTGTGCGGAAACTGTTTGAAGAAAATCAGGTAAAGGGAACAGAGCGTACGCGAATCAAGAACGGCCGTCAAGCACGATGGTGCACAGTCTCGCATCTACACATTATGTCGCGTTTCGACGAGGCTGAAACAAGCGAGCGCAATTTATCTATAACGCCGCATAACTTCACATCACAGCGCTCAGTTAGTGATGTGTGGCGCCTCAGCAACATCGTCTATAGGAAGGGATTTCTGGTGCACGAAAAGATAGATGCCCATTATTTCCTGAATCACGAATGTATTCGAAACACATGTTAGACATATTATGACGTGTAATTGTGACCACAGCTGATACGTGCGATAATATGCGCGTCAATTGTTTGGTCAGAGCAACGCTTGTCGACACCGGGTATGACTGTATACGGCGTGACATAGCACCACTGCGTTGTGCGACAAGGTGTGTGCTGTAGTGTGCTGTAAATGTAATCTATGTTGTCACACGTACTGCAGTGACGTATACGTCATTACGTGCAGTGGAATACGGTATACAACTTATATACCATCACGAGAGGTTCGGTGGTTGGTGGCTCTGTAATCGATCTTATTTGTATAAGGTATGGGGATACGGGGCTTTGTCAAGCTGTTTTATACAGCTTTTGTCCTCTGTCCCAGCCACTTACTGTACAACTGTACGTGGTAAATAAACTAAACTCAGACTCAAACTCATATAAGGGGATATGGGGCTTTGTCAAGCGGTTTTATACAGCTTTTTTCCTTTGTCCCAGCCACTTACTGTATAACTGTACGTGGTAAATAAACTAAACTCAGACTCAAACTCATATAAGATGTCGTGTATAGACTAATTTGGTGCAGCGTGGTGCATATAGTGCAAACGTGGTGCTATGGTGCAACATCCGTCACGTTTGTTCCGCGTAAGTCGACGGGAGCCTGTTGTTTTCTACATGTCACTTTCCGAGAAACAACGGCACGCTGCGACTTTACCGCCTTCACCTCCTTTCGTCTCTTCATCTACACGAACAACGACATTAAGGCGCAACTCGCTCGTCCTTTCGTGTCTATATCGACAGAATCATCAATCGAATTGTCCCGCAGCGGTACTGTATGCGGTACCACGTCGATATATATTGCATTGCGTACGTGGAACGTGTATAGAGCGACGCACACATTTCCGCGGAAACCGGCATAGCGTGACCACGGTGCACCGTCGTGACGTACGTCGTCGTACAGTCGCGCATGCATGGTTCGGATGCGCACGCTCGGTCGTGTCACGCAAGCGGCGTCCCGTTGCCCCTGGCAACTCAACCGCCCCCTATAATACCGCCGACCTCCGCACTGTCACCTGTTGTCGTCGGCATCGATTAACGGGGATACGTATACACAGACGGGCACTAATGCGTGAAGCGGCCAAGGGCACGTCCTCTTTGTCTGTGAGCGCCGCCACGAAGGGGGTACGCGTGTTTGTGTATTAAAGGAACTCTAAGGGGAAACATTGACTTGGTTTATATTGACAAACTGCGCTCTGAGAACTCCAATGTCACACGTTTCACTATCACACGTTCGTTATGATAGCGGAAAAAAAATCACGGTTTTAAATTTCGTTTTTTTAAGTCGCACTGAAATCACCGCGTGTGACGTCGAAAATCTCAAAATGTATTTTTCGTGTTTTCACGACATATAGGCTCGATTACAATTTCTAAAACTCTGAATGCTATAGGTTCATGGCACCAACAGGCAACGATGTACTTACATATACAACCACCCATTATTTTATTTTTTTTTACTCAACGCGTGACCATCTGTCACCGTGTCTGTGCATATAGGCCGCCTGCGTGGCAAGTAAGTGCTCTATTGTAGAGCCATGCTATGGCGTGTAACTGCTTCGCAAAGCAACACTATATGAAAGTCATGTTGAAAAAGCAATCTTCTTAACGCATGTATACTATTGCGTGGCAGAAGCGTGTAATCGCGTCAGGCGTAAAAACGCGTGAATTGCGCAACGAGAGTTTTAAAGGCCTTTACACTCATTACAAAGCGCCCGGACATATTTAACAACCTGCGAAAACATCAACAAAGTGAGCAGCTCCGTAGATTTGCGTGTTGCCTCACGACCGGGTATACTTGGCACTTCGCTAATTCGCAAAAGTAAGAGTTATGGCATGACGGGCACTTAACGAACTTTAAAGTACTTTCAGTAGACGTTCTAGGATAGTTTGAAAAGGGGCCAACTTTACTACAGTGTTACAACAAACAGTGTTACTGCGACGCGTACACTCCGTACTGTACAATAAATACTCACGGATTCAAAAAAAAGACAATGAATGAGTCACACAAATATGTGCTTTCGTCTCCATCATCTAATAGGTTTCGGCTCATGTCGGCGTAATTTCGTCTCGAGCGCGTAGTTCAGAGCATTATTTTAAAGACCAGATTCATCGCGGCATAACGTGTTTATCTCAAGCAATTACACACCCAAGACGTTGTATTAAGATGTTGATGTCGCGTTTGAATACGTGAGTACTGTACATACCACGCGACTGTGACATCCTCCGTTATAGAATTCACGATAATGTGACGCCAAGCTACTCGCGGCTGAAAGCAAGCGTTGTCCTGACTGAGCCTCCTGCACATAATGACGAACTGCATGCAAGCAAGCATGCATCACCGCTCCGCGCCGGGCCGAGCAGGTCATGCAGTGCTTTACAAAAGGCAGCGACACTTGTGCCCTACGTCAAGCTTGTATACGAACAAGACTGCAGAGATCGTTACAGCTAATGTCGAGCCGAACCAGTCCTCGCGCATGGCCTGAAGTGAAGGTTGCATCGCATTAAACGAAACAGACGAAGGACAACTGCCTGTAGCGGGCGTGTCGAGCCAGTGGCGGTGCGAACAAGCAACGAACAAAGACCAGCGGAGCAGCGTACAGCAGCTGCGCAAGTGTGCCCTGTTAATCAGCCGCGTGAGTCACACAACGCCGATCAGCTGCACGGAGTCACCAACTGTAGCACGCCACACCATGCGGCGCTCCACGCTTTGGCGTTTGTCATGTATTAATGTTTCTCTCTCTCGAGCTATGCAAGAGCTAACGTTTAGTACAAGTACAGTTTATCTCATTCTCGCTTTGCAATCACAGTGAGGTCTGTATTCGCCCCGAGACGATTAAGACGATGCGATGGAAATGTGGCGTATGCGTAACGAGACTCGGACAAAACCGGTTAAGTGAACGACAGCGGTTCATGATCGAAAGCTGCTTGAACGTCTCGCCAGCCGTCAGCGAGTGGTAACAGGTTTTGCTCTCGTATACAGCTCAGGGTCGCACGGGAAATTTACGACAATGTAAAGCCAGGGCCCTAACAGCTGGGTCGCTTATTGCAATTCGATCGTCAACTGCATTGCTTATGTGTTTAAGCCGCGAAGACTGTTAGGTCTGCTTTTGTTATGCACGCGAATGAGCTGAGGACCAAACGTGGATGTTCCCAGTAATGACACAAGGTCATCAACCATCGCACTGCTGCTTGGTAAAGGGCCCTTTTCCAAACTTCATTACCTTGCTTTTTTTTTTCCTTTCTGTTCTCGCAGTGACGTCAGGCTACTCGCGGCTGAAAGCAAGGGTTGTCCAGACTAAGCGTCCTTCTCATAATGATGAACTGCAGGCAAGCAAGCATAACCGCCACGCGCCAAGCCAAGCAGGTCACGCAATGCTGTACAAAAAGCAGCAGCAACACTTGTGCCGTACACACTTGCGCACACGCTCATGCGACCCATCCGATCGTACCGAGTGACGTCAGCGCGAACTGATCCCCTCAATACGAAGCGCACGGGAAGTTAGCGTTGACTCCACCAGGTCGACTCGTGTGATTATCTCCGATGTTCCGTGCACTTCGGTGCTACCTGGAGGCAGTGATTCTTAGATTTGGGCACAGACCAACATATATTGCACCGCACGCATTTCCTTGCGCTTTCATGCCTCCGGCGTATACTCACGAGTGACGACCACAAAACTTGACCGCGCACTTATCTGGTGAAGATCTAAAGCTCAATACTCATTGAAAAGCACAACAACGCAACGGAAGTTACGCTGGTCACTATAACACAGCGAACCAGGCGTTCATCGTGAACGTTCCACTTCGGCGGCCTTTCCAGGTTAACGTAGCTCTCCTTCTTCTAACCACCCGCAGCTGTCTCTCGCCCTGCTTTGTCCAGAGCACAAGGCTGCTGCTGCTGCTGAAAAACATTTATTTACAGATGTTATTTACAGGGAGTGTGGGAACGGTCCTTAAGGGGCCGCCCCGTACAAACACTAGGTGGGCTCCCTCTTACGGGAGCCCATTGGCGTTGGCCGCGGCCCGGGCACGCTCGACCAGGGCCCGTTGGGCCGTCAGGTCAGAGCAGCCGAGCAGGGCTGCCTCCCAGTCCTCCCGCGAAGGGTTGGGTAGTGGGGTAAGATTTGGGGTTTTTTGGCATGCCCACACCATGTGGAAAATGTCAGAGGAACTTTCCTCACAATGTGGGCACTTCCCCGTGCAAGCGGGGTCAAAGTGTTTTATGATTGCCGGGCACAATAGAGTTTTAGTATAAAGGCGAAGGAGGATTCGCTCCTCCGCCTTCGTGAGGCCCTTACAGGGTTTAGGATAGACGTTATGGCCGGATTGATAAAATTGTGTGATCTCCTTAAAGGTGTAGGCAGGATTGGGTTCGAGTTCCGGATCGGTAGGGGACGAGGATGGTGCCCGGAGAGTGAGCGCGCGGGCAGCGGCATCGGCCGTCTCATTACCATCGAGGCCCGTGTGAGCCGGAGCCCATATGATCGTTCGGTGCGCGGGGGCACCTAGGTAGCTGCTGTTCTGCAGTATTTTATAAGCACGGTACGGAATGTATCCCTGTTCAATATTGCGACAGGCACCCCTTGAGTCGGTGATTATGACCCTCGAGTCCTGATCTGCGGCGGCTAGTGCGATGGCGATCTCCTCCGCGTGCGTAATGTTATGTGCACGGAATGTGAGTCCGTTTACAACGGTGTTTTCGTGGACGACCGCAGCCGTATACCAACCACCGTGGTGCGGGCCGGAGGCGTCCACGTAGAATACCCCGAATTTGTGGCCGTAGTGTCGAGCCAAGGCTTCCGCCCGCGCGAGGCGTCGGCCAGTGTAGTCGTCTCGGGTCATGTTAGCCGGAAGAGGGCGCACGTGCAAGGAGTATCGCCAAACTTCTGGAATCCGTACGCGCTCTTCCGTGTGTATTGAGTGATTGATGTGTAGCCGGGCAAGGAGGCGGCGACCCGACGGTGTTTTAGAGAGTCTAGTATATTGGTTTGTCAAGTGCGCCTCTCTCAGCTCCTTGAAGGTGTTCACCATTCCCAAGCCCAAAAGGCGCTGGTTAGAGGTGCTGACAGGAAGGTCGAGGGCGCGCTTGTAGATTTTGCGGAGAATGACTTCGAGTGCATTCTCGTCGGATTTGCGTAGGTGGAGGTATGGAGCCGAGTACAGGACTCGGCTGGTTACGAATGCATGCGCCAGCCGCAAGGCATCTTTGCATCGTAACCCCCCGCGCTTGTTGGAAACCCGGCGGACCATCCGGCCCACCTGGTCCCCCACCTTACGCAATTTGGCCAATGTTGTGTCTGCTCTGCGATTTTTGTGTATAAAAAGCCCCAGTACTCTAATCTCATCGCGTTCGGGTATTGGTCCGCTGTGAAGGGAGAGGTCGATCTTTGCGGTGCACTTTGGTGAGGGGCGTATGTGCACGAATTCCGATTTGGACGGGGAGCACTGAAGGCCGCAGCGACGGGCATAGTCATCCACGATGTCCGCCGCTTGCTGCAGGCTTGCCTCCATGTCTCCTGCCGAGCCGTGTGACGCCCATATGGTGATGTCGTCGGCGTACAGCGCATGCTGTATGCCTTCGACTTTCGCCAGCTGAGCGGGGAGTCTCATCATTGCCACATTGAATAGGAGGGGCGAGAGGACCGCTCCCTGCGGAGTCCCTCTCGTGCCTAATCGGTAAGGGCCGTGTTCAATGTCCTGAATCCGAATGTATGATTGTCGGTCAGTGAGGAATTGTTTAATATAGTTGAAAGTGTTTTGGCCGCAATCCACCTGTGAGAGATGTGTTAGAATAATTTCGTGGGTCACGTTATCAAAGGCCCCCTTCAAATCCAAAGCGAGCACAACTTTGTCATTCAGGGGATACTCGACTGGATCGAGGATCTCATGGTCGAGCTGAAGCAAGACATCTTGCGCGGACCGGTGTGGGCGGAACCCGAACATGGTGTCTGCAAATGCATTTTTGCTCTCCAGGAACGCGGACAACCTGTCGCGCACCATCGTCTCCATTAATTTTCCCACACAAGAAGTAAGGGAGATGGGGCGGAGGTTGTCCGTGTTAATGGCTTTGCCCGCTTTGGGTATGAAGGTGACCAGGGCGGTCTTCCACTCAATTGGTAGGCTTGTTTTCCCGATCCAAATGGAATTGATGTAGGCAAGGAGCATGGTGTAGGCCGAGTCAGGAAGATTGGCAAGTAATTTCACGGTAATTTTATCCCTTCCCGGCGCCGTTCCTCGCCTCATTTTTGCTAGGGCTGCCTTCAGGTCGTGTAACTGGAACAGTTGATCCAGCTCCGCGTTCTCGGTACCTGCATACGAGTACGCCGGCCCTTGGGAGTCCTGCTGAGTGCATAGATATTGGTCTCGGAGTTTACATGCCAATTTGGCTGTGTCTCCGTCGAAGCTGTGAAATGCTCGTTGCAGATGCTTTTGTGTCTCTGTTCGAGTTTGGGTCGGATCAATCAAGGCGCGGAAGAGGCGCCAGGTACTCCGGCTGGACATTTGTCGAGCGGCCGTGTTGCAACGGTCCACCCAGTTAGAGTCAGCGAGCTGGGCCGCGTACTCTGCTGCTCGCTGGGTGAGCTCAGCGATGCGAATTTTGAGCTTTCGGTTGTGTTTTTGCCGGCGCCATCGGCGGACGAGGCTGCGCCGGGCCTCCCAGAGGTGAAGGAGATGGTTATCCACCGCCGGAGTCGCCTCGGAGAGTTTAATTTGTGTTTCTGTGGAGCGTAATGAGGAAACCAGTTGCTGGGACCAAGCATGGTATCCTTGCTCCTCAATGGGTGTCGAATTGGCGTATATTTGCCGAAACTTCGTGTAATCGGGTAATTTTGCCTCTCCGTAGGGTCTTGCCAAAGGGTAGGTGCGAATGGTGGTGTTGAGTATGCAGTGGTCGCTGCCGAGGGTCTCTTCAGTGTTGACCCAATCCGCATACTGAATGTTTTTTGTGAGGGTAAGGTCCGGACATGTGTCCCGGGTCACGGAGTTACCCACGCGAGTTGGGTAGGCAGGGTCGGTGTGAAGAGTTAGGCCCAGCGTGGACATAAGTTCCGCCAATTTACGTCCACGTTTCTCTTCACGTGCATACCCCCAGAGTGTGCTGGGGGCATTGAAATCACCCACAATCACCAGAGGGTCCCTGCCCGCAGCCTTTAAAGCGCGGCTAAAAAGGTCTGCGAATGTAATGTTGCTTAGTTTCGGTGAGCAATAAATGTTTAGCACGTGCAGTGGCGGGTCCTGTTTACGCAGCGGAAGGAGTGTCACCATCACGTACGAGAAAGCTGGCTTAAGGTCGAGATCAACTAGGTTGGCCGTATAATTTTTGTGCACGCAGATGCAAGATAAAGGGTCCTGCTGAAACGTAGTATAGTTTGTGAGTGTGGCAGCACTCCCTGGCTCCTGGAGGGCTACCACAGCAGGAAGGTTTTGAAATGCTGCGAGGAAAAGCCGGAGGTTGGCGCGCTTAGTGTGAGCCTTAAAGCCCCGACAATTCCACTGGGTGATTTGGATGGGAGTGGCCGTATTGGATCGTGGGGACTTCCGAATTCTAAGGGAGCCCGCCATGGTCAGTGGAGTTATCGAGCGATTGCGGTGGCGGTGCTCCCGAGCCAGCACTCGCGGGGAGGGGGGTGTCCTCAATTCCGGAGGCGGAGCAGCTGTCATCATCCTCAAATTCGATCTGTCGTCGAAGCGTTTTAGGGTACCGACCAGACACGTCCTTAATTGGGCCGGCTCGTTTGGTGAAACGCGCAACTTGTTGGGCTATCAGGGTAGGGATGGTTTCTGTCATTTTAGCAATGGCGGCATTTACAGCCGCTGAGATTTGGGTTTCGAGGACAGTTATACGGCTGTCCATACGGACCTCAAGGGTGTTCACACGAGCCTCGAGTGCGGCAACCGCGTCTGCCGCCCCCGCCCCGGTCTCACTCTCCATTACCTCTACTGCGGGGGGAGGAGGAGGGGAGACTAGTTGGGTCTGTTTGGCCTCGGCTTCCGCTAGTCTTTTCTGTAACGCTTCGATTTGTGCCTGAAGTTTGGCAATAATATTTTGGTCGGCGTTACGCGATGAAGAGGGGATGATAGGGAGGGATGAGGAGGCAGCTCTACCCGTACCACCCACCTGCTTTCCGTTTTTCACGGCGTTGGCCCATGGCCTGGCTTCGCCGCATGGTTGCGCCGTCGGCTGCTTTTCGGTTCCTCCAGTAGGGGAAGCGGGCTTGTCAGTCTTGGCGACTTCCCGGCGTGGTGGCTCACTGGGAGTCTGATCTTTGCGCCGTTTCTTGGACGCCCTTTTGGACTTTCTGCCCTGTTGTGCGGCCACCTTGGAATTACGGTACTTGGCCGTACATGCTCGAGAGTTTGTGGCGTGTGCTCCACCACACACAGAACATACGGGTACACATTCATGAGGGGCCCGCACCCCCTCCTCCACAAGCGGAACCTGCTGTCCACACAGGCCACACGTATCCGGTCGTGGGTTGGGACAAGTGTCCATCCGATGGCCGACGACACCGCACTTGCCGCAGGCCGGGATCGTCCGGTAGTAAGGTTTGACCGGGATCAGCATTGCGTCGTAGTGAACAAAGCGTGGCTTCTCCTTGCCGGCGAAGGTTACACGCGCCTTGTTCGATGTGCCAAATTTACGCACCTCGACGATGGTGCCTGACCTCCAGCGTACGCTCTCTCGGAGCGTCTCCGTCGTATCTGTGTTGCGGACTACAATAACTCCGTGGCAGACATTGCTACCATCTTGTCGCAGGTTCCCGTTGAGCAGAACCTGCCTGTGCTCGATGTTTACCACGAAGTCCCCGATCATTTTGTCCGCCGTGTCAGGGTCCGGGGTGTAAATCACGATCAAATTTTGCTCTCTCGATGGAATAACCGTCAGCGTCTCAGCTCGCTTGGACCCGAGGTATGCCTTAAACGCAGTCCCGTACCAGTTCTCTGAGAAAGCATCATGCAATGAGATGCACTCTCGTGGCTTTACGACTATTACATAGTCGTCCGGACTCGGTTTCGGAAACGGGCGAGGCTTCCATTTGGTGAGAAACTTGCCCTTGCGTCCCACAGCGCGCGAAGCGGGAGGCTGCGTCTTGTCAGCTGGCGTGCCGGATGCCGAAACAGCGGCGGACGCCGCCTTCTTGGCGTTGGCTTGCGAGCGGCGTTCCACCGCGTCGTTGAGAGCTTGGCTCCGAAACCTCGGTGAAGAAGCAGAGTTTGGCGTTTCGGAAATCGGAATCGTTTCCCACGTCATGGCATGCGGGTCGTATCCACGCTGCATGAGAGTAGCGTCCATGTTGCCTCGGAAAGCCGGTCCCACGCCGCCGGGCGTTGGCGTCGCCGTTGGGCCTAACGGCGTCGCCAACGTGGTCGGGTGATGATCGGCCGTAAAGTTGTCAAAAACGGGCCCACCTGGATGACACTGGTATCCACGTGTTGCCTGTGAGTAGCCGAAACGATTGATGCTGGTCTTGACGGGGTACTGTGAAGTTGCCCGTGGTTCCAGCCAAAATCAGCGGAGCCGAAGCGCAGCACGTCCTACATCATCGCGCGCTTGCAGCGCCCCCCAGCACAAGGCGCCCCATCGGACGACTCGCAATGAGAAAGAAGAAAGGCGTCCGGCTGCAAACGCATAACCACAACGCAGTCTACGCAGCCCTGCATTCAGCGGCGGGTGCAAGCACGGTAGGAGGCACAGCCATCGTCAAGCAGCAACAGTAGCACGCCTGCCTTGTTCTTCTATACGCCGCCAGCTGCGCATACGCCACGCGCACAATGCACCCACCAGGCGCACGCAAAACACGCACGAGAGAACGCGCCGCACCGCCATGGCTGCACTGCGTGAGAGACGCCGCGCTATCGCAACAACTTCATTGAGAACGCGGTCGACCGTGAGAATGACGCGGCAGGCGAACGTCATCGCAACTGTTCCTGCTAACACAAACGCTCCAATAAGACAGCGCGTGTGTAAGCGTATAGGGGAAGTGCTGCAGAACAACGTCTGGACGCATGCTGCATACATGGACCGAACACGGTACGGGCATACGGTGTCCATCGCCAAAGTCTTCATCGACAAAGACGCTGAAGACGCGAACTCTACGTCACGAAAGAATGCCACATGGCTGGGCGCGTGTATTGCATCGACCCGACCACCGTGCATGCGCATGCCCCTGCACGACGATGCTGTTTGGAAGCACGGCTCGATGCGCCCAAGCGAGACAATCGATGGCCTGCGGACACACGATCGCTGCTGCGGACGAGCGTTCCGAAACATGCGTGCGCTCTGAAACACTCCGTTATATGCGGTGCGCGGGTCAGGGAGAGTTGCACACATGTCGCTTCCGCGGGGCCCTATTGCGGTCGTGCTTCTAAAAATAAAAGAGACACGGCTGGCCGGTCGTGCGCTGGACAGGGGGACAAGAAGACACGCAAGCACGATGGTCGTTGCACGCTGCATCACGTGGTTTCGTATGTGCGCGTTCTTAACACCGTATAGAAAAAAAAAAAGGGGGGGGGGGGCGAGGTGGTATTGGTACACGGTTGTGTATATGCCGAAGCGTCGACTAAAATCATAGGCATATGTCGTTAAAGTCACTCATGAGTGGAGTCACCCACACTCACCCAGGCACAACAAACGGACCCGTGGGTCCGAGTCTATAGGAGGCAGTGTAATCTGAAGACAATGCAAATATGCAGTACGCGTATTATGCATCGAAGTAAAAAGTGTTATTGAAGGACAAAATTATTACCACGGACATACATTAGAAAGCTTATTCAAAGTAGAAAGGGGCCACTCATTTTCATAAGTAGTTTTGAAATAATGTCTGTATTCGGAAAGCAAGTTAGCACGCGGTCGCGGAATGTTTCGTATACTTGATTGTAACGTTAAGGGTGACTTCTCATTGCGTCCAGGGGGAAAAAAATATTTCGGCATTCGATTGTAACGTTTTTTTCATTAAAAATAATGTTTTTTTCATTAAAAATAAAGTTTTTTCATTCCATTCCATTGTAACGTGACGGTCAACTTCATCGAAAAAATTTGAAAAAAAAAAAACTCGCCTCACATTCAAGTAAATACGGTACCAGTGTTCAGAGTGTCATTCCGACCAACTGTTTTCGTCTTACGTCCCACCTTCACCTCCGGCAAGCCGGGAACCAAATGCAACACTTCATAGTTTCAATGTAATCTCTACACCCATTGTGCAGCTTGTGTTCTTCCGGACTGTTGGACGAATCAGAGGGGCACGGCGCAGTGCTGTTGAGAAACTCCGTTCCGCCTTACGGAAAAAACCAACGTATACGCCTTAGGATGCATTCGTGTGGCTGTGCAAGGCGCACTGCTATATAGTGCAGTGGCGGCCTTGGAACGCCTGGCAGGCAGACAGCCTCGAGAAGTCGATCAAGGACCACTCTTGCAGGAACTCGGCGGGCAGTCGGATGTATCGCGTGCGCAAGTTGTGTACTGCATGATTCGCCCGTTAGGACGCGCGTGCTGCGCATATGTAAATGTGTGCGCTAGCGTACCCAGCGACGATATACTGTAGTATGACTCATGGAAATAATTGCACGCACTGAGAGTGAAAGCAATGCAAAAAGAAAAAAATGATAAGGCAAGTCAGCCTGTTGCTCTTTTGTTTCTCGTATGTTAATGATTGCACACGAGCAAACTTATTGTACAGGCGTATCGCACGGGAGAATATGACACTTGTGCACTCGCGGGGGCTCTTTTGAGCAGCGTCGCCTTCAAAAGTTATTGAGAAAAATTCTGACCGAGTTTTCGTGCCGCTGAAAAACGAAAACAATGGGTTACTTTCTGAGCGCGCACACACTTTGGAGGCAGCAGTGTTTCGGAAGGAGTTCTATTGCCCACAATTACGAAACTTATTGGGGATCGATTATTTTTTATAATTTTATTTTTCTCACAATACTGAAAAGCTTTCTGGCGGTGAGGAAAGGGCCAGCACAAAGTAGGGGGCACTGATCTACAGCTGTTTTTCGTATGCGTTTATCTCTTTCCCTCTGTGTGCTGGCGAAAGAGTGCGTGGATTTGTGAGCGCTTACTCAACGCACACAGCATTTCTGAGTATACGTAACAAGCGAAACAAAAATAACACTATAGAGCTTAGACGTGTATACTATACAAGATGTGTCAGGGAGTCGATTTCTTCGGGTCCAAATCGTATACAAAGTTAGCTCTGGCCTGGGTCGCTGATCATCAAAGATTGGGATAATTGGAACATGTTTATTGTACCATGATCGCACTCTGTAAGTGACAACTCTACACTATCTTGTCTGAACCTTCCTCATGAATTTTATTTTATTTTACCCTACGCCGTGGTGGAGCAATGGTTATTAGATCCCGGCTGCGGCGGTCACATTTCGATGCATTCAAAATGGTAGAGGCCGGAGTACTGCACGATGTCACTGCGTGTTAAAGAACACCAGACCAGGTGGCGGAAATTTCCGAAGTCAGGCGTCTCTCATGGAGATATCCTGGTTTTGAAACGTAAGATGCGAGATATTATGATTACGTTATTACTTGCATGGAGTCTTCCATAATTCGTTCTACGCTGTTACTATGAAAAAGGTGCATGCATACCCTCAGCTATAATGTTTGGCACGGAAACATCTCCGCCTACCGTGACGTAAACATCACCGAACCGCAGTCATCGCGTCCAGGAACTCAATTGACGCATACTTACATTCTGCGGCGAGCCCTCAAAGTCGCAACAGTTTATCCTCCCACCCCTCTCGTTGCGTAAACAACCAGTGCCGCCACATCATGTGTCTACTTCATGCATGTATACAGTTGTTCGCATCTGCCACGCATATGTGTGAGGTGTTGACGCAGGCATTCCGTGATCAGCGCCGACGACGCCGTCACTATAAAGAGTCCCAATCCCACGACAACACCCCGCTGAATCACGGCTGCGAAGCTTTGCAACTCTGCGGCATTCCTATCAACGACAGGATATGTTGTTTAAATTAGTTTGTGCCCTTTTGTTTCCACGAATTGCACCAGGCGTCGCGTCAGGACCTTGCCTGACAACATGCGCGTAAATAAAGAAGAATTTAAATTAAAGCGGGTCAATTGCTCTCGGCTCGCGAATACTTGCTTTTATGGTGGTCACGAAGAAATTAAACGCTTTGAACAATTTATTGTTTTCTTGAAAAGAACAATTTATTGCTTCCTTTAAAGAAGCGCACATACTTATTAGCTGTATATAGTAAGATACGCGTGCCTTGCCAAACATGCACGAACGTGCGTGCCGAAATTTATGCTCAAAACAATGACCCGGAAGCCATAACCGCGCGCATAGCGACATTTCGTCACACATAAGGAGATAGTCGTTAAGCCCACGTACCAACGCGAGGAAGTCTTCTATCGGCTTTATTCCCACAATAAATATTATCTCACCGTGATACCATAAAGATTGCAGGTTCCCATCCAATAATTACGCTAATTGTAAGACAAGCCTTCTCCCACCCAGCCTTCTCTCACTTCAATACATAGCATAGCTTCACGCAACCGAAGTTGCGAAAAACAACGATTAAACGCTTCTCGAAGAGTTGTTTGCGTTCGTGTACACGCGATATTCGTGAGATCAACAAAAAACAGCTTCCCGGCCATGGTCTGCCCTCGGCCTCCTTTTTTTCTCTTCAATGTTTATAAATACTAACTTCCTAGCTCGCAATGACCCACTCTGTACCTCAAGTAAGCACAACAGAAGCGACAGCGTCGTTATAACCGTCCGCAGGTGTGTGCACGTCCTTGCCCCTATACTATAAGTTCCGCGGTCCAGCGGAGCTTACACCTAAATGAGACCAAAACGATCGGGAAATGACAGCCCGTGTCGGGGCGGAGCTGGGACGCTTCCGAAGGCCCCCGGGATATCCATGGCCCCTAGAGAGATGGAGAGAGGACAAGGTCGTTGCGAGGCATCCTGCAGCGGCCGATAGGCGCGACCTTTTCAATAGACGACTCGATGGTCTGGTCTAAGCGCATGGCAGCCTTTACGTTCCTAATACGTATATGATTGCCTTCCGCTGGTCGTCGGGTAAGCATATATGGCGGCTATATTGCTGGCTATATCGCGGCGATATTGCCGGTGATTACCATGCGAGCAAACTGCGCGCCCGATCACCACGTATACTCTCAGGCCGAGCTATAATGTGCAGACCAAGACATTTCCAGTTTTGTAGTTCACATACGAAACTGCATATAGAAACTGAGCAGCTCCTATAGAATAAAACGTTACTTAAAACGCTGTGGAACTCTCATGGTTCCCTCCGCCACTGTTATCTCACGCGAACTTTGCTGTACAGTATATATCTTCCCAGCAAAGGTCGCCTGTAACAGTTGCGGAAGCGACCATAGAACTTCCACTCCGTTTTAAGTGATCTTTTTTTTTTCGTTCGAAGTAATCTCTATTGAGATCCCACTGAAACACCTGAATCATTTTGTTGCTTCTGATTTACACACTGTGATCCAGCGTATACCAGCAGCATAGAGGAACATTGGGCGGACAATCTCAACCACTGGATTGGTATGAAATGAATGCGACGTTGTTTTTGCAGACAGTGGCGTGGCCAGGGGGGTGACACACCAAGCCCGAGCCCTACCCCTTATTGTTTTTGTCATGGCATACGAAGCTAGATCTGACAAATTCAAGTCCCCCCTTCCCCCCGAAAACATTTCTTGCAACGCCCCTGCATACAGATAGACAACCCAGACGAACATTTGCTGGTTAGCATTAAGTGAGAGATAACATATCAGCCAGTGCTGACCGCAAGAGAGTAAATACAATGGTTGAACTCGGTCACAAATTATCATCTTCGGACGTCGTCACGCCCCTTACAGAAAGTAAGTGGAAGGAGCCCAGCTATTGTCTTCGAAAAAGGCTGAATCGGCCGCGCTTTTCACGTGGAGAACCGACGTCGCGCGCACAATTCGCGAGACGTACTACGTACGTACTCGAATACGCCTCAGGACTTCTTCGCCAGGCACGCCCCTCGCAGATGGCCCGCACGGGGAGACATCGCGGCAGCATGGTTCATGAGAAGGACTATTTATACCGCGATATGGCCAATGACCCACGGACGAGTGCCATCATCCTGTGAAGCTGTAGGAACTACGCCCCAATGCCAGACGCGCACGTGCATGCTTGCGGCCGGCAGATGCAGCATCAGGCGGCCTTTTCCAGGATGCTGTGTGTACGTCGACATCCCTTCGTGACCATTCGCTTAGGGCAGCGGCAGAGTGCGACGGTGTGTGTCAGGGGAGAGGCCGTGGAAGTGCGTTACGCAGTACACAATGTGTGTGTGTGTGTTTTTTTGCAGACCTTGACGTGTACGTGGAAAGTTTCGAATGGCAAAATCATGTTGCAGAGCAGACACAAAGAAGGATCGACGGTGTATATATATTGCTCGTGTACCATGCTGTGTACGCGTATAGTCCAATCATCGAGCACGATGGAATACATCGAGGCGAAAGTCTTAAATGCCTCACCGAACACGAACATTGACCGTTGGCGTCGGCGTCCTGCGGCGCCGGTGTCAGCACGATTGATTCAAGAAGGTCGTCAACCAATGGGAGAAGAATGGTACCGAAACTTGCAATGCGCTTCGATCTTGGGGGGCGTTTCAAAAGGAATAATACACCGAGCGCGAAGAAAAAGAACGTGGTTTTCGCCTTCGAATAGTCTAAGGCAATGCATCATAATGTTCAAAACGATGTATAACGTGGCAGTGTAGAAGTAGCTATAGCTTGAATCAGCGTAGTACTCTAGCAAAGTACACGAAAATGCGTCAGTATAAGGGCACGAAAATGCCTCAGTTCAAGCGTGCACCCGTGTATCAGCTTGTGCTATTAGTACATCGTCTAGCACACTGTTTTCTAGAATGTAGAATGTCCTAAAAATAGAAGTACAGTGTTTAATAGCTTGCGCAATTACAACATCGTACTTCTAGTCATCTCCTCTCCAACGAATATCTCCTTACGGACGTGATCCCTGCAATGTTACGGAAAATCGCCGCCGCTTGTTCGTCGTATTAAGACATGATCGCTCTCACACTTGAAAGCTGTTTTTTATCATTTCAATGCGATGCTTACGCACGGAGAATCTGTACAAGGGCAGCAGTGGTTATAGCCAGCGAGTACATATATGCGTGCCATCTTTATGAGGAAAACAGGTAGTTTGAAGCTTATTGGGACAACCGAATCTAATGTACCTACTTTCCTACTGTAAGGTACTCTGCTATGTGACCACTGTATATACGGACCACTTCTTCATTTCCTCATCGCCCATTTTCCTTTCCCCCTTCCCTTATCACCTATGTAGAGTAGCAGGCTAGATGCACTGGCTCAGGCCGATCTCTCTGCTTTCTAATAGTTTCCCAATCTTGCCATATTTGTGCAGTCACTACAGGACAGATCTTATAACCGCCTTGGCTTAGTGGAGAGTTACCAGCATTCAGAGAGGACGTGAAAGACCTGTATTATAAATGTCTTTTCTGTATGCGATGCACACAAAGCACGCGGGAGCGAGGTGGACACTGGGCATAAATCACGCTTTTCCTTAAATTCTGCATGCCGCGCTGTGCATACGTGCTCAATGTCACAGTCGCGGATTCGCAAATGCGAACTACAAGCGAACAGCGCCACCTCATCAGATAAAACACTGCGTCGCGCGCAATGCCTTGTCCCGTGCAGGACCGAGGAAGGCGTCGCCCGCGAAGGACAGGGCCGAGTCAGCACTGAGGCAAACCGGAACGCCGAGTGCAACCCGCTTTAAGGTTGCGCCACCGCAAATGCCTCGCTGTCCGATCCGCGGCTTTCGCTTATTCTCTAAAGCATTAATAAAGAAAAAGAAAGCTGCCTCGAAAAGAACACGGAGGGTAAAAGGAAAAAAAACTCAAGTCGTGCGTACCGCATCAAGAACGGCTGGGCGAACGAAGAACTAACTACCCTCGCACAGAAAGAGACAAAGAAGTCGAAATGACGGCGAGGTGAAAAAGAAAGGAGGGTGAGATAAGTTGTACGCGCACACCCTTTCAGGCGGAGATCCGAGATGGCCGATGACGTGACCAAAGGGCAGCAAGGCCGCCGCCGTCTGCAGCACAGGTGAGTCACACACATGTACAGCGTTGGAGGTCTCCTGCTAGTCCGCGTTCGCGATAGCAACGCGTTCGCGGTCACCCAACGGAAGGAGATGAAAACACGAAGAGAGAAAGGCGAGCCAAACAGCTGATATGTCGAAGCATTGTATTCGAGCCAGTCTGCCATATAACCACGCTCGAAGCTTCGTTTTCAGTAGGTTTTCAGCAGGTATACGAATCATGCAGCCACGCGCGCTGAATTCGCCAACATGTTGATACTAGGCCGACATCCGGCTGTGTCCTGGATTCAGCTGAGGCAAAGCCAACACGCAAGGCCTCTCCTCCCTCTCACCTCCTTCTTTTTTGCCTTTAGGCGTCTCATAACGGGTCCAATCACTAAACGAATAATTGTCACGAAACGAATAATTTCCTTGCCAGTATAACGATGCGATTACAAGGTATGCCGTAAAGCGGGGCACCACGGTTCATCTGGTCACCTAAACATTCACCTAAGCTTGAGCACTCGCACATTCTTGTATTTTGTCCACATTGAAACGTGGCTGCATAAACTAACCAATGAGAGAGAGAGAGTGAGAGAGAGAGAATGGGGTAGAAGGAAACATATACGAGATCGATCAGTTGAAGGATAACCGGTTTGCTACACTACAGGAGGGAACGGAATGGGAGAGATTGAAAGAAGGAGTACAAAAAGTGGAAAGAGGCAGAAAGCACATCACGTACAATACGTGCACAAGCACCCAGTAGGTAAGGGTCCATCAACCCGACGTGCAAACTCGACATCACTATCACAGCCGCTATCAAGGACGCCAGTTACCGTCTCCGCACTTTATAGACCGGACAGTCACACAACATGTGGCGTAGCGTCTCCTCGCAACTACAGGTATCGGATAGAGCATTGTAGGCCATTCCAACGCGGAAGAAATACGATTTCGTAAATGCCACTCCTAACGATAAACGATAAAGCAGTGTCGCCTATCTTCGATGGAGTTCTCTTGACATATGCATCAAAGGGCGCAGGCGGTGATGATTGGTCCGATGGATCTGGCTGCTTAAATGATTAACCCTTTAATGATTAGGGCATGGAACGAAAGTGCTTTTCCTTCGTAAGGACTACATGCCCTCGGAGATCCACATTCGTGAATTAGATATCTTACGCTAACGGCGGGTACTCGTATGTACACACGTCTCCATAGCTGCATGTGCGGATACCGATCTGTGGTTCCCGAGCGAACCTTTTCAATCGGTATTCGACACATCGTACTGAACGGTATTTTTCTGAAACACACACACACACACACACACACACGCACACACGCACACACACACACACACACGCACACGCACGCACACACACACACGCACGCATACGCACGCCCTCGCACATTCAATATTGCGGCACAGCTGCCAGCGAAGACAAAAGGACCACGTGCGTACTCCTATAAACAGAAAGAACGCAGGTGTTGTGCGCGCCACGCTTGAATGGCGACAGAGAAAGGAGCTGCTGCTGGGTATGGATCACTGACCGATGGTTGCCTGGCATACGTGTCCACCACCGGAAGCCTCCCTGCCAAGTGGCGTACGACGAAGAAGAAGAAAAAAAAAGACTGTCTCACGCGGCAACTAAGCGGCAACCAGCTGCTGCGCGGAAAGACGCGCCTGCAGGGACGCAGAACTCTGTAGAGAATGAATGGTAAAACCTTCAACAAGGCATCTCCTGTGGGCTCTTTCAAACCGGAAAAAGCTCCCAGGGTGGTACTGCTATATCTAGAGAGAGGAACGAACGCTGTTTGTGCGTTTTAATAATTTAACGCTTTATTGCTATCAGATAAAACCAAAGTCCGCAAACGTCCGATGCGCACTATAAATTAGAACCGAATCCGCAAGATAATCAAGTGCACTGAGAACATAACCAAGTAAACAAACACAATAAGCTAAAAAAATAAGAGGTACGCATAGATGGGTTAAAAACCATTCCCCCCATCTCCCGGACAAGCGCTTGTGTATATAGTGCCCCACACACCAAGTGCAAGAGAGCCATCACGGGAAATCGCACACCGTCCAAGATAAATGCGACGTCATATGTTACAGCCGATTACGACCATATAGGCGCCTACACTGCTGGACAGAGCAGCACGTACTTTAATAGTGCGCGAGGCAAGGCAGGCACGTCGTATACGCCTTACCATAAGTCGATAAGAAAAGTTGAGGCCGAAGTCGTCCCTATAGGTATACAGTATACGCTCAACAAAGCAACAACCTCGCTCAGAACCGATGTACGAACGGTTGCTTTTTTATTTATTTATTTATTCGTTTATTTATTTATTTATTTATTTATTTATTTATTTATTTATTTATTTATTTATTTATTTATTTATTTATTTCCAGCGGTGTCAGGAATGAGCGGGTACAGCGCCCACGTGTGCTCACACGCATCCGAGCATATCGGCCTCGCGTGCTTCGAGGACTGGGAATTCGCCGTTGCTTGTGTCCTGCTAAACCTGCAGTTACTGATGTACCCCGAATACATCCGCACTTTATGCATTTTACAGCGGCTGGTACCACCTTCTAACGCAGACCATTAGTGCTATTTATCCACTGACAATACGTGACCACTCCCGTGTTGCTCCCTTTGGCTGCAAGCTGCCCGCAGGGCCGCATTTTTTGTAGCGATGTCATTTCCGCTATACTAATCCCCGTTCTTGCTTTTCGCTCTTCGGCAGTGGTTAATGTGACGGTTCGTGCACGTTATCAACGGGATTAGACGGCTGTTTATTTGATAAGCCAGCGAAGAATCGAGCATATCGCACCGCTACAGGGTATCGGTCCAGGCTCACGAGCAGTCCTGCACGTTGTTATGCTACAGACATTTTCCTAGTTCGGGAGCACGTCTCACGAGATCGAGCGCTGTTCCGACGAACTGTCTCCCCCCTCCCAGCGCCGCCTTCCGTGCAGGAGAACCGGGCAGTTCCGGGGATAACGTCGCTTCCTCCGCCGAACCACCTCGCAGTTTCGGGTATGGCTGCGTCTCCTCAGCCGAGCCACTGTGCCGTTCCAGGGAACTGGTCTCGCAGAAAAGACCAAAACGTTATTTAAGGCCGTGCGGGCCCCATGTTTGGAGGATTTGCCCCAGCACGGCTCTGTACAAACGACAACCTGCTACAGTAAATGCTCCTTCTTGTTGCTGTTTTCAAAACGGATTGCCTCCCTGCTTCGCCTTCGGGCTAAGGCTTTAGCGAAGTCCGCTCGACTGCTTGCCGCTCTTCGCCACCGCTACCATCGCGACACAGCGAATTCCTCACAACGTCGTTCATTCTCGGCGCTGCAGCGGAAAAGCGGCCGTGCCCGTGCGTGCGGAGGCTTTGTAGGGGGGCGGACAGAGCAGGGTGTAAGTACAGGGGGGACTCGAGCGTTGCTGCTATAGCCCGCATGTATCCCAGTGAAGATACTTGTGGTGCGCTGTGGTATATACACTTATCGTTCCGCCTCGGTGCGGATGTGCGTGCCCCCGAAAAAAAAAAAAAAGCTTACGCGGACACGTCAAACGTCCGCGATCTCTCGGAAGTTGTCGGTGGTCGCGTTTCTCTTGTCCGGCTTTTTCTAATCCGGAAAGCTGGTGTATAAGTGACTTTTGAAAGGGGAAAAGGAAGAAACAAGCACAGTTCCGTCACTGCCTCTCTCTCAACGGAGGACACCTCCACAGTTCTGCGCAGGGGATGGAGGTAAGGAGGGATTAAAAAGGGTAGGGAGGAATTAAAGGTATAGAGATAGAGAGAGGAGCAAGAAGAAAAAGAGGCGCAGAGACTGCCACATACGGAAGTAATGAGAAGATAGGAAAGATGGACACCGTCGCAGAACTCCCAGGACGGGGCACCACTCGGCGAAAGCTCTTGGCGTCAGGAGATGGCGTAAGGCGAGCCAGTCGGCCAGAGCTGCGCTGTCGTCGGAAATCGCGGGGGCGCAACTGGTCGGCACGAAATCCAGCGAGCGAGTCCGTCTATACCGCAACCATGGGTGTCAGCAGAATTTGATTTGATATGTGAGGTTCAACGTTCCAAAATCACCATATGATTATGAGAGACGCCGTACTGGAGGGCTCCGGAAATTTCGACCACCTGGGATTTTTTAACGTGCACGCAAATCTGAGCACACGGGCCTACAACATTTCCCCCTGCATCAGAAATGCAGCCGCCGCAGCCAGGATTCAATCTCATGACAAGCGGGTCAGCAGCCGAGTACTTGAGCCACTAGACCACCGCGGCAGGGAGCAGGATTTGTTTGAGGAGGATGCAAACCCCGTGTTGCGTAGCGGTGGAGGAGAGCAGCGCTGATGTGGTTTGGGTGCGGTGCACGTGTTGTTGTTTGGATGCAGAAAAAAGGAAGGAGAGAACAGGGTTCTTTTTGGCGCTCTTCTGCAGAAATAAATGAATACAAGATGCCTCGCGCTGCGCGGTGTACACCTTCGCTAAGGTTGCATTCCGCCGCAGTAAGGATACGTGCGATAGGACCACGTCTTAAAGAGCTACAGGCGACATGCCAGTCGAAATATAGGCCATTAAATACTTAGGCGCCGAGGGAAATTTTTCGGAACCCTTTCTTTCCGTTCCGTGCTTGCTTTTCGTTACCTAGCTAAGCACACGAACGCTGTAAGTAAGATTTCGTCATCTTCAAAACGAAACCAACGCTCTTGCCAAAGGTTACAATTAATTTGCGAGATGATCCACTACGTCCAGCGCTCCAGACGTGATTACGCCGAGGCTGATGAGCCTGGACGAGGGGTGCAACCTTTACAGTAACCTTATTTTATTAAAGCTCTTCCTATCTCGCTCGCTGATGCTTCTGCAAGACGGCGTGCGATAGCCAGGTTGTAGTGGACGACTGCACCAAATGCTCGTCAATTGTTTTGGACCACGGACGCGCGCGCGACCTGCCGATTTCAGTTTGTGAGGTGATTGTTGTGCCTGAAGTATCCTTCTAATTCACCACCAGCAAATTGCCAGCTAATATTGAGTTTTTTCTTCACGTTTAAGAACACCAAATGGTCAATATATCTGGAGCCCTCCACTACGGAGTCTCTCATAATCATATCTTGGCTTAGGGATGTAAAACTCCCGCATATTATTATTATTATTATTATTATTATTATTATTATTATTATTATTATTATTATTATTATTATTATTATTATTATTAGAGAGGGAGGACCTTGCTAAGCTAACTAAGAAGCACCGCCATAAAAACAGTGCGACCATTGCTATACCAATAATAGGCGAAATTTCTTCCCAATCAGATATATGAGATCGACGCTTCGTTCTGTTGACTACTTACTTTTTGCCGAGGACCATCTGTGTGCACAGATGTGGCAGCGGCAACTTCGCAGACATAAGAACGGTGCTAGTCCGCTACATTCTATCGCTCTTGCAGGGATAGCGCTGGCACACTTCTCAACTGCGAATTCCCGGGATTTCGAACGAATGTGACCTTGAGATCCCGTAAAGCTGTTCTGGTGGGAAGAAGCTCATCTAAGATGTAGCATCGAAGTTTAGCTGCTAGCTTCGTGCTTGTTTCTAGATTACTCCCACAGCTTTGTCTTTATATGCATCAGAAAAGAAAGTACCAGTAAAATGCGTGTATCTCTGTGTTTGGGTGAGCAGGGGTGCGCGGTAGGGGGGGAGGGTAGGAAGTGTTGCAGTCATTTTTTCGAGGTTGCTCAGTCAAAAATAACGCTGTACATGTGATTATGATCTGAAGAATAAAAAAAAGCGAAATAAAAAGGCTACGAGCTGTACAGGTCAAGTGCGCCGTGAAAATAACGAAAAACAAAACGGAATAAAGTGCTTCGAAAGCGTTTACGTACAGCAAGCATGCGCTAAACAAGAACGAGTAAAAGGAAACCGTGTAACATAAAATCAAAATACAAAACTGATAATCTGAATCTAAATCAAAAGGTGCAATGGATATTCCATAAACCCAAACAACAAGTTCGCTTGCCACTGGTGCACTTTCAAAAAAAAAAAAAACGCTCTTCCTTCAAGGATACATCTCATACGTTTCCTTTTGGAGTCAGGAGATCTCACCGCTAGGTTCTCAACAATTCTGAGCATCTTCACTCGAGTTCCGCATGAACAACTTTCTTTTTGTTGTTGTTGTTTGAAATATACATTTCCATTTATATATATTTTTTATCGTTGTTATTATACGAGAGGCGAGTAGAAAAGAAGCGCTGCAGAACAGCAGCGAGCCCGTGAAAAAGGAAGAAAGAAAGAAGAAAAACGAGAGAGATAGACATAAACAATAACAAGAAAGAATTTCGTCCGGAGCAGCGCCGTGCAACGCACTTCCGCGGAGCACGATGGCGCGGTTGCTGCGCTCCATCGACTGCAGCGCCGCGGCGTGCCGAGGAAAAGCGCGATCGCCTCGAGCTGGTTCACTGTCAATGGCGTTCCGAAGCGTCTCTATACGCACACTGCTTCCTTGAGAAAAGCCTTTGTTGCAGTTACTGCGCTCACGACGTTCTTGCACAGAGCCTCAGGGGCACGCTGCGGGGTTGTGTTCGCATTCCAAGGGCGGTCGTTTCGAAATCGCGACCCGACAACCGTAGTAGTTGCTGCACTTTGTTACTGTTGATACGCCATGCCCTCCGCTGCTGGCACGCCATGAGTGGCTGGCCTGTAGACCTCACGCGTATACCGATACGCTTCCCGCTCGATCTGTTCGGTTGCCCCGATGAATGAAAGAAGAGCTGAAAGTGGATGTTGGCCGCGGTATTCGGCTTCACTTTGTTTATTAACCATCGTCATCTTGCGGGCTTTGCATATACGGGAAGCGAAACTGAATACGTCAAGCAAGAGAGTAGACAGCGGTGGAGCTGCGGTTATAACGGTGCATAGCTGCCTACCGGAGGTCGCGTCAACATCAGATGGTCGAAATTTCCAGGGTCCCCAACTACAACGTTTCTCATAATCTTATCGTGGTTTTGGGACGTTGAACTCCAGATAGTATTATATATACCGCAAGAAACCAGCAACGCAATTGTCCGATCACCACGTTGGTCAGACGTCGCACAAATATTAAATCTGACGAATCCCTTTCTACATTTAGGTTTTAGGGGCGAAGCTCCTTAAAGCGGCACCGGCCTGTTCGTCCCTCGTAGCAGTCGTAGTCGTAGTGTGTAACCAGTCTTAAGTTTTGACCTGCAAGGTGGTGCTGGTGGGAGGTTTCTCCTGTGCTTTGTCGAACAATAAAAAAATCGCAGCGTGCGCGTTAACTAAAAGCCGAATTCTCCTGTCTCTCACTCCCCATCAGCAGCCATTGGCATGTACATTGAGCACTATCTGACAAGAAAGGGTTGCTACGTTATACTCGCTGGGCGTAACCTCCTTGGTTTTAGAAATGTTTAGCTAGCGTTGAGCCGCAGTGCCATGAATTCAGTGAACTAGTATATACCATGAACTCGAGGTAGTTAAAGGTGGGAAGTAGACACGAAGCGCAAGCCGTAAGAAAGTGTGCGTGTGCCTCCTCTCATTCAGTCCTTGGAATGTCCGCTGGATGGCGGTGCTTCTATATGAGGAATATATGATGGAAAGATGCGCGATGGTGGTACTCGCAGTGTTGAATAGATGGACGAACGGACACACAGAAAGATGCATGGACGGACGCATGGATGGCTGTACGGACGGATGGACGCATGGAAGGACGCAGGGGCGGATGCATGAACGAACGCAGAGACGGACGCACAGATGGACGTGCGGACGCACGAACAGGCGCATGCACGGACGGGCGGATGGATGCATGGACGGTCACACAGACAAACGCATGGACGGACGGAAGCAAGAACGAATGGACGGACGGAAGCTTCGTCCCACTCTCCATCATTCACTCCGTGGATGACACCAATTTGCCCAGTAATCCACCCTATTGCGTTTTGTTGACATGTCTATAATCAGTGTCGTCCTGGGTTTTTGTGTATAATCTGCCCAATTTACTACGTCCCATTAATTCGTTCCCAGTAGCTCGATGTCCTCCGCATACCACGGCTAAAAGCCACACGTGACCTCTAACGAAGCTCTGCACCGTCCTCTGTATACCATACAAACACACAAATGCGCTCATATATCGTTTGAATCAATCTCGAAATGATGGAGATGCATTCAGCGAACTACTATCGATACAGCTTCGGGGAATCACGATAGACGTGTTTCTTCCATCAAACAATCGCGGCTGGGTCTGTCGCCGATCGGAAGCGTCGCCGAAGAAAGCGACGACCGGTTTCCCAAGTCAGACTGCAGGTTTCCCAAGTCCTCCGGCCTATCTCGTACGGCAAAGACACGCGGTAACGTCCCCTATATGCATTCGGTGCCAAGGACATGGATCCTATAAATCGATTGGATTGGAAAAAGTACACCCACACGCTAAAACGAGATCTATTGAGCCGTAAAGGACGGCGGCGCTTATCACGACGCCGTCGCCAGGAGCGGAAAGCTCTCGTCACGAACTGTGCCGACCAAGTAGCGCCGCCCCATCGCAGAGTCGTGACTGCGGTATAGGCTCAACACGTTCACTTGCTCGTCGTTATTGGCGACTGGAAGAAGTCGCGTCGTGAACGCTACAGCGCGCGGAGGAAACTGCCTCGCTGGCACGATCGGTACAGCAGCGGCTATGACATCACGGTTGCATAAAGTACACGCACGCGAAAACGTCACGCTACGGCCGCTGTGTACGAGCCTGTATACGCCAGCGTAACGTCCGCGACGACCGAGTTTTGAGGTGCACGGTCCCTCGCGTCTCCTTTCGCGCTATTGCTCAGCAACTTGCCAGTCGATTCTCAGAAATGCAAACTAAGCGCTAACTCCTGTGAGCAGAGGCGCGCGCAGGGTGATCCCCTTCGCGGGTAAAAATGAGGGAGGGAGGGAAGCGGCGCGGTCAAAGGCTCATCGCAGCGCCACACCCTCTGTTAAGCCAATGTACGGAGCAAACTTTTTAACCCCGCTCCCGTGCACACGCCTACGTCTGTAAAATAGTAGCAAGCTAGGCAAGCTACAGATTGTACAAATAACAGGGCACTTAGCAGAATACAATGCAATAGATGTACTATCGCGGAGAAAAGTGTGCCCGTTACATGAAATTGGCGGAAGAGGGGGGGGGGGGGACAGAAAGGAAAGGCAGGGATGTTAACCAGTCTAGAACGACCGGTATGTTACCCTACACTAGGGAAAGGGATCAGGGTATTTGAAAGGTAGAGAAAGAGAGACAGAAGAGCACGCGCACAAAAAACCGCACTCCACGGTCATCATTACAGTATTATTAGTCGATAACCACCGGTGCAAGTCTGTTGCCTTCAAGAAGCTGAGGACTGCATGCGTCGCCTTCACTCGCCATGTTCTCTAAGGACGACATTACGACATTACAGAAGGTTTTCGCTGTCATCGGTCTGCTACCTATGCGAGTTGGCGCGACTGCAAGTGATTTTCTCATTGCATTGTGAAGTTTAGCTTAGCCTCAGATTGCGTATCTTGTTCTATCACGACACAGTCGATCGTGAAGCACACGGCAATAAAGGCTCGAAGCCGTACACAATGATTAAGATTTATTTTTTATTTATTTATTTACAGATACTGCAATCACCTTTGGTGATTTTAGCAGGGTGGTACATAGAGTTAGTCATGAACAAATGGCAAGTACAATGACATATAATATATACAGGTTATACAATGTTTATAGAGCAAATACAAACTTCAACAGGGCAATATCACACAATAAAAAAATAGAAGACTACAATTATACAAGCATGTACAGTGGTATGTAATACGATCAACAATTCAACTGGTTAGTGCACTTTCTAATTTCGAGGAAAACAATGCCAAGATCGTTTCAATGGCGCCATAAATAATCAGCAAAAGAAGGAAAATAGATGCGTATAGTGAATTGCTCTTTCCGTTTCGTCGTCAGCTTCTTTTCTTGTAGGTTTAAACACCTGTCTCTTCAGGAACTGCCCTCAGTACTTCAACTACTGGTACTAAATCTTCAGCCGAATTATCAGAGGAATCTGTCACTTCGGGGCAACAGCAGGAGAAACATTGCTGTGTGAAGTTTCTGCCGAAGGATCACTTTAACTAACACCAAATCGACAAGCACTCACCAGGACGCTTCCGTGCCTCTTGGTGTGAACTCCAAGTCGATACATGCATATCCTGTCCGGTGCGGTGGTGTATCTCGGCTGCTGACTCGAAGGTGACGGGTTCGATTTCAGCCAAGGCGGTCGCTATTATTATTATTATTATTATTATTATTATTATTATTATTATTATTATTATTATTATTATTATTACATATCTTATATTGAATTCACATTCGGTTGTCACTAAAGAACGAGCTTTCGGTTCTCTAGAATATTCCTCGCATAAAGACGAAAACGAATGCTTCTCATCCAGCAATACCCAAGGCGACGACAACGTATCACTGCAACCACCGCACCCTTGGAGAGTGTACAAGTATATACGCTCCGCAATATACGCTGCATATATATAGTATACATGCGCGCACGTGTACTTGTACTCGCTCGAAACGGTGCCACGTCTGTTCGCTGCACATTATCATACGACATTCGCTTTCGGGAACGTTCGCGCTCTCGCGGGACGCGTCATGTCGCGGAGAACGCTGAATGCGTGCAGGCTCGGCGCGTCTCGACGTTATACGTATGCACCCGCGTGCACGCATCACCTCGCTGTCCGTCAAACGGCGCACGCACGTGGTATGAAGATGAAGAGGACGAGGGTTAAGGTGCAGCCATTCCGAAGTGGAGCGTGAGATCATCGCACCCCTCGCCGACACTCCTCCCGTCATCGGGCGTGACGCCGAAGGTGCGCGCAATAAGGCACCGTGCGGTCTATAGACCTTTGCTGTGTAAGAAGCGAGCACGGAGAGGCGATCTCTCTCTGAGAGTGTATACAGCGAGCAAAGTTTCACAGGGGAGAGAGAGCGGCTGTAGAAATAGAGGGCAGTCACCCACCCACTCTGGACGCGGAGTCACCCATTGTTTTCGCCTTCGCGCCTCACCTTGTCCCGGCCAGCCGCTTGTATAACTCGGCCGCGACCGGAGGCCACACCTACCTTCCCGGCTCGTCCTTCGAGACCATTAAGCCCCACGGAGCATGCAGGAGGAGGTATGGTCGTGAAAGAGTTTGCAGCGCCCCTCAGAGCGTAACATCTCTCAGAGACTCGCAAAAAAAGAGAGACCTGCGACGAAGGCTGACAAAAACTAACGACACCGGAGTGAACCTTTGTCTACCACGAAACGCATTCGACGACTCCATATCCTTACTCGTGCCCTTCACTATTGATAGACCTGCAATGACGAAGCACAGTCCGAGATACAGCGGCAGTCCGAACGGTATGCATGTTGTCTCGGAATGACATTGAATATGAAAAGGAAAAAAAATACTTCCGCAACAAAACGGCAACCTCGTACGATTTACACTCGGAAAATTTCGGCACTACGTTTCCATTCTATACGGTCGTCAACAAAGGCTGAATCCTGAAAATCTCCACTACGCCATTCTAAACAGCTGAGTGCACACTAGAGCGGACGCACTGAGAAATTATAAAAACTCGTTGCTCTCGAATCACCGGTTAAGAGGCTCTGACATTGTGACAAAACAGAGAGACTGCGCCACAGACACGGCTTTGCTGCGAAAGAACCTACCCTCGAAGAAGCACCGTCTTTCACCGTTACTTCTGCAATGCTTGAACGACAAACGGCGAAATTAAACACGGCCAACGGAACCCCATTTCGCATTGTCTACGCTCCCTCACACGAGTAAGCAGCGTGACACTTTGGAAGCAGATTAGACAACCAGTATTACTTCGGACACGTTAAGCATCCAGCAGTCACTCTCTGACCACCATCGCATAACCTTGTCGGCTTGGTTTGTTACAGCTTCGAGAAATACAATAGGAGCCATTCATTAATGCTCTTTCAAACCTTCAGCGGCGGATAAAAACAGGCCACATTGAAGTCACTCTCTCTCGCTTTCGTTCTTGCAGGTGTCTTTAACCGTCTCTTGCCCTTCCGTATAGTCGTCACAACTATGTGTAAATGGCAGCGCTAGACAATGCACTAGCGCACACTTCAACATCGCTAGTGAAAAACGGGACCGGCTCGGAACCGTATTTAACACGTTGCAGAAGAAGGGCTTACCTTCGAGTTAAACGCTCGCAAGCCTTGCAGATGACAGAGGGGAGACGCTTCAGTTAAAGCGCGGAGCGAGAGTTCTTCAGCGGGCCGCGTCTATGGATATTCGCGATACATACAAAGCCCGACGAGTTATCACAGGCCCGCTGCCGAGGAAGACAATGGCAATTCAAGGTCTTTCCCGCTCGGTGCCATAATGCGTACACCTGTCCTGTGAGTTGACACGATAAGCCACGCTGCGAGTAAATTACACTTTGTCTTAAGACTGTTTAAGGAAAGTCCGACTGCGTAGACCCATGATGAAAGCCGGTAATCATGTGAACGATACAAAGGAACCTTCAAGCCGCGCACATTCTTATTACAGGAGGGCAGATGCGACGGGGGTCTCGCAAGTTTTTCAAGGTCAGCAATTACGGGTTAAAGGTCATCCCTTCTTTTCGTTCGTCTCGTTATAACCATCCGCGCAATGTTCAACAGCGACGAGGTGCCGGGTATTCTGCGGACCAGCTATACTAATTGCCACATTTCGTTCGTATAGCCGTCGTCCAAAAGCCGGCGTAATATAGAAGAAGAAAAAAACAAAGATAAATGTACAAGTTCAGCTGAACCGGCAACAAGGTTGTGCGGCAAGCGCGTTCCCGGGAACCGGGAATTACGGCTGCAGCCGACAAACGGCCATCTAGCCGTCGCTGTTGCTGCGTGCGGGCGTCGCCGTGCTTCCCGATCTGCCCAGTTGACCAAGACGCCTTCCGCTGTTTGGGCCATGCGTAGAGCCGCACGCGTGGACATTGAGCCCTTCGATCACGTGACGCGCTCAGCTACGCGCCAAATCTGCAAAAAGACACATCAACGTAGGCGCACGCTGCAGCGCCCAGGTCAGCTAGCGGGGAATACGTGCATACTTTATTTCTGTGTATATTTCAAACTATCGCGTTTGTCACTCTGTATTTCCGTCTTGCCCAATCGCTGTGGCGGCCTTGGAAGTAAATGTAGGTCCGCCTCGAGAAACCACCAGCGCCACTTCGTCGCGGGACCCCGAGTTCCCGGCGCGGATAATTGGCCGGATGCTTACTGTATACATGGCCGTGCCCGCTTACTTGCCCTTTTCGAAGCTTCCGACGGACTCGAAATGGAGAGGAGAGAGACCAAGGGGGGTTTTTCGGTGGTCCGGCTTTTGAGGCGAAGCGGATAGTCTTCACAACGGACGTTCTCTTCTATTCAGAGAGCCGTGTAATACAGGAAGCTGGCCGCGTAATAGCAGTGACTTGGCGGGAACCCAAGAGGTCGTTTACGCAAAAAGATACATACACTATGCATATTCTATAATAGGCCCATGTGCATCCGCAAATGGAAACGTATATACGTAGAGAAGCGCCGGCGAAGATGGGACAGGTAAATATTTGCGTGACGCAGGATACAAAAGAGACTATGACTGGGGAACCATAGATAGCCACGTGCTCTCACGCGAGCTTGACGTTGATATCAAGTCAACTTGTTCACTTTGATGACTCAACAGGAGAAAACAGATAGGTCACCGCACAGAGCGGCCGGAATAAGATCGTTCTTATTGGGCACAATGAATTAGACAACACTCTAAAAATCTACCAAAAAATGCAAATGAATAAAGGTTAATTACTGCTTACGGCAGCGAAGGAGAACAGTGACGCCAAGTTGACCCGCTGAATTGAACTCGACGTAGTCTTTCAAAGAAAAAAAATGAAATAAAATAATTAACGCGGAAAGCAGTAGACGTCCTTTCCGCAACCATTGTGCCCAGAATAGTCGCAATAAAATACATTAGAAGTGTGGCAGTTTGGGCTAGCGGGAATGACAGGACGATAGTTTATATATAGCGCGAGAACAAAACGACGACAATGCTTCTTGTCTCTTTGTCATCGTTCTGTTATCGCGCTATAACTATCGTCATGATAAAATACAGCTTGTTTTTTTATAAACATTCATTACTACAACACAGATTTTCAAGGCTCTTCGATAAACACCCTGATTTAATTTTTTTACCACGGCACCGTTCCGTTGCACTCTCGTCGTTTTTGTGCCGATATTGTGGCTGCCATTATCTGTTATTGAACAAAGCTCCGCAAGACCTGATTTCCGACAGCAAAAAGAAGTGCTTGATGCGATAAATTAAACGATGACGGACGATTGCTACACAATTCTTTTTGTATATCGCAACCCTCTATTTATTGGAGGAATAATTACTAGCCGTATATGGTCCAGTTGTCAAGCGCGAACAGCGAATCCATTTGCATTAATACCTGTGCAAGCCAAAAAGGAAAATAACACAATTCCTGTACCGCACATTGCCCCGCGACTGCGTCCTGTCTTTAACTTAAGTTCGCTATACGTTTCAAAAAAATTATGGTATGAACTGCACAAAAATCGCCAAACAACGCAATTGCTGGAATGGGATTCAATAAAGTTACTATTATAACAATAGATATCAAACGAAATTGCCTACATTACCCAATTCGCAATTAGCAAACACTGCGCAGCACTAGCCATAAATTTGGCCATCATTAGTTCGCGCTGGTAAAGTAGTAAGGTAAATATGGTAGTTGTTTTCGGCCAGAAAGCGAATGCACCCTGTTTACAGAATGAGGGGGGCCGGGGAGTGGGAGGGGGGAGAGATCATCAAAAAGACATCACCCCCGCACCCTCTCTCCAAAAAAGAAAGAAATGATGGTATTATAAACGGCAGAGAAAACGCCACCGGCCATCATTATGTTCTGTGTCGTCGTCTTAAACACTGACTGCGTGCTTAACAGCTGCCACAATCGCGGCGAGCTGGAACGCCAGAAATGCTATCGTGAACCTTCGCTGGACACTATTGCGCAATATGGGAGGCATTATTGCATACCTTCTTTGGCTTTTATGTTTGTCATTTTTTATTAATGCCGAGAATGTTTCAATTACATGGATGCCTAATTTCACGTTATACACGTCCGTAAAGCTAAAAGTCCCTCTCCTTTAACAATATCTGCCGTTTTACGTCGTAAAAGGCCCTCTCCGTTATTGCCATAGCCCTGGTTGTCGCTAAAGCGATGTGCAAGGCGCTTTTCCGTGAAGCTAAGTTTTCGTCAAGCACTGCGACGCTGCACGCAATGCTTTCCGGCGTCCAGGTCATGCGCGGCTGGGAACCTCGAAAAGAAAAAAAGGAAAGAAACAAATAACTCGAGGGGGCAAACTTACCCAAAGGGGGAAGAACGGGAGAATAATAATAGCTCATCGCACGGGGACCTCGCGGGTGCATTGTATAGGTGAACGCCCGGGACGTTCGAGAGGAGCGACGGGTTGATGGTTGATCTGTGGTCGGCGCGCTTTTAAAAAAAAAAAAGAGCGACGGACAGTGTTCGAACGCTTTTTCGAATGAATTAAAAACTGGACGCATCGCGTTTCAAAACGTTACGTGAAACGCCGCAGCCTCTGCTTCCGGCGTAGAGCACTGCAAACCATTCGTATAAGGGCCACTCGGGACCTATGCCCTCGTGCACCTTACTTTAAAATGCGGCCTACGTATTAGCGTACAGCTTCAATAGTGTCGATTCCGCGTAGGATTATCTGGGCGGGAAACACGCGTACTTATATACGTATAGAACGAGTGCAGGTCTAGACTTACCATACACACACGCTATATGGCCCTACATGTAACCCGCCCCTCGCATCGGTTATTGATATATTATTGCTCCCAAGCGCGCAACGCATGCCCGGAAACAGCCGCCGGAGATATTTCGCTCATCGTCTTCGAAGCATCTGAAGCGAACGCGATCCACGACCTGCGATGACCGCGAAGGAAGGGAAAGTTAGACGCGTTCAAGAGCAGTCTTCTGCATCGCGCGCTGTCGGCGCGTGTTTTATCAGAGGACACGCAACCAGGGCGCCCGATCGGTAAAAACCCCATCTCCAATACCGGTGCTCGCTTCCTTCCTTCCTGCCTTGCCTTGTATTACGATACAGAGGTCGGTTCACAAAGTGAAAGGGACCTCACAGGCGGTCGTTACAGCAGCTGGAGCAGCAGCGGTATACTATACGACACCAGTGGCATACTATGGCGACGTGCGCTGAGCCCCTGTCGCAAGGGGGGCTGCTAGAAACAAAGGAACGCAACCTAAGGTAAAAGAAAAATGGGGGCTGCTTGCCTCGTAACGCGAGGACACGGCGGGGGTGCGGAATGCATGGGCGATGCGATCGCTAATCGACGCCAGAGGGTCGCAGTCCAGTGTCGATCGTTTACCCCGCCCCCGGTTCCTGGTGGATGGGGTCAGGTTGCGGCCGCTGGTCCGTCTAGACAGCACAAAAGAGGGAAGCGCAGGAGTAGAGAGAGGAGAGAGAATCGAGATAGAACAAGCGGTGACATAAAGGACGATGTAGTTGTACACGTGCGTATAGAGATGACATCATCGCGTGAGCGCCACGTAACACCGAAAACGGGATGCTCTATGTACTAGAACAAGTTTCGGATTTTCCCACCGCGATTATCACATGTAGGAGAGGCACCTCGCAACATGCCTTTGTAATGACGAACTACAGCTAACTGTTTTGTATGTCTCAGAGGCGCGTGCAAGGAAGGCGGCTAATGAGAAAGGTCGCGGAGTACGCACTTCGAAACTGTGTTACAGTGAGGAGGAAGTATGCGGTGGTTACGAAACTGACGAGTCTCTGTCGGAAGTCCGTTGGAGGATACGTCGTTTAGGTGTCCTTGCTACATCGTCATTAAGCATATGCCCTCCTGCGCCATCGCGACGCCGAACGAGTGCAGTGCGTGACGTAAACGTATCATGGCTTAACGTCCGTGCGTGGTGTATACAAACACCATCTTCTTCCATTGTTTTTTTTTTACCTCGTTAGCTCTGTGTTGGTCTCATTAAGGCTTTGTTAGGACCTTTGGGCCTGGCTACTTACCACTTTTTTTCTTGTTTATCAGTTTCCGGATAAATGTAAGGAGTATACAGGCTAAACTGCGTCACCACGTCGCCGCATCAGTCCTGGTATATATTGAATTCATAAGACGTTACTGCTGCAGTTTGATACCCGAGATAGCAAGAACCAACGTCTGCATGCAACAACTTGAAACGCCTTAAATGTGTCGCTGAAAGAGACCATTGTACATTCAAGGACTCGTTTTCTTCACTAGATTTGTTAAATCGGAGCGATGGTGTCGTTCTTGGCAGGACATGGTGCTTTCCAGGTAGTATACGCTAGTGATTATTGGTCAACTGCCAGCTCGTAATAAGGTCACGTGCTACGTGACGCTAACAGGCAAAAAAAAATTACGAATTGGGAAGGAAGTGTGACTGCGCTATGAAACGTAGAGAGAGCGAGAGACGCAACTTTATTTTTTATTTTTTAATGGCTTGCGAGTTATGCAGGGACCTGTGTAAAATATCTCCGCCTATAGTTGTCGTAGAAACGCAAAAAAAAAAAAATACTGAAACCTTAATTACAAATCTTGCTGCGGCGTGTGCTTCAGTTTCTTCTACTTGTCTTCTTACTTTGTCTTCCTGTTTTAAAGCGGTCGTGCACCATGCGCCAGGCTCGCATTGAGAACAAAAAAAGCGATTCCGATCAATTCCTACGCAACCCACCCACGCCATACGCACCACAACCATCGACTCACGTACAGAGAGCCAACGACATTGAGTGCTGCTGTGACCATCGAGGAGATCACACGATCCGACCGCCGAACGAGTTGTGCAGCAGTGTGGGATGGAACACGACGCATGTGTCACGCCGACAACGAACGAGGTCAGCAGCTAGGGTCCGAACACAGGGAAGTATGTACAAATGAGGACGGTGGTTGTTGTGCGGGGCGGCCAGGAGAATTTACTCGAGCGGAAACGGAGAACGGGAAATTGAAAAGAGGTCGTAACGGTATATACGACGTGATACCGAAACAAAGCGGAAACGAGATACGAGCGGAGTCGGTCGATCGAGCAGGACCACCATCACCAACCCTCGCGGCTGTGGTCGGGGGACATCGATGACAAAGAGAGAAACAAACACAAAAAAAAGGAAGCCCCTCCCCCGCCCCCTCTCATCCTCTTCAACATGCATCTGACCGCCGGAGCTTGGACAGCTGAGCCACTGTGCGGTCGCCTGTAGGCAGACAGAAATTAGGTGCCTTCTTCCTTTTCCTCATGAACCACTAACAACAACAACAACACTGTGCGACGACCCACATTTCCGCACGCACTCACTCAACGAGCCAGCCGTCGTTTTATTCCCGCCGCCGCCCCGCCGTAACACGCAACAACTTTATTTATTTATTTTTTATTTTTGCCCCAAATCGCGCACGCTGGTGCGGTGGAAACAGCCAAATCGCATGAAGAGCACGCCGTTTGCGTTGCTGATGAAATCAAGTACAAAATGCGATAGAGCATACGGGGTTTACGCCTCAAAACCACGATTTACGCCTCAAAAACTTTCAGGTCTCGTTTGGATTGTTTCAAATTTTCTTTTTTTCCGCGTGTGGTGGAAGTTTGGAACAAGCTTGATGGTGCATTGCGTAGACTGAACACTGTAGAGTTCGGAAAAAGTTTTATGTGTTAGTCACATAAATTTGTGCGCACTATTGTTTTTTTCTGTGCTTTTGTTGATTTTTCTGTACCCGCTCCTGCAATGTCCCAGGCATGGGACAGCAGTACTTGTAAATAAATAAATAAAAATATATAGTTACGATGGCTCCGGAAATTTTAACGATCGGTGTTCTTTTTTTTTAGGTTGGATGACATCGCACAGTTTACGGGTCTCCGCGCAGCATGTGTGCAATATCAGAAATTTCTTTGATGTGAATTCTGAAAAGTCACTTCGGATGCAGTTGGGGGTGGGGGGGGGGCTGCCAGAACGTCAATAAATGAGATCATGCGGCACGTAGCTAAGTGTAACAAGAGTGTAGGCCTGCTGTTGATTCATGATACGGAAAGGTAACCGCAAAAACACACGAAGGAGTCTACAAAAAGCGGTAACCACTTCGATCGCGCTGTCGCCTTTTCTGTCCCACGTGTTTGTGCGGTTACGTGTCCTAGTTAAAGTTGTACTGGGTGATTGCCGATTGATTTCAGCCTCTCAACCTTTTAACGTCACACAATGCGAGTACGCTGCATTAGGCATCCACCCAAATGGCGTCCTCGCGGGAGGGTATCAAAATCACGTCTTGGAGTGATAAGCACGACACCTTGCCTGCTCAGCCATGCCATGACGAGTGCAAACATTATTTGTTGTTGTCGCTGTTTTGTTCTTTCACAGCGCAGCCCACGCGCTGACGCTGCAGTATTGTGTGTTCTTCGTTGATTTTCCGTTCTCACGTATACCACCTTCCTGCAAACTCGGCCATACACCTGTTGAGACACCCACTTCAAACTATTCCTCGGCTGCTGTTTCTAAAAGGAACAAATAGAGCCGGCTGGTCAGCGCGGTGAAATCGAAAACACCCACATGCTATACCCGCTTGTATACAGGACAAACGGACGGACACAGTAAGCCGAGACGCGGCGGAACAACGGCGGCGCGTAATTGGTTTCGCTTCCACCTATTACGACCGATAAACCTCAGCCTCCGCGGGCTCTCGATCGAGGCGCCCCGTCGCGCTCGATCGGTTTTAAATGTGTACCGCCGCCCATTTACGACACCGACTGGCCGATTCCTCTCCCTTCTCAAGTCCCTTCGCGTCATCCGGTTTTTAGTTCCGGCTGCATTCAACGTCGATTCAGCGTGCAGTTGAAAAAAGGAAAGGATGTTCTGAGAGGAGGAGTGAAACAACGTGTAATTGAGCAACACGCGAAAAATCTCCTCTCTCTCTCTCTCTCTCTCTCTTGATACGGACGTATGCTCACTGCACCGTTGCAGGCAGGACGGAGATACGCTCTGGCTGCGACCAAGTCCCGAGCACACGCACGCACACAGACACGCGCATGCACCCACGCTCTGACAACACTCCTTGTGTGGGGAAACTACAAAGAACTCCGAATCGGTTCCGCCTGTGCATACATAGGAAACGTTGCCGGCCGTTGGCGATTTTGGCGTTTACGCGCGAACGTGAGCGGTCATCGCAGGGAGCGAATCAGTCCGGGCATTGAGTTTCCCACAATACTTACTAGAGGAAACTCTGGCGCTAGTGTCTATGGGAGCTGCAACGCACGGCGCTTCAACGAGCATGGGAATGATGGGTATACCCAGTACGCACATTTGTACATACGCACATAGTACGCACATTTGTCTAATCTTCGTATACTTCTGACTTGCCTTTCGCTCCGTGTGTGTTCGTGTGGCTTGGAGCTGTTTCTTACGAAACAAGTATTAGCAAATGTTCAGCGGTTTGCGCTTCACCATTTTATTTTTTAAAACTTACTTCCCAAATTGGGTCACGAAGTTCAAAAGGGCTCAATCTTTCTTTCAAAACAAAACCGAAACACAGCAATAAACGGAGCCGCAAGTACGATTCTCCGCCCGCAAGTACGAAGACTATAGGCAAATGTGTGTACTACCCATGATTCCCATGTCACTGAACGATCGCAGCGCCAGAGTGCCCTCTAGTTAATTTTGAGAAACTCTATGAGTCCAGGAGGCGAAGTCTCGTGAGACGGTGAGCAGTCCTCACTTCCTGCGATATTTATACGTTGTTGAACGGCTTTGCACGGGCCGCGACTGCCTGCTCACGATCCGAGCAGTCTTTGGATTGAGAAAAGTCGGCTGCAATTATATACTTCTCTAGTCGGGACGGAGAAGGCAGAACCGGCACTTCCTCCTCCATTTTTTGGGGTTTTTTTTTTTCTTTTAACAGTTGAAACTAGACCCATACGATGATTATTACACTTCTCAGCGCGAAATTTCAGACAACGAACACAAGAAACGAAGACGAGCGAAGATTTTCAACTTTTTTATTATCTACTAAGACGCACACATATATGTTACAGAAAAGAAGATAACATCACTTGCTTAAGCGAAAAATAAAAAAACACACACACAAACCATAGAGCCAAAAGAGACTGCACGAAACCACGTGCTCACCCAGTACCCTCACGTGCCGAATTTAAATACGCCAATTCTTTTTCAGATAAAGCTATACACGGTTTGCCGATGCAGCTGCCTCGAGCGATGGCTGAAGCTTCGATTATAAGTCTTGTGCATTCGTTAGGGTGGGACGCGGGAACCCTTTTTTTTTCTAACAATGACTGGCACCCACATTCGGAACAATGAGCGGCCAAAAAAACCAGTTGAAAGTCTGCGCTCGTCCTCGTCTCTTGTGTTTTTTGTCTGAGATTTTGCGCTGAGAAGTTTAATTATTGATTACCAACTAGCCCAATCTTACACTTTATTTATTTATTTATTTATTTATTTATTATTTATTTATTTATTTTATTTATTTATTTATTTATTTATTTATTTATTATTGTAAATACCGCCAATCCCAAAGGGATCATAGCAGGAGGGCATATACAATAGTTGAATACAACATAACACAAATTGTGATAAATGGAACACCAACTAATTATAAAAAAAGTGCAACACAAGAGCGATTAGTAGAGCGATTACTCCATACGATGAGACGCGGATATGTGATTCGCACAGTCTGCGGACGAGCGTGGCACCACGCCGAAATCCTGTCCCACGTGCTTAATTTTTTAGTATACTATATTTCCACGCGTATATACTGTTTATTTTTGTCATATTAAGGTGTTTCATCTGCAACGACTGTTATAACTGTCGTTGCTATGACAATGCTCGGCGAAGAACACGCAGCAATGTTTATTAAGCTTCACGATTATTTGAAATCTTTCTTGCACGCAGGACGCGAATGGTCAAGTTTGTTCGTGAGATCACGCAAGCACCATAACGACAGATGCATTTTTTTAGAATACTGTTGTATAACAGACGACGCGTTCCGCCGATGATCAGATCACTCGAGGGCCGGTGCTGTTCTCGCCGCTATAATATATATATATGATTGGTACGCAACTTGAATTGATAATATACTATAGTTTGACCTGTTGTTTCCCGGACTCAAGGTCTCCCAGGTAAAAATTTTCGTAGTTCCAAATCTTCCTGCAGATTCACGTGACATTATAGGTGCGACAATGCACTGTATCTCGAAATATATTGCGCTCTCCTAAATTGTAGCGATCCGCATGGCATGGTCTGTAAGAAGGTAGAAATGTGCAAGGAAAGCCCCAAAAGTGTGCGCATATCAGCCAACGACAAAATTACCACGCGGGTGATGGTATCACATGACTGGGAAAGATATATAGTGCTCTCAAGACCGAATAAAAAACGTCTATTGTACGCATATAGCGTTGTTATTTCAAGTTTACTGACCTGAAACTCTGTTCATCGACCAGTAAGATTGCGGAACATGTTCGTTGTTACCCGCAAATTTGGCAAGACTTAACTGTTCAGGGTATACAAAAGTATTTCTTTTCCCAGGTGTGACAATTTAAACAACACCAACTATAATAATAATAATAATAATAGAATAATAATAATAATAATAATAATATAATAATAAATAATAATAATAATAATAATAATAATAATAATAATAATAATAATAATAACGTACCTAATACCACTACAGCCTCGTCGGGAGCCACCCTTTTCAAACAGTACACGTAAGTACAGGCACGCACAGGCAGTCTATAAGAGAACGTGACGCCACAGACTGAGAGGTCTCGTCGCACGGTTAACTGGCGTTTCTGATTACTCTCAAAACGTGACTCCACGAGAGCACATCGAGACCCAAGGGGAACACATACAATCCCAGGAAACTTTTCATTCCTTCCTCATAGTGTGTACACACTCTCACTATACAGCCCACAGACGTGCACGGGACCAGTTTCTCTCGCTGCTTCTTTTAAAGTGCGCTCACGCCATTTTGACTTTCCTATACTGCATCCGATGCGTGAGAGGCGTCGCCCTAATAGCGTGCGGCCATATTCCGACGGAGGCAGCATCGTGCATGCGAGCTTATTAGGAGCATCGGGAACGGAACGGAACCGTGGGACTAGAAGCGCATGCCGCTTTGTTTCAAGCTGCCCGAATGTATTACATTTACAGCGTTACACTCGTGTGAGAGGCCTATATAAGACATCGCGTGCCTTCGTGCGAACCTTTAGAGCGAGAAGGTGTATGCCGCCGAGACGACTGCAGGCTCTAGGAGAAGTGTATAACGAGGGGACCTGAGGGCATGGTGCGTGTTCGTGCGCGCGCCAGTAATTTGGGAACAGACAGCGACAAACGAGCACCCATTGTTCTACATAGGCATTCGAGAGACATGGCATCCGCGATCTACTTGCGTATCGTAATTAAAACCCCAGCCCTGTGAAACGCGTTACGGAGTTCAAAGAAA